>BPLS01000625.1:163329-173490 GCA_019656275.1 Rhododendron kiyosumense
CTGTTGCTTGAAATCATTAATTCGAGAACTGGCTTTTCAAATCTCTGGTATAAACGCGGCTTACCATTGTTTCCGATGTTTGTAGGTTGTAATCATGTCCTTAATGGGCTTTTCTCTTGTCATGCTGTGGAATAAGAAAAAGAATCAATAGGGGTGGTGAAAATGGAAGATCTGCAATTAACTCGGGAGGAGTATATATTCTTTCCGTTTGCTGTCCAAGTGTAAAAAGACTTGACAAGAAACTTGCATGGAGATTGGGAGGGTGGTGGTTACAGAAGAACAGGTTACATTTCACTCAAGATATCCAATAATTGACGTTGTATGCTTGACTCTCTTCCTCTTCTTTTTTTTTTATTTTTTTCTTCCTTTTTCCCTTTTTCTTTTTCCTGCAGTAGGTGCCATTGAGCCTGTGAGTCTCTGTTGCATGTGCTCACGTTAAAGTTTTGATAGTTTTGGTTCATTTTTGTATCTTGTAATGAAATTTGTATTGCCTTCGGGGGTTTGAAATGATATGAATCTGTTCGAACAAAAAAAAACAAATGTAGTACAAATCCCATAGAGCGGTTTAGGGACACCAAAAAAACACCTCAAATCTCAATCTCAAAGTTTCCAATTAAATTTTTATGATCCAAACCATTTAATGTGTGCAGAATGTGATTTTAATGGTGGTCGCGAGAAATTAGCAAAAAATATGACCGGAAAGTGCTTGTTTTGAGCGGTTTTTAATTGAATCGTTCATCAAATCTGAGCTAAAAACTGCTCAAATCAAGCTCTTCTGGGTTTTTTTTTTTGTTGATTTCTTGCGAGTAACCTTAAAATCATGTTTTGATCACATTGAGCGGTTCGGATTATCAAAATTTGATTGAGAACTATGAGATGTTTTTGTAGATATGTTTATAGGTGTCTCTGGAACCGCCCAATATATAATTTATACATATATCTACATACCTGTATACATATTTGTGTGTTACATTCCATACATCAGAATTGGTACTGGTGAATGGTGATGTTGATTTGGGGTGTTATGGTGGTGCTAGAATGAATTGATTTTGTGATGGGTTCTGAGAAATTTCAGTTGAGCAAGGCGAACTGCATAGACAGCTTCTCTGCAGTTCCATTTCGGGTGTTTTGGGTCTGCCGTTCCATTTTGGGTGTTTTGGGTTGCAAGGCGCAGTCCATCACACCCAAATATGTACTTGATAATTTGATCGGTTCATATGGACTAGTCGAATAGAATGTACACAAAAATATTTTAATTGGTCAAACATCTGTAACTGCCTCATTAGAACACTTATACAGAAAAAGTGGACGTGTCTAATCATAATTTGCATGACTAAAGTATCTAAATGAGGTCATAAGTGTCTGATCAACTTGATTTTTTGCGTAAATATTATATTCGAACGAGCCCTACAAGATGGGCAGATTGAATCATCTATTCGAGATTTGTGTAAACATTATATTCTACGAGCCCTACAAGATGGACAAATCCAATCATCTATTAAGAAACTTATGCCTTGTTCACTTCGCTATTCTACTCAAAAAATATTTTTAAACTCAATCATTACTCTAATTTATCTCTCTTACTTTTCTATCATTACTCTAATTTCTCACTCTATCTCTCTCCACTTTTTACCTCTCTCCAATCATTACTCTCATTTCTCTCTTCACTCATTATCCCAAAACACTACTCAAATCACAAACCAAACAAAGCATTAGACTTTGTAGCTAGTATAGTTTAATGGAAAAAGTGTGATTCGTTCTATTAACCCCATATAATAGTTAAATGGTCTTTCGGTTTAAGTCATATTCTGATCAAAAACTTTATATTCATATCTCTTAAAATGATTAAACCCTTTACCTCTCAATGACCAAATCGAAAATAAAAAATAAAAAATCGAATTGGAGGATGGTGTTGTGCAGTAGTGTGCGCAGTATCGTATTGCGCACCTTTGAGCCGTCAGATCGTGCATCTGATGGTTCGAATCTCATTTCGGTAATGAAAGGCTCTCAATCGTTGGTTGCTAAGATGAGATCTAAGTCGTCGGATGCACGATTCGATGGCTTGGAGCTGCGCAACACGCTACTGCACAACACCAACACAAAGTCCAAAAAAACATTTGTTTTGTTTTGGATTTGAATTTATAATGATCCGAGTCGTCGGATGCATGATTCGATGACTTGGAGCTGCGCAACACGCTCACTGCACAGCACCAATCCGAAGTCTAAAAAAAACATTTGTTCTGTTTTGAATTTGAATTTATAATAATTAAGACAGGGAGATAGAGGTAATAATCAGAGAGATATATAGATAAAAATAAAATTAATAATTAAAGACAGGAGTAATGAGTAAATTTTGGAGTAGGATAATGATTTAGATTCTCCTCATTTCTATCCAAAGGTCAATTAGAAATTTGATAAATTGGATTACGAAATTGGGAAACAAAATTTTGAAATGCAAAACTTTGCACTGCGGTCTAGGACTGCAGGGAATCGTCCCCTTTCCCAATGGAAATAAGAGCGACAATTTTAAAACACAATTTCAGACATAACTGTGTTCAAAAATCATTTAATGCATATTCAGAATGGTTCTGGATAAGCGTCTAAAGATTTTGAAACCCCAACCAAACGAGGCTGGAATTATAGTTGAGTTTTGCTATTGACACAGCAAGTCTGTGCACAGATTGTGCATAGATTGCATTGTGGGATTCACTAAGGGTTCTATACAAATAATCCGATTCGTTAATTATGTTTAAAACATTTTTTCAAGAGTGTCCGCGAAAAATTAACTCAATTTGATTACTAAAAGTGCTTGATCTAATCATCTAACTTTTCAGTCAGGTTTTTAGAAAATGACAAGTTAGACGATTAAATCAAGTTCTTATAGTTATTGGATTGAGCTGATTTTATGTGGAGACCTTTGAAAAAATATTTTAAACATATTGAACGACTCAAATCATTTGTATGGGACCCGTAGTAGGCCTCACATAGCAATCTGTGCACGATCTGTGCACAGATTTGCTGTGACTACAGACTTTCTGTTATAGTTCTGGCCCGAGTGATTTTCCAAAGGTGTGTGCGCACGCAGACTGCGGAAATAAAGGGTGCGTATGTTTATAGAATCTCACCCAACAGCTGAGCTTTCATACCCCTACTCGGCCATGGTGTCGACTCCAACCTTACTCTGTTCTCCTTCGACAACAATTTCTCTCCGGAAACCCGCACAAAACCGACCACCCGTTGCTTCACACCCCTCGTCCTCCTCCTCGGCGGTTCGAGCGGTAGCATCCCGGTCGCTGTTGAAACCCATCAATTTTTGCAGAATATTTCGAAGTAACAAGGGGAAAGCCATGACGGCGGCTCTTTTGGGAGCCGGGTTTTTCACCATTGCCCTCGTGGGACCCGCATCCGCCGCCGCTGCCGACCTTCCGTTGTTGTTGGGTTCTTCTTCTCTGCAACTACTCGAGGAACCATCAAACGCCCTTTCGCTTCCCACCTGGGCCATCCATGTCTCCAGTGTCGTCGAATGGTGACTCTGCCGTCTCTTCTCTCTCTCTCTCTCTCTCTCTCTCTCTCTCTCTCTCTCTCTCTCTCTATTAGGGTCCAAATGAACTTTGGGGTTATCGAACTGTTAGAGGCTCGACTTGGTAAAGGTTGGTTTGAGTTCAATTCGTCTGTTAAATGAACTGCACATGAGCTTCAATTTTAAGCTTGTTTAATAATTGAGCCTAGCCAGAACCTGACAGTATTCGGTCTGGCATCAGTGTTTCCTGTTCCTGCGACTGGAATCGATTAAGCTCGCAAACTTGAGTATGTATATGTATAGCATGAAAAGTTCGTATATTAACTTAAATAGTAGTAACTTGTATATGTATACATTCATATATTTGAATAAAGTAAATTTTATAACTCTTAAACTTTAACAAGTACCATAAACGTGCATATGTATATATAGAGTTTATTTATAATTGGTCATATGAATGTAAGTACATCTATGTATATAATAAAATTTTTATTTGATGTTCTAGAGTTGTATGTGAGTATAAACATCCGATATTATTGGCTCGTCAAGGCCTCTAGCTCGATTCAAACTAGTTAAGCTTGGCTTGTCAAATTCTACTTGGGCTCGAGATCAAGCTCGAGTTCGTGAAGATATTAACAAACAAACCTGAACTTTCTGAATCTTGGCTTGGCTCGTTTGTAGTCCTACAAATGACACACACTCACACAAATCCTATGTGTTTTTGAAATTGGTCTTGTAGTTACTTTTTTATTTTCTACCTGAAAAAGGATTACGGCAATGGCGTTGGTGTGGCAATATGGGGAGAAATCTGGGAATGAATCGTGGAAGGGGCTATCTTGGGGTATGGTGAGTTAATTGCCTCTTCGTTCAATTTATTTCGTGGTCACGTTTCTGATTCCTTTCAGTTGTTTTTATTTTGTTCATTCATGGTTGTATTAGTTGTATCAGGCACACTTATTTGGAAAGGGTTTTTTTGTGTGAGTAAATTGAAGCCCTATAAGAGGAATTTAGAGCCATATTGTTAATAGAATCTCAGATTGCCTGGGTATGGAATGGATCTTAGTCGCACAAAGCGAAAGTGGATGCGGATGCTGGAGCGGAAGCTTAGGAGCAAGGGAATATAGAAGCTTTCAAGGTTGGGAGTGTGAGAGGAGCGTGTACATATATTATGAAAATAATGTAGCATAGAGTATTCACTTTAAAAATACACAATCATTTTAGGAAGTAAAAATATAGGCCATAAGTGTAAGAAATGGGTTAGTGTTACAATATAGTATGATTTTCTTTTCAAGATATAATGACTTGAGCTAGATCTATGAGTTCATCAAATACCAATTAATAAAGCCAAGTGATAAATCCTTATTTTTTTTTTATACATATATCATACAAAAGCTCCCATCTTTGCAAGGAGCGAGATGGGAGCAGGCTCCCGTCAAGCTCCTTAGTTGGGAGCGCAAAAGCGGGCTCTCAAGGTGGGAGCGGCACCACTTTAGGAGCCTGCTGCAACTAAGGAATGGATAATCACTTAATATAATGTTTTACCTTTCCACCTAATACCTTAATCTCGTAGGTTGGATATAAAGTTTCGACATAGTATCAGAGTGTGGCCCATTTCACTCCTCATTTTAAAAAGCTTCATAATCCACTCCTTATGATGACAGACCCAACAAAAAGCCTGCACAATGAAAGACCCAAAATGAGGCTACACGTGATAGACCTCAAATACGGTTGTACATTAGGGGGATGTTAAGGAATACAATCCCACATTGCTTGGGTAAGGAATGGGTGTTTACTTAATAGTTATTCTAATGTTGGGACTTCTCCACTCTGTTCTAAATGGCGGCCGCCAAGGCCGCCTCCTAGGCGGCTTGGCGCTTGGAGGTGGGTCTCCGCCCTACTAGCGCCAAGCGCCATTTAGAACATTGCTTCTCCACCTAATTACGTAAGCTTTTGATTTGGATATGAACTTTCTACACATACTGTATGAAGTTTCTCCACCTAATAGCTTACTAGTATTTGCATATCATATTAATTCAAGTGTGATAAACAAGAAAAATAATAAGATTCATAGAAATTACGTTGAAACTATGAATCTTCTTTTTTAAACCCAAACATGCATTATGGTAGTGTCATATTATTTGGAGAATTATTATTAAAGCTTCATTTCGGTTCAATATAATGGAGGTTTCTTTGTCATTCTTACAGAGGATATGTAACGGGTTTTTTTTAACTGGTATATATTTAATAACTGGGGGGCACCTTCTCTCTCGGGAGCACATACAAACTGCCAAGCCCCTTTAGCACTGGAAGTTTTGAGATCAGGACCATTCCAGAGGAAAGACATTATCAACTTTTCAATATCGTGGATAACTCTTTGAGGCAGAATGAAAATGGTGGACCAGTACACCTGAATACTAAAGAGTATTGACCTCACTAGTTAAGCTCTGCCCCATTAGATAGGGTCTTATTAGACTAAGGGGGTGTTCTCCTTTTTCTAAAAAGTAACTTTTTGAAAAAGAAGGCAATTTCAAGCTTAAAAATTATATATTTACGCAAATAATTTTTCTATCAATATGGATCTTGTTTGATAGATCTCATTGAGATCTTTTAAACGGTGCAAAAAAAATTGAAAAATTATTTTTCATTTTCGTTATATTTGAGTTTGAAATTACCTTATTTTTCCAAAAAGTTCTTTTTTGAAAAAGAGGAACACCACCTAAGACGGAATCCTACCCAGAATCTTCTCTTTCTCTTGATAACAGTCTGCAGCTTTGAGTCTAGATGAGATTAGAGGTACCCCAAGATATTTCACTGGAAGGCTTCCTTCAGGAGTTGGCAGAATGCTTCCTAGACAAACTTTAGTAGTATCATCAACCCCTGAGAAGAAGATGGAGCTTTTCTGTATGTTAGGCGTTAGGCCATAAAACAAATGGAAGTCAGATAAGGCATCTGCAATTAACTGAAAGGATTTGAACTCACCCCCAGACAGAACAAACAAGCCATATGTAAAAATCAAATGGGTGATATTCAAACTTCTGAAGTTGGGATGTAAAACAAATTCCACATTCTGACCAATCGTGTACTGGAGAAGGGAGGTAAACCCCTCCATGACTAACACGAAAAGGTATGGAGACAGAAGGTCCCCCTATCAGTGCTCTTTCCCCTCGAAAAATCACCACTAGCTCTCCTTTGATTACCACTGAGAAATAGGACATGTAATGCAAGTATGAAACCACTGAATGAACTGACTAGGAAATTCCATAACCCTCATCATTTCCAGCAGAAACTCCCAATCCACTGAATCAAAGGGTTTCATTAAGTCCATCTTGATCAAAAGCTCATTTCTTGATTCAGGTACCGTTGCTTGGCGGAGCATTTTGTGCATGCACATGGCATTTCTTTTATAACTCCGAGGCTCTTCAGGTACAAAGTCTTGATTGTGTTTGCTGGATTATTAGAACATGTTTACATTGTCATTTGGTAACATGGCCGATTTAAACATCTATGTTCCTTTCAAACCTTTGGCAGACAAATTTACTTGAAAAAAAGGCACCTGGGTTTATATGCAGTAATAACATCCGCAAACGATGGGGGTACAGACATAAGATTTGGCAATCTATGCACAAATTGGCTACTCTTAGCAAGTTTTACCAATGAAAGGGCGGACCCCCTATACCTCCGAAATTGGAGGAACACAAGGGACTTCATGCCATGGTACCATGACCCCAAATTAATGCTAGCAAACGTCAGAGAGGGCAGGAGAGACCCGATTCAAGTTCTGTGTTCATTACAAATAAAAAAATTTTGTTTGATGTGTCCACAACTTTTCCGCATACTAATTTTTAAGAAATGAAGTGTTCACGTGTCCATATCTGTGCTTCTTAGCTCAGCCCAGTTAACCTCTAACCCATTCAATCCTGCCACAACAAAAAACCCAAGAAAATATCAAAGCCCCAAATTCCTAACCAACAACTAGCGCGGAAAATGAAAAGCCCAAGCCTCACCCTTATTAACCCAGCCCACAACCTGGAAGCCTTCACAGCAGGCCTGATGAGTATTAGTGAAACTAGGCCCAAGCCACAAACCTACAACCCAGTCACCACATCCAGCAATCTTAAACACAATCCAGTCCAAAAAAAAAGACGTACAGCACGGAAGATAGAAAGATTTTGAGGAACTCCTGCGACCGTGGGAGTCAACCTGTCAGAGTTTTGGAATACATGGCAAGAAACAAAAAAGTATTTTGGCCCAACTTCGACCTTGAACAAGTTTCATATTCTTCTTGGAAAGATGGGGGTTCGTGTTTTCATTCATTAGAGAGTAAATTTGCAAAAAGTATAGCATTTCACTTCTTTTCTCTTCTTCATTGACTTGGTCAATTTTCTTCCCCATTGTTTTTTTTTTTGAAATTCACCTGGAGTACCTATGACCCATGCTATGTTCATCCTTCAATTAGAATCAATCCAGTCCACATTCCTAGTAGTTTGACAGTACACCAAGTCCTTTTGCAATCTCAATCCAAAATATTTCAACCAATCAAAGGCAGTTCTTAAAAGACACAAGTTTAATGCCTATACAAAAACATTTTAGTTCCAATCCATATACGTCTTATCCTAAACTTCTGTAGCAAAAGAGACAAGTTCAATAGACCTATATGAAAACATTTAATTTGGGCTTGAGGAACCATTTCCTCAAGTTGCATAAATTTCCATTTTGTGGACAGATCGTGTGAGGCTTGGTGCTCAAATTCAAGTTGGAATAGGCATATGTTATGATTCCCTTTGGCCCAATCCCTTGTGAAACCCTCCATGTTAATGATTTTGAAGTAGGGTGTGCATGCTGTCTTGGCAATTTCCTTTCGTTAAAAAAACTTAAATATTTGTGCATTAGCCACCTATGTTATCTGGACCCTTAAAATATGGACAGTTTAGGTGGGATCTCCCAAGGAAACTCCATTCACAAAGCAGTAGCTTCAATGGGGTTTCTGGTTAATTGTGTGATTATGTTACTATGCTTTTGCATCTATTGAAATTTTTTTGGCACTCTTTGCTGTTAGAGCATCTCCTACCTTGGCTTCTAGTTGTGTCAATTATTTTGAAGGCTTATGTGGCATATTGACATCGCCAAATTTGACATCAACAAAGTCCTCCCTCTCCAACCTTAGCTTCAAATTTAGGGTTTTCAATATATTTTTTTAGAGGTTTTGTTCTTAAATGGTCTACTTTTCTAGCAAAAAGAGATTTGACATTGCCGTAAAAATGGCCTGAGTGAAGGTCATGCCAAATCCACGAGCGATTTGGCCTTTCAAATGGCAGTTGAGTTGGAGGCTTGGAGCTTGTGTTGGCTTCAAAAATGGTTGTTGCTTTGCCACATGGGATTTGAAGTTTTCCGTTGGAGATGCTCTTCTTGTTTCTAAGTTGGCATTGTAAATGGCCCTGGTTTTGGTGGAATTGTAGATACTGGTGGCTCTCCAAGCAGCATTGACAGTAATAGGAAATGCCACCATGTGCATCGCCGCATTCCGGATATACAAATCATCAGAGGGAAGCTCAAAGAAGTTGTAGGCCTTCCCTAGCTTTCATAATCTTGTGGACACTGCCCACCCAACTTGTTTCTCATTCTGTTAGGTAAAGCTATTCCGTTTGTTTTGACACTACTATGTACTTAAGTTTTTTAGCTCAAGGCCACAGCCCCCATTTTGAAATACTATGGTTGTTTGTGGATGCAGGAAACCGAAAAAAACAGTAAGCTTTCTTTTACTGGTTGTAATTCCCATTCAAAAGGAATTGCTTTTACCTCACTTATATTCGATTTTTGATGCATGGTTGGAGAAGATTGGAGTGGAAAGCAGGTCTTTGAAGCTTGTATTAAGAGACAAGGAGTTCTCCTTCTCACTGCTGGTGAGTTGTCAAGCAAGTGATTGATCATAGCCTCCCTAGTTGCAAAAAATGTCATACCATGATAAGATTGCCACATGACTTCTGGGTTCAATTGGTTGTAAAACACGCATCTTGTTTGAAATCTTCATGGCCCTTTCATATCGCTTGGGTAATTTGAATGACATTTTACCATTTGTTTGTCAACAATACCACCTCCCTTTGCAGGCCCTTTTATGCCTACGATAATTGCTCTTTCACTGCAATACTATATTTGATCCATCTGATCATAGTTGAATGTGAAATTGCTTAGTTGTTCAGAAAGGTTTGAATTTGTTGTTTTGATTCTTTTTGAAATGTTATAATTGGTATTTGGATTCTGTTACAACGATGATAAACAAAGGAAAAAATTCGGAGGTAGTCCCAAAAACAAAATCATGTTTAGCTAATTTTCACCAATGCAGCTTCTTTATATAGACTATGCCTGAGAAAAAGTGGCAGTGTATCCTCTCCATTAATCAAGAAATGGGAGCGAAAGGGACATTAGTATTGGAATCCACCGGGGATGAACCGCCAATGCCTAGTGGGGGCATGTTAGACTTTATCCTACATTGCTATCCAGCTGAGAGCTAGGTATTGGGTGGCCTCAGCTTAAGTTGTCGAGTCTCCACCCGAGTCAATTCCTCACCTCGTCAATACATACCTCCATGTGCTATCCGGCTGCATGTGAGGGGTAGTATTAGACTTTATTCCACATCGCTTACC
>BPLS01000625.1:173500-212091 GCA_019656275.1 Rhododendron kiyosumense
TAAGTCACCCAATCTTGCTTAATAATCTAAAGGCTACCTCACTTATTGCCAATTGGTTGGGGGGGTGGGGGTGGGGGCGGGGGGTTGGGGGAAGAGTTAGATGTGAAGTCTAGAAATTTGGATTTTGATATTTGGGTTTTCTTGATTTCTAAAGTATGGTTTAGAATTTGAAATTGGATACATTAGTTACGTGGTGGGATTACTTGTGTTGATTTTGAATTGATACTAGTATTTAGGCTAGTGAGCTATTGAAGGGTGCATAAGTGCCTTGGCTACTTTGCGTGGGCTGTGTGACCAGAAACATATATATAATAAGTTGTGCTGCGGTGTATAACCTGTAATGCGCGCGGGATAAGCATCGCATAAGCCTTGGGTTAGTCACTCGACTCACTCATAAATTTGGATGATTTACGGACTCAAGAGGATTGGTGCACAGATGAGTTAGACTGGACTGATTCAAACTTGGACCCTCGGTTTTATTTTTGGCTATTTGAGTTTGAGGATTTGACTTGTGTAATGGTTTAAGGACTTGATTTATTAGTAATTCTGTTGAATTGATCTAACTTTTGAGTCCATAGAATTTGTGTACATCTCAAACCATTTTTACTTTCATATTTTAGTTTCTAGCAGATTATAGTATGTCGACAGTTGTGCTTGTCCCTACCTTACAGGTTCGAATGGCAAGAACAAACTTGATGGACTCGGTAGTGGAACTAACTTTTGTATTTAGACGCCTTCTTTCTTCGTATTTTCTGTTAGGCCTTGAAGGCCATCTTGTAAATGTATAATGTTTTATATGATTTTGAAAAACGTCTAATAGAACTAATTGAGTTCAGTTGGCTAGAACTCTTGCATCTCATTAGGAAATCAAGAGTTCGAGTCATTTGATGTAAAATGATATCTCCTATCGATTGTCAAAAAAAAAAACTAATTTAGCTCTATCAAAGTAGTTGTGGGCCCTTTTTTTGGGAGTACCACAGGTTAGTTTTGCATTTTTTTTCAATTGTGGGCCCTTTATAATTTTTAGTTGTGATCTAAAACATTTATTTTGTCGAAAGTGAGGGGAGCATTTATGAAAAACTCAATGATTGGATATTAGTAGTCGTATAATTGGATACCATTTTGTTTTACAAAAGTGAATGACCCATAGAGAATCAATTGTAAGACAAATGTGTCTCAATCATATGTATACAATATCTGATTAATATGATTTTTTTTTAAATATGATATGCTCAACTTTCTCAAAAAAATATAAATGATTCAGATCATATATGGAGATTCTAGAGGGCTCATAATTGAGGACACTACACGGCACTACCTTAAAGGAACCCGAACAACAACAATGCTATTCACACAATGATCCAAACTCAATAACTTACACAATTTCTCACATATATGTGGGGCCCACACATAGTAGTGTGTATGGAGCCCACATATATGTGAGAGATTGTGTTTGAATTGTTGTGTGAGTATCATTTTTGAACAGCATAGGAGAAATTATTCTATGTCACAAATCTGAACCGCACATTACATTGGCGCAGATTCACCCACCATAATTGAGGACAGACATCGGTGAGTGGATCCTCTGCCAAGGTGTGGTCCAAATTCATGTTCAACATTGCCCTGGGCATTGAGAGGGTGTTTTCGATAATGAAAATTCTGTAGATTTTTATTTATGGTTGAGAAGTTGTTAGGTGTTTCTGGCAGTGAATAAGTTGTTGAAAAATGTTAAATTGTTTTCCGTAGTGAATAAGTTGTTGATAGATTTTGGAGTAGAGTTATTGTAGCAAAAACTGTTTTTGCTGACAACTTTTTTGTTAGTGGAAATAAGATGATAGAATTCTGAAATTTTTTCGTTAATGGAAATGAGATGATAAAATGTGTCAAGTCTTTAGTGTTTTTTGTTATTAAAAACTGGGACTTGAATATCTTCTCCAAATATAGAGGGTGAACAAAATTATGTTGATAAAGGAGCACTTTATTCACAGCAAAACTCCCGTGCATCAAACCCCACCGCGCATCTTACTTATCCTTTCCAGGCGAACCAATTAAAGCTACGCTCATTATAACAACCGTGAGACTCACCCACACATCAAAACTACTCCAATGCGTAGAAGGTTCTACATAATAAAAACAGTTCAGTATTTGAATTATATGTACATAAATCTAACGGTTCAAGTTTATCCGTCATAAATCTTACGGTTGAGAAAATCCTAGGGTTGAAAAATCATATTTTCAATCTTCTCTAATCTTTCCTATTTCAACTCTCTTTTGTTATGGAAAGATAGAAAGTAATAAAATTTCATTGCCAAAAAAAAAGCCATATTTTGAAATATGAAATGGAAGTAATTTTTGAAACCTTAGCACTATCTCTCTCTTAAGCAAGGCAAAATCTTCTCTAATTCTTCCTACCCCAACTCTCTTTTGTTATGGAAAGAAGATAGAAAGCAATAATATTTCATTGCTCTCTCTCCCGAAGCAAGGCGAAATCTTTTTTAACTTTTTCTATCTCTACTCTCTTTTGTTATAGAAAGATAGAAAGTAATAAAATTTCACATATTAAATTAGTGCAAGGAAGATCGTAAACTAAACAAAAGGGTAAGAAATATTTTTGTTCATCGGTTGATCAATTTAATTTTTTTTGTTGTGTTTTTTTTTTTTTTTTTGGTGTAAACTAAACAAAAGGGTAAGAAAAAAAATCTGTTTGATCCTAATTTAAGAAAAAATCTTCCTGTATAAATTAGTTTTGTTGGCGAGGGTGATCAATAGTTTCGCAATTCATTTTAATTGTGTTTAAAATTCGTTGCGCTTTGCCTTCAAATACGTACAAACTCTAGTCTTAAATAATACTAGTAACAAAGAAAGGAGCCCCCTGCTATGGATGGGAGAGCTGCTAATGGTACAGTAAAAAGCTGTACAGAAGCGTATACAGATGGGATTTGCGCCCGTTTCGGGTCCCACAAAGATGATGGGAGCTGCTCATTTTGTTCAAAACATATTGTTTACGGTCCCTGTAAAAAATCATCTCAATCTGATATCGGTAAAGGCATTTACGAATCATCCAACAATCATCCAGCTTTGCTTATGTTGGATGATTCGTAAATGCTTTTACCGATATCGGATTGAGATGATTTTTTATAGGAACCGTAAATAATATGTTTTGAACAAAATGACCGGCTCGGATCATCTTTGCGGGACTCGAGAAGGGTGCAAAACCCATCTATATACGCTGCTGTACCGCAATCTTTACTATATGGATAAATGGTGTACACCGTGTCCGATAGGCTGGGATAGCACTGGGGAGGGCGGTCGCTCTTAAAAAAAAAAAAAAAAAACCCTCTACTATTATATAAAAAAAATTCCATGAAAATATATAGAAAATTCTTTGCTCGTATAATAATTTTCCTTGTGTAGTGAAATTCTTGGCTCTGTCTCTGCCTGTATGATCCACTGTAGGATCTCACATAAATAATTCGGAGCGGCCCAATATTCTTAAAATGTTTCTTAAAGGGTCCTTACAAAATATAAGCTCAGTCAGATATCGTTAAGAACTTAATCAATTGTTTGCTCAATATAGTGTCAGCAAATTGAGTTCCCGTTTTGC
The DNA here is from genome assembly GCA_019656275.1 of Rhododendron kiyosumense. Lineage (NCBI taxonomy): Eukaryota > Viridiplantae > Streptophyta > Magnoliopsida > Ericales > Ericaceae > Rhododendron > Rhododendron kiyosumense. The sequence goes on from BPLS01000625.1 coordinate 177,105, forward strand.
TAAGGTTCTTATTTATTAGGTACTTTTTTTTTCTTGTTTTATGAGATATGTCATTATCTCACAATACATCAACCTTAGTTCAAAAAATAAATACTTATTTTTCCAGTTATTACTTATTTTCTTAGCAGAACGGAACCTGAGCGCAAAATCAATCAAACTCTTATTGACCCAACAATTCTACTCAAACAATAATTCAAATACAACTTACACAATCTCTCACATACATTTGGGGCCCACGTATAGTAGTGTGTGTAGAGCCCACATGTATGTGAGAGGTTGTATAAATTGTTGTGTAAGTATCATTTTTGTTACCGATATTAGAATGAGCTAATTTTTTGTTGAGACCTTTAAAAAGTGTTTAAAAAAAATTAAACGGCTCTGTTTATTTGTGTAGAGCTCCGAAATGAATCTTACCGTAGAAGGTGTACACCGAATGGGTGTACCCATAGTTTTGTTGTAAAGAAAGCATTTTAAAATCATAAATTTTTTACGTGTGGGCGACTTCCCCAATCCCTCTCTCTCTCTCTCTCTCTCTTGTCAGCGGATAGAATGGTAAGAAGAACCGTTCAAAATATCCCCAATTTCTCGCGTACCTTTCCTTCCCAATTTCTCTTCCCTAATTATAGATATTTTTTTTGGGTAAGCAGTATAGATTATTTTATCACTAACACTTTATCCTGTAAGGTTAATCTTCTCTTCCTATTGGTCCATATACTCCTTAGTTGTATACTATTGATTTCTTTATACACTGCAGACCAAAAAGATGGTTGTCTCGGCGCGATGACATGTTTTTGACCGAATCGAAAAGAAGTAGATTGTGGTGCGCTTACAAATTGAGATGCGGGTAAGTTAGTTTAGACGATCCTGGCCGTCCGTCGGAAAAAAAGATAGATGGTGGTCCAAGAGAAATAAAATTTCTAAACAAAACTTTGATTGTGCATTAAAAGGCTTTATTAAACTATAGGATATAGACCGAGAGCAACACAAACAAGTATAACAAATTGGGCACATGGTTTTGGAGAGAAAAAGGTGTGTTTGATTTTCTGCCATAAATTGAAGGGTTACCTTTGTACTTATATACATGTATATCTGGTATTCTGGTAGGGTTAGGTTTTTTTTTTTAAATATCTAATTCTTGATTTGTGTTATTTTTTTTTAAAATAATCAGATATGCTATCTGTTGAAATCCAGTAATTTTAATGCAGTACCCCTTGTTATCAGAAGTTCTTGTGAATACTATGGGTTTTTACTTTGCCCTAATTTTCTCCTCAATTCGAGGGTTACTTGCTTTATAGTGAAAAGTAGTTCTGGGAGCCACAAGATTGGTGGATTTTCGTCCGTTTGGTTGTGGGTACAAGGTAGTCATCTGGGTTTAGGGGTAGATCTGATGAATCTGATTTTGTAATATCTAATTCTTTACCATCTATTCTGAATAACAAATCTGGTGTTTTCTAGGGTTTTTGTTCTGTGTTGACTGAAACTGTTCATTTCTTCACCATCAGGATGTGGTCGATGGAGTTTTGAGCTGCTTTTGGTCAACTGACATCTCAGATTAGTGGATCAAGAATTTGTGAGTTTATATACTATTTAAGTATTTTGTTTTCTTGATTAAGAATTTGGCTGCAACAGCATGAAATATTTATGGGGTTGGGATTAGCTTCTATTTTAGAACTGAAGTTGTTATGAATTAATCTGGTAAATTTGAATTAATCTGGTAATTGTTAAGTTGCTGCAATTGATGAATGCTTTTTGTCTAGTTTTTTCTCATGGTTAAAGATTTGTCAATTGATGTGTTTGCTTTTTAGAGGAAAGAATAAAACTCGAATAACTTACAAAAAAAAAAAAAAAAACTCGAATTGGTCAACTGTGGGCTTCAAGGGTCCGAGTACACAAGTATATGATCGGACCTGGTCCATTTGAAGTCATTTAACAAATGAAATTTTTTTTTTTTTTATCATTTGTTATTGTAATTATGTGGTTAAAATGAACCTTAGTTGTAGCAGTAGATCTGCCTGTACACGTGATTTTCTGAAAGTAAGTTACCTCGGAAAAGTGCAGGCATCATTGTTGTATGATATCTCCTAAATCACTCATCTTACTACTGGGTTTAAAGATTAATAAGTTTGTATGTGTTTATGAAGTTGTCATGTTGATACATGAATTCTGAAGATAAAGGAGTAACTGGGGGGATGACATTTAACCCCTTTGTCTTCTGTCCTTACCATTTTATCATATCAGATCCATACTTTGAAGCACCAAGAGCCCTAGAGGTGGCTGAGTAAATATTAAGAATTTTTCCCGGGATAAATATTTATAACCTCAAAAGTATTGGGTTGAAGTGTAATATGAAACATGTGTGTTTTTATATGCGTACACCATTGATTGATAATTTATTCAGTCGGAGTCTGAACCTAAATATGGAGTTGTTGCAATCTAGTATACATTAACTACAAAAATTATTGAAAAAACCATTGCCATGTCCCCCGCTGTGCCCTTGTCCTTATGTTTTGAGATTTTCCTTGTCTCGTATCTGTGTCCATGTGCCCCCGTATCGGTGCTACATAGGATAAACATCTACAGTTGTGTTTACAGAATTGGTCTGTGACTCTGTTGGTTGTGGGATGAACTATAAAGTATCAGTTTCCTAGACACTTCCTCTAAATTTTGCATCCTTAATTTTATCTTCTCTTCTGCTGAAAATTGTAGGGCTTCAGGTTAGACATTACTGTTTGGAGGACTAATAGGATTTTGTACTCGATAAAATCTCAGGAGTAATTTTTTCTTTTCATTCACAGTAATGATGGGAACAGAACTCGTTAGACCTTGTCTCAAAGAAGAGAATATGGAAATTCCAGCAGTTCCACCTGGTTTCGAGTCATGTACATCCTTCACTCTCAAGAGGGTTGAAGATAAAGAAGTAGCGAGTAGTTGCTCTACCTCTGCAAGTGCTTCTGAATTGCAGACAGTACACATGGAAACTGAGTTCGAGTGTAGTGATGAAGCAACCGTTTCAAGGTCCCTCAGGCGTAGGCCTTGGATAAATTACAGCCGATTGGACGACAGTTCTGGAGATGAGTCTGACTCTGAGCAGGTTGATCAAATTTTCTTTTCCTCTGGCCTTTTTGTTTTTGAGTAGGCCTAGTTTTATTATAGAAGTTTATACCTTGATTAGACCTGTACTTTTATATGAACACCTTATCTTACATTCTGTTTGCACTTTCAGAAAACCTCTCAAAGAGCCTGCCTTCCAAAAGGGGTTATTCGTGGGTGTATGGAGTGTATGAACTGCCAAAAGGTAAACTTTCAACTGAATTCTCTCTCTAAGATACCCTTTACAGCTTTACTGCTGGAATGGTCGGATCAGAAATGGCTTCTTGACTTGCTTTATTTTGATGGTGTTGCATTCACAAAACTTATAATCAAGTGCATTACAGCACTTAATGCCAGAGAATACTGAAGCAAGTATCATTTTTTTGGAAATAACTAGAGGCCTCTTGTGCATTTTGGTAGTAATCAGGCTAGTGATTGTCACAATCTGAAGTAGTTTAATCAATTTCTGCAGAATATAAGCCTAATATATTGACTATATTGTTCATGTCTTTTGCTTTTTAATACGTTTTACTTGGCTGTGAATTCTTGGAACAGGTAATTGCAAGATGGCGTCCTGAAGAAGCTTGCAGGCCTGATCTTGAAGAGGTTCCTGTCTTCTACCCAAATGAAGAGGTACATATTTTGACTAGATTTATTCTGTCCCACATTTAACTCTGCCCTTGTTGTTACCCATGTTATTTGGAGTGTGATATTTCTTCTCTTCTTTTTTTTGTTCCTACATTTACATTAGTTGTTTCCTGGTTGGACAATTCTGAATGCTGAGAGTTGATGTTTCTTTTCCAGGAGTTCAAAGACACTCTAAAATATATGGAAACCGTACGCCATAGGGCCGAAAAATATGGAATTTGTCGTATCGTACCTCCTTCTTCATGGAAACCTCCTTGCCCTCTTATGGATAAAAATATATGGGATAAATCTAAATTTCCTACTCGCATCCAGAGAATTGACAAACTTCAGAATCGGAATGCGAGGAAAAGAATGTTGAAGACACATAATGATAAGAGGAAAAAGAGAAGATGCATGAAAAATGGGGTGGATTATGGCTCTGGTACCGGAACTATTGCGGGTTATGGTGAAGCTGGAATTTTGGAGGAGACTTTTGGGTTTGAACCTGGGCCTGAGTTCACTCTAGATGCTTTTCAAAAATATGCAAATGATTTTAAGGTGCAATACTTTAGGAAGAATGGAAGTGCTGCAGATTCAAGAAGTAACATTACCAAACTCCAAGAGCAGTGGGAGCCTACATTGGAGGACATTGAGGGTGAATATTGGCGGATGGTAGAGAAACCCACTGAAGAAATTGAGGTAGGATATGAGTTCTTGAGGAGTTTATGAATATTTTATTCTCTTCTGAGGTGGCTCAACTCATTGCCATTCTCTCTCTACAACTTTAATGGTTTCGTGTATTCTATTCTAGGTGCTTTACGGTGCTGATTTGGAAACTGGGGTTTTTGGCAGCGGGTTCCCTAAACTGTCTAGCCAACATGGTTCTGTTTCAGATGAGAAGTATGTGAAATCAGGCTGGAACTTGAATAACTTCCCTAGGCTCTCGGGTTCTGTCCTTGCATATGAAAGCAGCGATATATCTGGTGTTCTGGTGCCATGGTTGTATGTAGGAATGTGCTTTTCCTCATTTTGTTGGGTATGACCAAATGGCTCTTTTCCTGGTGTTCCGGATTTATAATTGTACCTTTGTTGCTTTCACATCATTTTACATAGGCAAATTATTGTGGATGCGTGTTTTATGATTATAATATGTAAATGAATGTGCAATAAGGGCCGGTATGCTTGTGACTGTGGTCATTTGACTTACTTTTGAAGAATGACCTTATGGGCATGCCTTTTGTGAAAGCAATTTTAAGAGCTGTGAAGTCGACAATCCATAAAACAAATAGTAATATGAGTATTGCGGAATTTCATAAAAGACCGAGTCATGACAATTTATTTCATGTTCATAAATTTTGATCATCTAGAGGACATACATTTCTGGATGGATTTTAACTAATGATTACATAGTTTGTTCATGGCTCTGGGTTCTGGTCATGAGTTCCCTGGTTACACTCTTGGCTTGGAGTCTGAGAACTCAAAATTTAGGCTGAATCTATAGACGAACAACTGAATATATCCGAACATGAACACTCGAGGAAATTTTAGGTGGCTCTTTATAAAGTTACACGATTGCATGAGCAGTGCTGTATATACCAGATAGCATCTACAGCTTGGGAGAGGCATTCTTTATTCTGCCTCTCTCCTCTCTCCTCTCTCCCTTGCTCTCCCTCACACCCGCATGCGCACACATTACCAAGTGTAAGAAAGAAAGAAAAGTGGTAAAACAATGTTACTGGTGATGCTTCCTATCACATATACTGGGATATTGTTGTTTTTTATGTTGTCTGATTGTATTGCTTCATTTTTTCCTTTTAAATTTTGGGGACAGCACGTTGAAGATCATCACTTGTATTCATTGAATTACGCGCACTGGGGAGCTCCAAAAATATGGTACGGTGTGCCAGGGGAAGATGCAGCTAAGTTGGAAGCAGCTATGAGAAAGCATTTGCCAGACCTTTTTGAAGAACAACCCGACTTGCTTCATAAGCTGGTACACACCATTCATGCTTTTGTTGAAATGTAGCTTTATATGTTTTGGTAATCTTGTGACATTTTCTTTCCATCCTTTTTTGTGGGCATGGTGGATTGTACAACGAGACAAACCTCAAATTCTGCTCCCAGTTCTTAGCTGCAGCTAGAAAACTACATTCCTCGCTTAGTTCTGGTGAAAAAACATAAGTCTGAATCACTATTAGCAACTCATTATGTAGCTCTAGTATATTCATGACCTCAGTACCATAAGAACGGTCGACTATGTGAAGTGTTTATACTCATCTGATCTTTACATACTAAGAGTCTACAATTATAACAGTCACAGATTTAATAGCCATTCGATTCGCCTGATCAGGTACATCCTCTGGTCAGGCTCACAGCTTTGGGCCATAAAAGAAGCAATTGCAACTACTTTGGTTTGTCTACTAAGAACTAGTAAATTTACTTTTAGGTTTTGAAGTCCACCATTAGCTGGTATTGATCGATCTAAATATTGCCCAAAGTTTGTTCGAATTTGATGATCTGTCACTTGATTTTTTCCGTAGTTTGTGTCCTTATTTCTGTTGTGATAACTGATGGATGAGAAATAACATATTTCCGCTTTCTTTTAGCGCCTATAAATTGTTATCCAATATAAGTGCCGGTTTGTGATTTTACTACTTAAGTCAGGTCCTTGAATGTTGGAACTTCCATAAGCTAAATTTGTGTCATAGATTGATGCCTTTCTCTTTCTATCTATGAGTAAATGAAAGAAGTTGCTTTCTTGTGATCTTGGAATATACTCCAAAGAAAGAGAATGTGATGATCAAATATTAAATGGGCAAATTTGCCATAAAGGAAAAATTGTCAGATACTTTTGAAGAGGAATTTACAAAGTAAAGCTGGAGTCAGGTCCTTGATCACTAGTTCTCCATAACCAAAACTTGAAAACACAAGTTATTTCTCTGAATTATTTCTTGGTTCCTCATCTGTGCCTTTGCAAGATCTCGTAGTATCCCTGAATTGATCTGCGGAGTGAATCGTGATTGTAAGCCATAAGTTTTCTGGCTCAACTACTGAATCCGTCTCTTACCTTCCTTATTGATATAATTTATTATTTGCTTTATATCCCTGAACTTGTTTTCCTTGTGCAGGTCACACAACTTTCTCCCTCTGTACTAAAAGCTGAGGGAGTACGTGTCTATCGGTGTGTTCAAAACCCTGGAGAGTTTGTTCTGACCTTACCTAGAGCATATCACTCTGGGTTCAACTGTGGCTTCAACTGTGCAGAAGCAGTAAACGGAGCTCCTGTTGACTGGTTGCCTCATGGGCAGAATGCTATTGAGCTCTATCGAGAGCAAGTTAGAAAAACTTCAATTTCCCATGATAAACTCTTGCTTGGAGCAGCAAGAGATGCAGTCAAAGCTCATTGGGAAATTAGTTTACTGAGGAAAAATAATGCAGATAACTTAAGATGGAAGGATGTATGTGGGAAGGATGGAATATTATTAAAAGCACTCAAGGTAATGTTCTCAAATATTGCTCCTTCTGATCATGTCTTTTTGCTAACGTGAATACTTAATTTAAAGTCTATTTGATGCAGTACTTATTCCTAATCTGGATCTGGTTTGATTGGAAGTTAAGATGGTGACATAAACCAAACCAAACCGAGCCTTATGTCCCAATCACTTGGGGCGGCTACATGAATCCTTTTCCTTCATTGTGCTTTGTCACTTGTTCACACAAACCCATTATACTCATATCTTTGCGCACCACAACATCTAATGTTAATTTAGGTCTACCACTCCCCATAGCGTTGCTACCCAAAGCTATCTTATCCGCTCTCTTAACTACTGCATCTCTTGGTCTACTGTAGACATGCCCAAACCACCTTAGCCTATTTTCTCTCAACTTCTCCTCTATAGGTGCTACACCTACCATCTCACGAACCGTTTCATTTAAATATTTGGATTCATGTCATAAAGATTTGATAGGCTTTTTACGTGCTGGCGGTCAGCTACCTAATGCACAACCCTCCTCCTTTATCCGAGCTTAGGATCAGCTGGGAAATAAAGATAAGGCTCTAAACACGAACTAGACGGAGTTTGCCAATATTTTTAGGAGGAATTGCTACTTAGCAATCTTGAGTAAGGGAATAAGAAATGAGAGGAAGAGAGCACCAGTAAATAATTTTTGGTATCCACAAAAGAAAACCCTGAATTACCATCAGATGTTATAATTGTCTATATGATCAAATTACAAAAATCAAAATATATGTAGTCAGTCAGTTTTTACTTGTAATACAAAATGAGAGTGGATTGGGAGTTGGGATCTATTGTCGTGAACTCATAGTGCTAGCATAAATACTTAGTGCAGTAGGATTTGAGCTTAGAGCTTAATTTGCATGTTTAAGGGGTGCAATTATTGTATGATGCTGACTTGTTTTTGCACATCTTATGCCCAGACTCGTGTTGATATGGAGCGGGTGAGGAGGGAATTTCTCTGCAATTCTTCTCATGCAGTGAAGATGGAGAGCAATTTTGATGCCACGAGTGAGAGGGAATGCAGTGTATGCCTTTTTGATTTACACTTGTCTGCTGCTGGATGCAGATGTTCGCCAGATAGATACACATGCCTGAATCATACAAAGCAATTGTGTTTATGCTCTTGGAGTGCCAAATTTTTCCTCTTTCGCTACGACATCAATGAACTAAACATTCTGGTTGAAGCTGTGGAGGGAAAATTGAGTGCAGTGTACAGATGGGCAAAACTTGATCTTGGTCTGGCTTTGAGTTCTTCTGTCTCAAAAGACAGTACACAAGTCCCTGGGCTTGCTAGTAATTTATCTCATTCACTAGAAGGAACAGTAAAGAGGGAAATGAATATACAACCCTTCGTGACATCTGTTAAAGAGATAAAAGGGGAGGAAACGATAGATGAAAAACCAAATTTGGCTGGGATCAATAGTGGGACGTGCGTACTTAAAAGAGAAATGCCATTTCAGGCTGTATTGGGGTTGGAAGCTGTAAAAGCGTCATCTAAGTTGCCAAAGTCATTACATGAAGTGAAGGTCTCAAATAAAGGTTCTCAAATCAAGAAAGAAGGGGCCTTTCCTAATTTAAGGACTCCAGTCTGTCAGCTTTCTCAAGAAGATACCTCATTCGCTGACAACTTGGCTGAAGAGAAACTTGAAGTAAGGAAGCCTTCATTTTCAGGCAGTGGTAATGTTATAGTTCTTAGCGATGATGAGGGAGAGGAATCAAATGCGCCACTTCCAGAAAGAGTGAAGAAAAGTTCAGCCATACCTACAGAACTTTCTCAGAGGCTGTCCAGTACTAGTACAGCAAGTGGCAGTAATCATAGTAAAGATCCAATATTGACCAACCGTGTGACGAGTGCAGCAGTGATGTGTGAAATGGATGCAAAGTTGTTACCTGATGGGGTAACAAAAGGAATTCACACATCAGACTCTGCAAAAGGTGGAGATTCTTCCGGGCCAGATGTTAATCAAAATATTCGGGACTCGTCAAATGCAGTGGGGAATGGTGATTGCAATATGAGCAATTTGGGGAGTAGCAATGAAATACGTACCACTGAGGGTAGTAATAAGATGGGAATGAATGCCAACACGAGGTTGGGTGGTGATGTGCAAAGTGCATCAGGAAGCCCATCTAGCAGTCAAAATAATCTGGATAGATATTTTCGCCAGAAGGGTCCTCGTATTGCGAAGGTAGTGAGAAGAATCAACTGCAATGTTGAGCCTGTGGACTATGGCATTGTGCGTTCCGAGAAGTTATGGTGTGATAGTCGGGCCATTTTTCCTAAGGGTATGTGTCATGTCTACAGTCCACATTGATCACCGTTCCTTAGTCATACATATTAGCTAAAGCATGTTTCTAATTTTTTCTTAATCTTTTCTTTTTCGTTGTGCAGGCTTCAGAAGCCGTGTAAGGTACATAAGTGTTTTAGATCCAGCAAATATGTGTTACTACGTTTCCGAAATTCTGGATGCCGGACGCGATGGACCTCTTTTTATGGTAATGTGAACTTCGCTTTGGATTAAAATATTTGATGTAATGCCACTTTATGGACTACGGTCTCTTTGTCTTCCCTGCACTGGTTTCTTCTTTCTGTTTTATAAGCCTCTTTTCCTAATCCCATCGAACCCTCACAAAATAGCACTTTGATTTTGATGATTCATTTTTTATGCTGTCTTGATTATGCCCAATTATGATAATTCTCATTATCCTTCTATTCATGTTAGTTCCGAACTGCATGCATAGTGTTGACTCCTAGAAGAATATCATAGTGACCAAAGAGGTCATCTCGAAATTCTTTTGTCTTCTTGTTTATATATGTTGATTCAAGCAAGTTGCTTTGTGCTCCAATAGTGTCAATGGGATTCAATCATAGATGCGGAATGTTGTAGATGTAGCTTCACTCTGTATTTTTAGAACTCCCTTCTAGTTGTATATAAGCTGCTAAACGTAAATCAGATCAGGCTTTTATTTCCTAGAAATATTTGGAAGTACGAGGCGCATATGCCTGAATGAGTGCATAGCTTTAGACTTAAAATTGGCGTATTGTGGTAAATTCTAATATTAGAATTTGGTCAATAGCTTTATTGTTGCATAAAATGTATATCCGCCTATCTGGCATTTCAAGACGTGTATGTGTTTTAAAACAAATAGTTTTGATGGTGAAACTTTAGATCCTTCAAGATAGGATATGTGCCGGAATGTCAAGCATGATAGTCCTACAAGAATTTCAAATGCCGGAGTTATTGTGCCCTTTTGTTTACTTGTAACAATGTTTTGAGTGCGTGATAAGAGTTAAGTTTCAACCAAAAGACAACAAAACGTACAAGAATAGAAAGGAAAATAATTCTGACTGAAATGGTCGGGGCTCAGATTATATGTTGTAGATTTTATTGTTATGATCTTGTTAACATGAACTGCTGTCAAAGAAGAGCAGATACAATGGTGCTGCTTTTAAGATTTGAATTCTGATATTTTTCAGGTTTCCTTGGAGCATTGTCCAAGTGAGGTATTTGTTCATGTTTCAGCTGCAAAATGCTGGGAAATGGTGAGAGAGAGAGTGAATCAAGAGATCACGAAGCAGCATAAGTTGGGAAGGATGAATCTTCCCCCTCTACAGCCTCCAGGGAGTCTTGATGGCATGGAAATGTTTGGCTTTTCTACCCCAGCAATTGTTCAGGTAAACTTGGTGCTGAAGCTACTTTTCCTTTTTCTGAAGATGGTGTGTATACACCTCTAATATCGATATGGAGTAGAGCGACTCTTGTTTGGATCCCAGACCTCTAGATCTTTTATATTTTGCCACTTACTAATTAATAACCTTCTAAAGATTTTGCTTTTAGTACTCTCTCTCTCTCTGTGTGTATTCACATGCATTTATCTTATGTTGAAGTGTTCTTACAAAAAGAATTCGATTTCTATGTTAGCTATTGTTCTGAATAACTCATAAGAAACTTCTTATCTTTTTGAATGCATTAACAGGTTATTCAGGCGATGGACCGAAATCAAGTTAGTACAGAGTACTGGAAATCCCGTCCCCTCATGCAGATTCCTCAACATCCTCAATCTGAAGTTAAGAGTGGGAATCACTTACCGCGAACTGACATAGCAAATGAGCCTCATGGAGTGGATACAATACTCCGTGGCCTATTCAAGAAGGCAAATCCAGAAGAACTACACACCTTGTATGGCATTCTGACTGATAACCGGCCCGCCATGGATCAAGGCCTAGTGACCCAGCTCCTTAACCAAGAGATTCACAAGTGCACCAGATGATGCCATTTCCAGGCTCATGTGCCGGTGTCACCGGACTTGCCATAAATTCATAAATGCTGACATCCCAGCTCAAGGTCAACACATTTTTTTCTCTGTTGCCTGGTTCGCAAATAATTAGGGTAAATTAAACTTCATGCCCTCAAAATATTACCCAATGCTCACCTTGACTCTTGAACTATGTGTTCTCAATTGAGTCCTACTCAAATTATCAGTGTGGTCCAATTGGTACGTGTTGTTCAGTTCTCTGACAGAAAAATGCCATATGGGTGCTGAAACATTTCCCATGTTGACCCCTTAGATGGACATGCATTTTCGTATTTTGACCCAGTTGTCCCACTTTGGCTCGAGTCAGTGCGTCAAGGCTTTTTCCATTAGAGAACTGGATGACAATTACAAAATGGATCACATATAGAACAATACTTCTCTAGTACAAGGATAAGAGATGGGAAAAATGAAGAGGCAAAGTAATATTTTGCGGAGGCAAAGTAATATTTTGCGGGTGCAAACTTTAGTTACCTGAATTTTTGAACCCACTCTTTTGGCGGAGAAGCTGGAAACTTAATGGTGGATAGTCCGGTTTTTGTACTTTTTTTTTTTGTTTTTCTTGTCCACATTCTTTCGGCAGAGGCGGTAAAAAAAATAGGTCCCATTTTTTTATTTTTGTCTGGCAGTTATACAAGCCCCCAACTGTACCGAGTCTTATTAACAGTGAATGGTCTGGTCTGTCCGACATAGATTGGAAATACGAATTTATCTGAGCGTCGACAATGTACAACAATGCTTAGATGCAAAATTTGGAATATATGATGGCCAGTTTAGCTGTTGATTTAGCTTAATTACAATCTTGTTATGGATTTTGCATATCGACCGTGTCATGTCTCTTCTAATTTGAGTGCTATAGCAGTATCAGCCACCAAAACCGGAAATTCCCACAACAGATTTTTGGGTTCTCAGGCGTGCTTCACCTCGATGCCATCAGGTTCTTTTCCGCAGCATTTCTATTTTCTTGCGGGAGCAAGCTGGGCCTGTCAATCCTTCTATTACCGATCATTATGGGAGTGATTATTTGATTTGTACTACTAATTCTTGCTCTAAGTTAATCAGGATGTGCTGGTGAATTAAAAGGAAATGTTACATGCTGCTTAATTTTCGTTGGAATTTTTTTTGTCATTAACTTTAGCTCGGATTCGAATCTGATACTCCAATTATGGATGTGTTGATTCTTGCACTGGCAAGGGTTTACCATAAAGCCTGTTTGGTTGGTCAAAAACTAAGGGGTGAATGAGTGATACCGTCTTTTATCAACAAATTTTTGGTGCATACAAAATTCTCACCAACAAATTTTTGGGTTCGAAGGATTCATAGAAGCTGAAAAAGGTCTAAATTTTTTTTTTGTAGAGAAGATGGGTCTAATTTTTTTTTTTTTTTTAAAGAGGATGGGTTTGGGATCCTTGCCAGACCAGATTTTAGGTTTTACGCATAAAGAAAATTGATTTTCAATTTTTTGCTACCAGATTTTGGTGCAACTTAAATCATAGAGCTCGGCTCGTTTGCTAAACAAGCCAAAAACTTAAGTTCGAGCCTTAACAAATCAAGCTTAGTCATTTACTAAATGAGCCAAGCCCTCAATTAGTCAAGCTTAGTCATTTACTAAATAAATTTTTATCAAGCCAAGCTTTTGTCAAACGAATAGAGTTATCCTCCCCTCATTTACCAAATGAGTCAAAAACTCGAGCTCGAGCTTGGCTAGTTTAGTGCCGAGCCAAGAGTTAATGAGTCGGGCCAAGCTCGCGAGCTGTTCAATTCATTTACAGCTCTAATCATAATTACTGTAGTGCTGTGGTGCACTACTGGGACAACGGGCAGAAAAGATACGTGGTTTTGGTGCTCTTTTTGAAGAGCACTGGACCGGCTTCTCAACGTCAATGAAATCCTCTAAATAGCCATTTAAGTGTTCCATTTTTTTGTCTCCCATATCTTTTTTTTGATTTTCCTTGCGACATTCCTGTAGAGCATCACTGCGCTACATGATCCCCAAGTCCCATACAAGTGCATTTCTAGGTATATACGGACTAAACTTTTCTGTCGGCTGCAATAGTAAGCTTTTGGGCAATGATATTTCAAATCTTGAAGCAGTTTACCAAAGATTAATAAACTCTTCTAGCTGATGCCAAAAAAAACTCTTCCAGCTGATAAAAAGAAAATACAAAGGGACTGTCTAAATCTTATGGTAAAGAAATGATCTAATAAACAGAAACACCATCCAATCATTCTCTCAATTTTTATCACAGCAAAAACAGTTGAACAAATATGAACTGCTTGTCGACTTTCTCATAATCAAACAACACGACCGGGAATATAATTCGAAGGCTTCAAATGTGATACGTTGAGAATTATGACAAAAGGTGGTACCATTCGCTCCAGATCTTCCAACAGTACGAGTAGCTATCTGGAACAGAGAGTACCAAGTATCCTCTTCATCGTTTCTCATATTTCCTCTTCCTCAAAGGGATCTCGTTCTGGGTATTCACCAACCTGGGAAAAATAAAGATTGTAAACCACCCAAAGCCCTTAGAAATAGGAGGCATGTAGCAGGTTAGCACCAATCACTTGGGCGTTGAAGAGGCACAACATGGTGTTCACAAATAAAAGGTCTAAGAGGCCAACAATTTCTTTTGCGCTTCAAAGGCTATTCTTAACTTGCCACAATCATAGGAAGTCGCGTGCGTACACACAAAGTTTTTTACTCTTTGCAGTACTAGAGAAAACAATAAAGCAAGTCTACAGAAGCATATCTGATAATAAGGACCACTAATTTTTCACTGTAGCCCAAAGTTTGCCAAAAGTTTCAGCACTCAGATGAGTTAGACCTATCAGTATATTCTCACATTTCCAAGTTTCTCTACTGCCAGAATTTTTTTTTTACTTTCTCCTGACACAACGCAAGTTGAGATCAGCAAAAAATATCACAGCAACAAATGAAGAGTGGATTTTAGTGCCAGTGAATAACAAAAAAGCAGCATCAATGTAAAAATTAATATTGAAAGATTTTGTCAGAAGGAAACGAGCTACATGTAGTTTGAATTCGTGTCAGAGTTTGACTAAAACACCATAACATCCCATGATATTAAAACAGCAACCTCAAAATACTATCGCCATCAAGTTGGTCTAAGGCTCTCAGCACATCATCTGGGCCTCGACAATACTACCCCAGAAATGCAACTAGGAATTTGAATTTTTGGGCAAGTTCTTGAGTCTTAACAGAAAGTTAAAGGTTGCCAAATAAAGCTGCTATCTCGTAAAAGGTGATGTGCGGATCTGACTTGGTTGTGCTCCTTAGACAAAGGCTATGATCAAGTGGAAGATAACTTATCCTTCACGAAGATTTAGTGGTTATTGTGTCAGGTTGAAGATGGATGAAAAACTACTAACATCCTCGTCAGTGATCCAACCATCCAGGCTGTCTGTCTATTGTTCTAGCCTTCAACATTTTATTCATAACGTCCATTTCTACACATTCTAGAGCATGAGTTCTTTCTTAACTTCGTGCCAATACCCTTCCATCACCAGTTACAACACAATTTAATATAATGAATACAAAAATAGCCGTTGTAGTTGACCAATATGTACCCAATACCCACCCATCATCCTTTTATTTTCAAAAAAATAGCAAACTGCATCAATGTAGTGCATCATCTAAGTGGCTACTTGAGTTTGTGCCCTTATAAATGCAGAGGCCACCAATGTCTGAAATCCTCCAAATCTCAGTAGGTGAGTATGAGTTCGTATGATGTATAATGTTGCAAGCATACCTGTACTTTGTCTGGTCTCACCATTGCACCATGAAGTGGTGGGCAATCAAAGAAGCGTGTTCCTTTCACCCTGCAGTTGTGATCAAAGGAAAATCTGTAGTGATGCACAACTTATAACGATGACGCATAAGAGAAGAAAGCAATTTAACCAACATCTAAGACCAGGGAAACTGCTGTAAGGAATGTATAGACTTTCATGTATGGTACAGAATCTACAGATGTACATATTAGAGGAGCTTTGGTGAAAATGACTCGATCAATAAGACAGCTCAGTGATGCATGGTAAAGACCGTCCACCAAATTCGAGTTGATATAAAAGAATATGAGTGCAAACTTGTAAGTACCCAAAAAGTCCAAAGCAAAAAATAAAAAAACTAAAAATTGCAGGACCCCTTGAGGTTTTGTAATCAGGGAACCAGGTCAGGGATCACCCTAGTTTGGGAAATATGAAAGGACCTGTCAGGTCAATACGTGTCAGTCACAAATGAGGGATGTCCCTGTCCGGTTACATTATAGCAAACCCGTAAGGCAGGAATCAAATACCATGTAGTTACATTAGATTTATCATTATAGCAACCCCATAATGCATGAATCAAATATGTAGTTGCACTGGATGCATACTACTAGGTACATGCAACTTTAAGCCTTCAATAATTACTGACGCCGACCCATAATTTTCGTCCCACCTGGGATTTTGTTCCATTTTCAACCCCAACAAATGTATTCCTTCCTGGAATAATTTTCCAATTTTTTTCAACCGCACAGAATTCATAGAAGATCTCATCGAGAAATTTTTTAACGGTGTAAAAAAGAAGTTATTGATGGAAATACAGCTCTTTTGCATTTAGAAAAACCATGGAATTCCAAGCAGGACAGAAATTATGGAATGGACGGCATATGTGGAGATTGACTTAAAAGTCTCTCTCTCCCCCTCGCAATTTATTTCTCTACCAGGATTTTTCATCTACTCTTTACTATCATCACCACAACTAAGTGACCATCATTGTTCTTCATGAAGTTGCCATAAGCAACACAAACAATCGAAAAATCTTGTGTCACCATGCACAACACCACCAAAAAAAAACACAAACACCACTACCACCACCACCGACACCCACCATCACTATCCACTCCACCTTCACAATCACCCAACAACCACCGTAAAGTCCTGTATTGCCACTATAGGGTACAAACACAATCACCATCACCACTCTACAGCAAACCTCAGTTATCCCTGAGCCTACTCAATTTCCATCATGCCATCCATTTATCAAACTCCCAATTCTACTCTAACATTGCATCCATGGGTGTTATCCATTACCGCCACATAAAGTTTTACAAGATCCAACTAGTTTTCTAGCTTTTGTCATGAACCTATGCTGACAGCACCCACTCGTAGAGCAAACCTCTCTCTCTCCAACCATGCCCCCCCCCCCCCAAACAAAAAAAAAAAACCCAAAAGAGACCCATCTCTTCCTCCCCCATGGCATATCTCTCTCTCTCTCTCTCTTAAAAAAAAGGCTGAGATCCAACAATTTTTCCGACTTTTCCACTAACTTTTGCTGATGTCGATTTGACTTGTTTTCTCAGCATTCTGGAGCTTGTAATCACATTCTTGTTACCATATTACTTTTTCTGTTGATGTAATCTTTGATAGGTTACTTGCCATTGACGACCTAAACCAACATCGACTACCTCAAAAAAATCAGGCAGGTATGTCTTCTATGGACTTCTCATTCCCTGGTTTAGATGTCTGGCAGGTTTTCAACTTCTTCTGCCTGACACCTACAAGCAAGTACAATGAATCCCGCTGCTCTACTCGACTAGAGCCATTATTAGCCCTTCCTAAAACTGAAAATGTCAAAAGCCGAAAGTGAAAATGTAAAATAAGAATAACTTATTGTGAAAAGTTTGCTATGTTGTATAGAGAATGATCATATCATGATTTTTCTGCTATTTATAGATATTTAATCAAGGTACATACAAATTCCTCTCTATAAACATGGAATGAAAATGAATGCACTTAAGCGACAGGAAGTGAGTTAAAAGTACCTAGGCTACCCAAAAAATGAGCTTTATTACAGCTCGATGAGCCTTCCTGTTACTAGGAAAAAATAAACATAGAACATGAAGGCTGTTCACTAATGCTGGAAATGCTTTTGGCCTATTATTGAGAACAAGCTGTAAAATTTCCAACCAGTGGCTAAATGAATGATCCGAGAAGAGACTGTGTTACGTTAGTAGTTTAAGCTTTTCAAACACTTTAAAATAGCTCTGTACAGTTGTCCCCCACCCAGACATTTCGTTCTCATCCCTTAATGTAATGGCTTAATAAGATGGCAATTACAAAACCCTAAGGGGGAAATTTGCCAAAACAACAGATGAGGAACTGAAAACCTTAATAAAACAAATTTCTCTAGGAAACGAAAGTAAAGAGTTGACATACATTCCGTCATGTTTTCCCAGTGGTTCATCATATTGGACACCAATCCAGAAACCAGGTCCTAGAGTTTCTGCTTGGCCAACAAACTTGACTACACCCCTCTTCTCTCCTGGTTCAACCTGACATCTATCTCCTACCTTGATAGCCAACAAGAAAAAAGAGTGTAAAAAAACAGTAATAATCACTAATACTGGCGCACATAACTCTTTCAGAAGAGATTATACACACAGGATAAAGGAAGTAAAAATAAAAAAACACTTGCTCTGAAAAAAGAGGAAATATATTGGGCAACTGCAAAATAAAAAAACTTGCTCTCCTTTAAAGTTTTAGACATGTAAAGGGCATGAAAGAAACTCATTTGTCTGGTTCCATATGAACACTTTAGGTATGGTAACTTTCAGTTTTGGTATCCACGCAATTGTGGGCCATGTTGGGCATTGGTGCCACAAGTACTTTCGCCGCACAAGGCCACTCAATAAATATCACCATAACCACATGGTTGATCCGTCCAAGGGTCTGACTACTGACCACTTATTTCTTCACACCCCACAAATGCAAGCCAATTTCTTATTTGAGGTGGACCATGCGTGCACTTCAAATATATGAAAAACTAATCCCTAAGCTTTTTAAATCTGCTTTTATGTAGCCATCAAATAGGATAGCCTGATTCCTGAGTCTCATGCAGTTTTACATGATTGCTCAAATACGCCAATCATATTGAAGACTGCAAAAGTCCTGCTTAAGTACTTACGTAGTGTTCTTACTCAGCAACATGACAACCAAAGAGAGGGATTTGTTTCAGTAAGTGCCTGAACCTGTGAAGTTCGTTCCTTTGCAAAGGCATTCCCGTGTTTCTCGCATAATACTATGCTGACAAGCAACAAAAAGTAATTTTGTACCGTGTTTATCATTTGTCATTTTTTTCTGTTGATTTATTGTTTTTCCGCTTCTTTTCTTGTCTATGACACCAAATTGCAATTTCAACTGCTGCAGAAATTTAACAGATATGACAAGGACTAAGAAAACAAACCATTAAGCTCAACTAACCTTGATTTTTGCACAGAGTTCCTCGACGTAATTGTCTGGTATCTACAGAGGAAATAGAAATTAGAAAGTAAGCTCATTTCCACACAGATAAAACAACTCAAACAAAGACTATAGACAGCAATAGATGTCCAAATAACTTAATCAAGTAGAAGTAGGTCAAGGTGAACAAATCAAGGACACAAAACAATGTATACATGTATTTTGGCATACAAATAAAATACCAGTTTCTTAAAGTTAGGTGAACAAAGGAGTTTTGGAGATAATCTAAACATAACAGACAGCATTCTCAACTTAAAGATAATATAACATCGAAAGCTTACTTTGGTCTCATGAGCAGAAGGATTTTGATGAGCCAATTTTCCCTTAAACCTCCTAAAAGTGCCTGCAAGAATAATGAGTTTTTGATTAATACACAGTTTCCTCTGCTTCACCAACCAGTAACCACTGACATGATACAGATGTAAATTCTGCTGCTATTCGTAAAATAAGAGTAATCCTGATAAACTTTCTCAAGTGTATTCTAAGCATATGAATAGTTGCAGTTGTTTACAAATCGAGAAATCAACACATGCTGCATTGTCCATCTAGAAATAGAGCAGGACTGAGTCTGAAATGCACAAGGCCCAACCAACCAACTAATTACTCCAAAATAACAAGCAAGTTGCCTTTCTCGTCAGTTGAAGGTAAGTCATTTATCACCAGGTCCAATTTAGCACAGATGCGGACACCAACACCGCAATTCTCAAAAAAAAGGGGACACAAACACGACAGAGACATGTCAATTATTTTTTTTTTTATATAATTTTTAAGTTATTACGTTAGGGCTCCTATTGCATGCATTATCAACCGACGGTGTATGCCCATATACATTGAAGTACATCATGTATTACACTTTTGGCCCTACACTTTCGAAGTTCTAATAGGTACTCGTGGAAAAGCTTTAAAATTTACGAAAGCTACCCCGCTGTGTCCCCATATGTGTCCCTGCCATGTCACCCCGTGTCTCAAGCATGTTCCACCATAAAGAAAGTTAAAATTAAATAAGTATTTTGGCTTCTCCCTAGTGTGTTGCATGATCCCAAACTGTCCGATACGGATATTTAGACTCATAGGTGTGTCGGTGCTTCATAGGCCAGCTCTAACTCCAATATTCAATTACAGAAACCCATACCAAGTATCGTGCAGCTGAACCTAAGATGAAAACAACTGCCCGCAACAAGATTTATATGCATGTTTTTGTGTGTATAGATGTATATATATATATATATATATATAGATATATAAATGTGTGTGTGTGTGTGTGTGTGTGTGTGTATATATATATATATATATATAGAGAGAGAGAGAGAGAGAGAGAGAGAGAGAGAGAGAGAGAGAGAGAGAGAGAGAGTAAAGTAGGCACACTGTTACAAGGCATTTTTGCTTATGATTAGAAGGCTTCACTTATTTAGCAATCAGAATTTCCTCAACTAGTGAAGATGAGTTCGTAAAGCTCTATTGGTAGCCTGAGGCTAGCAAATCCTCAAGGAGAATGGATCACTGATTAACTTACACAAACAGATCAGTCATGAAGTACATTACAGGTTAGGGAATCTACCATCCACCAACAACTAATAGACCTTTTCAAAACAGTTAGACTCCATCTTCACTTTACACAACATTGAGTTAACAGAACTTTATAAGATTTATAGGCCAATGTGTCAAGTTCTCCTATGAGATCAAAGGCATGACGACTACCAAAGGGATAAATCAAAAACAATCCTAATAAATGGGGGACATGGTTCTTCCATCTACAGACCTCAACAGCTAGTGTGAACGTTATATGCATCTGCACTTTTGTTTTCATACCCTTTAGCTAAGTTCAAAATCATCTCCGCAAACAGCTTTCTGAGAACTCATTCATCTCTAAAATGTCGCCACTACAATCATGAAGTCCACACAAACAATAACAAGAAGAACCTTTACCTCAGACTGAGAATTCTGGATAAACTGCAACCTATCTAAATGTCCACATATAGTCCATGTCCATCGTAGCCTCTAATACCAAGCTAATGGTAACAAGGTAACCTAATGATGATCCTCGCTTGCACAGAATCTATCCAGTAAGATAAAAAAAATGCTCATATCAATTCCCTTTTCTTTTAATTCAGCAGGTGGTAATACATTTTAAATTAACATGTTGAAAAAACTAAGCAGCTTGGCTGTTGGAACTCCTTGCAATCCACAGGAACCTAAAATTGCCAGCTAGTGTGCTTGGCCAAGAAATGTTGTGTCATCATTCTTTTACACCTGTGAAAACACGGATAACCTATGTGACAAAATTAGGTTGTCATGCCTTTCATTGCTATTGAGATTCAACTTTCTTTTCAGTTACCAGAGAAAGGTCTTTTGGTGTTCAACTTAGTATAATTAGGTAAATCCTGTACCAACAAATGTTGCCATCTGTTCAATCTCACAAGAACTGATAATTTCTTCTACTAAGCTAAACAAGGTTAATAGAGCAATTCAGTCAGGCAATTATCACGATTCACATGCCACGTGGCTAATGATACACATCTGCAATCAATTGACCAATGTCTATTTGATCTGCCACATCACTGCTCAAACAATGTGGATAATGAAATGATATTATACCAACTAAAGATAATTGGAAGTCCAAATAGAACTTTGATTTCCTATTTGGATAGTGAAGTTTTGACTCGCAAGTCGCAACTCTATCTTCGACCTCGAACATAAATCCCAATAGATGACTTGCATGACAACTGACGGGCTACTCCTACAGCCTACAACCGAATAACTAAAAAGCAAATCCCCGCTTTTGTTCCTAACCTCATGTTGGGCTTGGCTTGAAACCAAGCAATCTCCAAAATATTGCATTCTGCATCTTGATGAGCCAAAAGGAGATATGTGTACACAAGTTTCAGTCTTTGACCATGCAAAATAAAGTTTATCAATACTTGCCATCAAGTTTATCGTAGGCTTCTTCAGATATTTTGTATTTCTCTACAAGTGACGTGTCTTCTAGCCAGCCGCCAGAGGTAACTGATGATGGATCGAAATCGATAACATGCAATCGATACCTATAGCATAATAGAGATAAGCCAGTTATCTAACGAAACCATGGACCTATTTGCATACGATTTGCCACAAGTATACTTCTAAGAAAACAACAAAAAAACAAAGAAGAAAGAAAGAAATCAAATAATGCAACACAAAGTAATGAGTGCTATTGGTTAACACAACACATTTCAAGGCACAGCCTAATATTTCACTGTAATGCACCTTAAGCAACGAGGGTAAACAAGGAACAAACACTTCAATGAAAATAAAACTAGTCCACCCATGTATTGGGTATATCACAACTTCAGTGTCGAGAATTAATCCAAGCAGCATAAAAAACAGCTTGACACAGCGAGGAAAGCAGGGGAAAACAGCCAATCAACAAAAAAGCTGGGGAAAACAGCTTTGAAAAGAAACAGGAAAAATGAACGTGAGAGCATTTAAAGATATATTCCTTAAAATGGATTTTCATTTTTGGAAATGATTTTCACACTCCCCTCTCTCTCTCTCTCTCTCTCTCTCTCTAAATATATATAAATATACATTTATATCCATATGTATGTACATTTATATGAGTGTATCCATAAATCCAAAATGCCTATCATCTTTTCTGCATATCTATGTCTATATGTGAAACCTATGAACACAAATCTAAAGATCACGTAGAATGCGTAAGCCAAACGAAGACAACAATAGAGAGAACTGGTTCAAATACTGCAAAATTAAATTAGGGCAAATCGGAGGTTCCATAAACTTCCTGCATATTTAACGAAATGAGCATCGCATAGGGTTGGCATTTAATAAGTCCCATATCGTTGTAGATGCTGGAATGCAAACTTCGTACTGATGTTAACAACAAAGAATATCCATAAGTGCCTCATAACAGTAATTGACCAAAGCAACTAGTGCTGCATAAATCAAAATATGCAGAGTCACTTCTCACAACATAATGCTTCTATTACAAATCAAAAGAACACTACAAAAGCATAGTCAACTAACCCGTCCTGTGGAGAATAAAAACCAAGAGGCTTCGAGTTATCACTTAATTCTGAAATTTTGGCACCCATGTCATCATATAGCTCAAGTCCCATTGAATTAACAGAAG
Organism: Rhododendron kiyosumense; assembly: GCA_019656275.1. NCBI lineage: Eukaryota > Viridiplantae > Streptophyta > Magnoliopsida > Ericales > Ericaceae > Rhododendron > Rhododendron kiyosumense. Next base: position 200,076 of record BPLS01000625.1, read on the forward strand.
TACCACATTTTTTCCACATCTTTTCCTTCACGGCTTCGACTGTCAACTGTCAGAGAAGTAACAAAACTTGGTCATAGAACACATTGCAAGTAGAGCAAGTAAGCTAGTTTCGTGTGTCACACAAAACCCCCCCTCAAAAGTAAATCAAAGAGCATATTCAAACAAATTGCTAAATGCCAAATACACTATGAAAACACTACAAGTTAATGCAGCATATGAGCAAAATGCAACCTAGCAAACTAAAGCCAGTGGACTTGAAGAACAATGCACATTTCAACATTGAAAATCGGTTATGTTCAGTACCTGAAGAGAAAAGCGAACATCAGTAGAGAAGCTCTTGAGGTTGGAATGTGTAATGCGTAAAAGAACTGACTCGTCCCCTTGAATCTGTAAGCGAGACCCCATGGCCTTGAAACTCAACCTCCGTGTGTTCTCCCCAACTTCTATAGCAAGTGACGTTTTCTTGTCACGTGATTGGGCCCTTTATCGTTTTATCTGGTCATACATACACATATGCATATCATCTACAATGAATAACTGGTTGACTAAAATTGAACAACTGCATATTCTTCTCAGTACATGATTGTTGAGGTTTTACGTGGAAGTTATTTCCACGTGAAAGATATCAAAAGTGCAATTGAATAAACATCCCATCATCTTTTAGTGCTTGGTTGAATGTCACAAACTTTCAGGTGTTTGGAGCACAACAACCACAGCAGTGCATAAAATTAAAGAGTACGATCTCCCAGTCCAAAAAGGGAATTAATACAAGCTAAAATTAACAAGGATAACTACCCTGATTTTGAAGCCAAACAACTTTTCTTTTTTTGACAGCTCAGGTGTTCGAGCCAGCTTATGCGCACTTCAACTAATCCTATGGACCAATCCCACCGTCTACCAGTGGGGGCCAATTAAATCCCACTGTCTGCTAGTGTGAGCCAGTTAAAACCAAGGCAAAACTCCGTATGGACTCACCCCAAAGGAGTTGATGGCACCTTAGGAGAGCAAACCCTAAGTCCTGGGTTTGACCACTAGGAAAACCCCTTGGATTCAAGCCAAACTAGTTTGCAATGGCTTTAAAGATTAAAAGCGATATGACTGATACGGAAGGCTGAAATTTTGAAACCAACCCATTTAGCACATTTATAAATGCAAATCAAGACACGAGATCAATGAATGACTTTGCCCTCAAGCTCACCCGAAAGGAAAAATAATAGACAAATCTTAATCGCGTTGGGTAGATGAGAATTGGCAGTACAAAGGTAGAAGGAAAGCAACTGAATGATTAAAATGACAAACCAATATCACGAAATTTTGCAGAAATTATGAAGAAAAAACCCTAATTAAGTAATCAGAGATCTTGAGAGAGAGAGAGAGAGGGGACCTGTTGGGATTTTGATTAGCTTCGAGCCATTCGGATTTGTGAGATCTCTTTGAAATTCTTTCTCTGCTTTTGGTGGGAAGTGGGAGCAGGGTAAAAAAACAAAGACGGTTTTTTTAATAAAAAAAACAAAAACAGCGTCTTTATTATAAAAAAAATTGAATTTCGAGCATAATTTTAAATTTCTCTCGTCATGACAATGCAATAATTATCAAAAAATTGACGAAAAACTAAAAAATACAAAAAAAAATTGTACAAGGACAAAAAAATAAACCAATTAATTTATTTAGCCGAAGGAGCCTAAGAACCCCTGGAAAATGTATGGACGTCTTAGGGCCTAGGTCAAGGTTTTTTTTTTTTTTTTCTTTTCCTCGATAATTGATCCGCCCATTTTTTAGAGCTTGTAGAAAATTTTGATTTTACGAAAAATTATGTTAGTCGGATACCAACTAGTATCCCATCGGGATGAATTTAACTTTGTAAAAATGGGTTTGGACCACATTGAATTAAACCCATCGTATTAGACTCCTTGTGCCTATGTCGGGTTCATTACTTCATTTCATTAATCGAAGCCATTTACTTATAAAGTTTATCGGAAACAACAACTATTTAAAAAATTATATCTTAACCCCAGTTGATCGTGTAGCTCCCTTTGGGAATGAGAGGTCGCAGGTTCCATTTCTATGGATAAGAGATCAACCCCTTATGGTAATACTAATTTTTAACACCCGCCACTAACCCCCACTTGATATATACAATGTTGACAAAAAACAAAAAATAAACTCATCGTATTAGACTCCTTGAGACTCATTCATGAGAGACCGTAAAGAAGCTGTTTATAGCGTGGCGAATGATTTTAAATAAATTTTTCTGGGGAAGAGTCCGTCCAAAACACTCAATCCTCAAGAATTCGTCTCCTAAAAAAAAAAAAAGAAGGTCAACGCCTACCATTTTATAAAAAAGTTGTTTGTCTGTTGTAATAATAATCTGTGAGGAACTTTTCCAGAAAAGGTGTGGCATTTGTATTTGTCGGTTGTAACTTACCAGACTGTAATAATGTGTCATAATTCCATATGTGTAATAATGACTTTGTAGGAACTTTCCTAGATTCTAGGGAGACATCTTCTTCCTCTATAAAAAGAGGAGGTTACCAGCTATGTACATGAAGTTTGTGTAAAAATATTCTCCTGTATGTTTCTCTAGATCCTCACGTATAGAGACACGGTTAATAATTTTACATGTGATAATTTTATTAAGAGAGAAAGTTTGAATGCGCGGGAAAGTTTGAACTTTTTTTTAATATGAAATATTATGAGATATTTGATTCTTCTGAAAAATTAGGGATAATTATTATCTACTCATTTCAAAATATGATCAAATTGTACCTTTATCTGATTGCCAGAATTTATCCCAGGTCCACCTTCTAATTTATGACCCCAGTGTAAATAACCCTTAATTTCATAACATTACCCACATTTTTTTTTAGTAATTTGTCTAACGTAGTAATTTTTATTTTTTATATATATGAACAACTCAATGAGACATTGTCATGAAAATCGAGACATAATATACAAGTACTAGACACATGTATTCCAGATTGTGTTGTAAACAGGCTACTAACCCCAATCAAATCAAGGTTATTGCTTTGGCCTTACTACCCATACAAATTTGTTTCCTTCTTTCGATAACTAGATGTTCGGGTCAGGCTGCAGCACCTTGACTAGTTCTTCCATTGTAGAAACTATAATTACAAAACAGATACTGCTCTCGAAATTTTAAAATTTAGAAACAAAATGCCCCTTGGGAAAAAAAAAAAATTGTTTTCCCATAGCATGCTTACTTCTTCCATACAAGGCCGAAACAACACAATGTCAAGGACTTGAGCCTTCTAACCGGAAACAAAGTATCTAATGTCATATTCATCACAACAAACACTGCCAATCCCAAACGAGACAATTGGTACCCTAGGCCGGGAAGCCTCTCCATCCTGGAAAGTGGATGAAGAGCTTGTGCTGCAGGCGATTGCGGTCAACAATGGATTGAACGGAAAAGATACCGTTGGGTTGCCAAACAGCAGCTCTTTGGATGATCTCGAGGAACTATTTGTGAGTAAAGGCTTCAATTGTCTTGTGTCCTCAACATTGGGTTGGTTCGATGATCAGCCCACACCTAATTGCAAAAATAGTTAAACGCACGAGAAAAACAATCCAATAATGAAACATGGACAGTCAAATGACTTCAAGGCAAAAAATATATATATACGTAAAGCCAGGTCCACAAGCATTCTGAAGATTTTTTATCTTCCCACTTCGGCCAAAACAATATCGATGTTCCTCTAATAAATTAGAAGCACGCAAAATCAACACGGAGTTAGTTAACCACTTCAGTTTCCAATACACATTTCCCCAACAACCAAAACTGAACAGAAATTCTTTTTCAAGGCGATAAGACATAGAAAAGTAAAGGGCATCGATCTATATGGAGCTTAAACAGAAAATACATACCAGGAGTTGACTTAAGTTGAAGGTCATCTGTCATGCATATTCCGAAAAGTTCCAAATTCTTATCAACCTGTTCCTTCAACTTTCGGAAAGTTATAAAAGAATCAAGGGCCACCTCAACACCCCATTGTTTTCCAACATTGTCACAGATACAAGGATGTGAAACCACAATTTCTCAATAGTATAATTCAGTGACAAATTTCAATCTTGCTAAAATTTACCATTAGTCATTATAATGATCAAGCTAATGTCTTGTAGATTTGAAATGCTTGGTAAATTTACCATTTTACCTTTTTAACTAAAATTATCATTTGCTTGGTAAACTTATCATTCCCTCTTTTATTGCATGATGGGAAGTAGGTTGGAATACATGAAGTCCAGTATTACTTCTTTTCCACCGATTTCGAGAGAGAGATTTTAGTTTTTAATGACGTAGGAACCACCCCATGGCAAGGCCTCGCCAAAAGTTCTATGGTGCTCCCTAGTGGTATGGGAGCACCATACTCCCAATAACTTATCACAGAAATAGGTGTTATATACCATTGACTAAGGCAACAATTACTAACTTGTAAAGCTAAACTTACTACAGAAAATGACAACACTTACTATCTTAAAAAGGTAAATTACAGCCCTTGGATCAAAACCATCAACAAAAAGTAGAGTGATTTTGTTAAAAACGAGATGGTTTTTTGAACTTTTGACAAAAAAATGTAGGATTACTTACTACAGAAACATGTGTTATATGCCATTGACTAAGGCAACACTTACTATCTTATAAGGCTAAACTTACCATAGAGTATGACAACACTTACTATCTTATAAGGCTCTACCAATGGTTGAGATGAAACCAATTAGATCCAACGATTCAGGAACAAGGGGAGTATGGTGCTCCAAAACCGCTTGGGAGCACCACAGCCGTTGCCCGCATTGGTATGATTAATATGAATTGTACCATTAATAAGGAAAACTCGGGCATATTCCTAACTTAGGAGCCCCAAGGGTAGTCGAAAACTAGGAGGATTTATCTCCGAAGGGTTAAATTTCACGAACAGCCTCTCATCTATTCACTTTTCTCACACGCACCCTTATAACTTTAAAAGTTCCCAAACTGATCCCTCATCTATAAATGTTACCCGACTGGAACCCTTCTATTACATGACCGTTTGTTGCTAGGGCAAATATCACTGGTTTGGGTACTTTTTATATAAAAATGCCCCTGCACACCACTATATACATGCTACTGGGGTACATAACACCTCAACCCTCTTTCAATTTGAGAGAGAGAGACACTCCCATGCACGGGGAGGATTCTGAGTTACTTTGTATAGACATGAGTTACTTTGGTTTTATGCAAGGAGCTAAAAACGAGTCCTTCGGAGGGTTCCTCATTCTCAATGCAAGCTAGTTCTTACTTGTTTTTATTGAGGAGGCTACCCTAAGATAGAAGTGAATACAGCCCGGTTGTGATTTCTTCCTTGGGCAGGCCGGACTCAGGACTATGGCAGGGCAGCATGCTCTACTCTCTCGCGTACTGTCGCCAAACTACGATGAGAGTTTTGCCTTTTGAAGCGCCAGTCGCGTAGGGCAATCGGGCTAGGCCAAGTCAGAAAGGCTTTGGCAACGGTAGGAGTGACTTCCTCCTTAACTGCCCTAATAAGCATATTCTTTCTTGTGGATTCGTTATGCTCTGAGACGAGTGCCCAATTCGGGGCTTTTAACCCCACCTTTGCGTTTTTAAAGTTGAGGGGGTGTGTATGAGAAAAGTGAATAGATGAGGGGATGTCCATAGAAATTAACCCTAAACTTTTGCTATAATAGGACTTGACACGAATGCACCGGGTGAAAAGCAACGGACCTCACGAATGAAGGAAACATTTTATTCTTCTTACAACCAAAAGAAGCACAAAAATAAATGGTGAAAACCAACGGACCTCACGAATGAAGGAAACATTTTATTCTTCTTACTTCCAAAAGAAGCACAAAAATAAATGCAGAGTCAGAAGCATGCAAAATGAACACGGAGTTAACCCCCATTATTTTCAATTCCCATAAAATGAGAAGGATAAAATTTTTTGTGTGCTTTTGAGTTGGAAGCACACAAAATGAAAACACAGTAAACAAATATAATTTCCACTACCCATTTCAGAAACACCAACAACACCAACAACGAATTCCATTTCAAGACCATAAGACATAAAAAAGGAGAATCTGCACATAAGAAACGTATATCCTATTTGATTGGCAATTGGTTAATGTCATCCATCTTGCATGTTTGGAAAATTTTTGAACTTTCCTCAACATGTCCCTTTAAGTATCCACAACGTTATAAAAAAAATCAAGTGCCACCTCAACACCCCATCATCTCATCAAGCAATGTCACAGATATGATAATACGAAACTAGATCTACACAATTTTCTTTCACAATTAACAGTTGGTTTTATTTTTGTTAAACTTGGGATAAATCTGAGCAACGGAAGATTTGATCTTTGGTTTCAACAGCAAAATTGAGTGCATCACAAGGAAAGATAAAAAGATTCAAAATATCAGGTAAAAAAACACCTTGTGTAATGAAAAGGGTTGGGAAAGGTGAGTAAGACATTAGATCTGACCTTTACTTCATTCAATACTGTTGTTGCTGCTGAATCCCATCGTTAGAGTAGGGCGAGACAAGGCTCTCAACGTAGGGGTATGCACTAAAAGATGCAAAACAATTTTGAATCTTAGGATGACTAAATTTGGCATCTTTTGGACAGTACCGCACTAAATGCATCCCATTACCCACTAAAACTTCATTGTTCTTCAAAATACACAAAGGTACGGAATAGGCGTCATCTGTTTGAGTTAAATAAGGTATCGCAATCAACATGGTCGGTGGAGTTAAATAAGGTATAGCAATCAACTTGGTCCAAGACTCTCTGATACCATAGTCCTTCATCACCCATACATCAGCACAATCATTATATTGACGCAAAACACATAGGCATCCACTTAAAACACCTACTGTGGAGACCAAACAATTGTCTCTATCACAATCAGGTTGCAAAACCTCCCCATATGTCTCCTTTGCCAAATCAAGAGAAACAATAATATTCCAATAAGAATCAACCGAAGGCCAATGGAGTGCCCCACTCACAAATTTCCCCGAATCAGTCCCATCAAGAGAATGAGGACAGTCTCCAATCCTCCTCCAAGAATGAGTCCTCAGAGTATACACCTCCACTCTTTCCTGAATAAACATATCAACAACAACATCAAGGAAGACCACCACCTTGTAATCGTCAATACAGTTGTCGTAACCGATACCGCATGTATTGATGCTGAGAATATTTGGCATTTTAATATCGGGCAGTTTCATGGATTTCCTAGTGGCCGGGTTCCATAGATACATCATAAAATCTGGAACAGTGATGCACACCAACCCGTTACAGGAACCGTTAAACTCAATCCAAACTCTTTCGCGAGTTTTTTCGAAAGGATAGTCGAGGTCAACAGCAGTAGTATGAGATTGCTCATGCATAATAGAACTAACGGAACAGGACTTGAGACTTGGATTCAGAAAACCACTAGTTAGGAGCAGTCTGTGGTGGGTATAATCAGCGCTGGCAGATGCTACATTAAGATGTGCTCTCGCGAATTTCGGATCGGAAATCAAAGAGCGCCATGATTTGGAAACGCACCTGAATCGCAGCAGAGGCTTGACGGGAACTCTGGAGAGTATTTCCCCGATGGTTTCGAGCGGGAGACGTGGCAGTGGCCGCGAATCTTCGACCCAAACGTTTTTCCGACGAATGGAGTGGGATTCGATCGCCATAGATGGTGCTGGTATGGTGGGTTTTTTTTCATGGGTTCGGGACGGAGATAAAAAGGCGATGGAGAAGACAATGCAAACGACCTACAGGTTGTAAAATCAAATAATTTTAGGTACCGTTGATTTATGTTCTACCGAGTAAAGTGAATCTGAATTGCTGATTTGTCTTTTGAAGTGAAGTGAATCTATACCGTTATTTTATCTTTTGGGGTATATTTTTTATGTTTCTAGCATTCATCTTGTAAAATTTCTAGACTACATGAATTGCGTGCAGTATTCAAGTTATTTTTGCTAAATAATATTTTAGTAGATATATCTGATTAAATTGGTCAGTCTAAAAACCCGTAAAAACATGCTTGAGTTCTACCATTAAGTTGTTGCATACTTGTAATTTTTTTTTCTAATAAAAAGCCAAATCAGTTTGATTTGAGGACATAAACCTACACTTCAGTCAATTTTTCTTTCTATAAAAATATTACTCCCGCAAGGGAACTGTCGAGAAGCGTTGAATCTCTAGAGCTGAAAAGTTAAATGTTGTGTTGCATTTAAAAAAAAAAGTATTCCCATACTAGAAATGAAAATTGGAAATCTAACAATTTTCGTTCTTCTTTCTTAATTTATGTATTATATGAGCGACATGGTGACAGAACTGGAAGGATGGTGTTAGTGGGGACATAAAAGTGGTGACTTTGTGGAACTAGTTGATAGTGGTGGTGATGGTAACTGTCATGCATGGGGAGAAGTGGCGGTTTCGTTTATTGAGTACGTTCACTTTTGGCTGAAGAAAATGGTTGTAGCAACGACTGGAAAGGAATGATGAAGATAAAGGTTAGAAGAAAGCTAAATTGAAATGATAACAGTAACAATGAGTGGACCGACAAAGAGTATAAGCCGTTCGAAATTGAAGCGGAGGCGTGCGCGAAAAATAGACGAGGTCTTGAGAACACAATCAATATAAGAGGAAGAGAGGATACTCTCGCCAAACCTAGGTAAATCCATCTCAAAATAAAATGCCAAATATGGCCTATTGAAATTGAAATACAAGAACAATAGGATTGAGAGCGAGAGCGAAACGAGGATTGGGATTGCGAGTACTAAGTTACGTCAATATGATATTAATATTTCAAAAACAAATAAAAGAGTGCTAGCTCTGATTACAAGCCAATTTTTTTTTTTTACAGAAAGCAAGTACAAGTCTTCACACGAAGACAACTACTCCTACAATATAAGCTAGTCGATTGTGGAAATCAAATCTCCCCATTCTCAGCTCCTGAAAATATGTAAAGCAATAACATAAGTTAATGCTCATATGCAATATTCCAAATAGACGTTATAATGTGCCATGGATGAGTAATTGAGTAAACAATTCATGTACCAAGGAGTTTGTAAAACCGGTCGATCTATAAGTTCCTCAATAAGCAATTCAATAAAGATTAAAGAACCATTATTATTTTTGTGCACGACCAACAAAAGGTCACACCAAATACGACCGATTGACAACGGAACACACAATCCAGTAAAGCCATAATCTTACGGTCCGGGCTTGCTCTGACTGTGGAGTTCCCAAAAGAGCAATTATGAAAGTCAACGCAACAAAACCCAAAAGATCGACATGGAATCCTAAGACTATTCGATGGCATTAAATCCATAATCTTCTCTGAATTTCTCTAACTAGAATTAGGTGATGGGACCACCTCAAATTCCATGTAAACTTTTGAGGCCTCAACTAGACATGAAACTCAAATCAATTAGAATCGAGATGGTGGAGATATAGTCGTTTGAAGTTGGTGGACCGTGCAACAAAAGACTGGCACCTAACTGGCGCCTAATCTACAATCGAGCGCCAAAAACAAAATGTGGCACTAATTTGTGCCCAACACCAATGCAACCCCTGCTGAGAGAGATTTCTACAATTCGACACAAAAAAGAAAAATAAAAAAGGCCCACGATCTCAATTTCAGCCATGAATTCATCATAATGGAGTATCCAACTCCTCAAATCAATGCCCAAAATATTGCAAGTATGAACATGCAAGACTTGCTAAGGATTGAAGGATTCAAGCTCAAAAACTCATCAATGGCTTCCAAACTCATACTTACAAGTAAACTAAGTGAAGACCTGAAAACTACTAAAAGAAGTGGATTAAGTATGAATTAAACATGCATGGCTGTCAGTTCTCGTCAGATTTTCGCTTCTTATTTGGCTTTGGCTACTGTAGGAGTGACTTCCTCCTTAACTTCCCTAATAAGCATATTCTTTCTCTCGGATTTGTTACGCTCCGAGGCAAGTGCCCAGATTCTAGGATTTTAACCCCACCTTTGCGATTTTAAAGTTGAGGGGGGTGTATGAGAAAAGTGAATAGATGAGGGGGTGTCCTTCTAAATTTAACCCTAAAGTTTTGCTATAATAGGACTTGACACGAATGCACCTACAAAAAGGTGAAAAGCAACGGACCTCACGAATGAAGGGAACGTTTCATTCTTCTTACTTCCAAAAGAAGCACAAAAATAAATGCAGAGTCGGAAGCATGCAAAATGAACACGGAGTTAACCCCCATAATTTCCACTTCCCAAAGGAAAAAAATCTTTTGTGTGCTTTTGAGTTAGAAGCACACAAAATGAAAACGCAGTTATAACAAATACAATTTCCACTACCCATTTTAGAAACACTAACAACAAATTCCTTTTCAAGACCATAAGACATGAAAAAAAGGAGAATCAGCACATACCTAACGTATATCCGACTGGATTGGCAGTTGGTTAAGGGTCATCCGTCTTGCATGTTTGGAAAATTTTCAAACTTTCCTTGACATGTCCCTTCACGTATCCAGAACATTGTACAAAATAGCCTCAACACCCCATCGTCTCATCAAGCAATGTCGCAGATATGATGATATGAAACTAGATCTACATGATTTTCTTTCATGAATCACAATTAGCGTTGGTTTTAATTTTGTTAAACTTGGAATAAATCTGAGCAACGGAAGATTTGACTTTGGTTTCAACATCAACATTGAGTATGTCACGCAGAGAGATAAAAAGATACGGAATACAAAAGAATAGGTGGAAAAAACAAACACCTTGTGCATTGAAAAGAGTTGGGAAAGGCGAGTAAGACATTATAAGACATCTGACCTTACTTCCTTTAATACTGTTGTTGTTGCTGAATCCCTTCGTCAGAGTCAAACGATACAAGGCTCTCAACGTAGGGATATGCTCTAAAAGGTTTAATACTATTTTGAATCGTAGGATAACTAAATTTGGCATCATTTGGATAGTACCGCACTAAATGCATCCTATTACCCACTAAAACTTCATTGTTCTTCAAAATGCACAAAGGTACGGAATAGGCGACATCCGTTGGAGTTAAATAAGGTATCACAATCAACTTGGTCCAAGACTCTCTGATACCATAGTCCTTCATCACCCATACATCAGCACAATCGGCATATTGGCTCAATACACATAGGCATCCACTTAAAACACCTAATGCGTAGTCCAAACAACAATCTCTATCATAATCAGGTTGCAAAACCTCCCCATATGTCTCCTTTGCCAAATCAAGAGAAACAATAATCCAATTAGAATCCCACGAAGTCCAATGGAGCGCCCCACTCACAAATATCCCTGAATCAGTCCATCTAAGAGAATGAGGACAGTCCCGAATCCTCCTCCATGAATTAGTCCTTAATGTATAAACCTCCACTCTTTCCTGAATAACCCTATCAACATGGGCACTTAGGATGACCACCACCTTGTAATCGTCAATAGAGTCGTCATAACCAATACCACATGTATGGCTGAAGACAGAATTTGGCATTTTAATAACAGGCAGTTTGGTGGATTTCCTAGTGGCCGGGTTCCATAGATATATTATATATCCTGGAACAATGATGCACACTAATCCGTTACAGGAACCGTTAAAGTCAATCCAAACTCTTTTGCGAGGTTTGTGGAAAGGATAATCGAGGTCAACAGCAGTAGCATCAGATTGCTCATGCATAATAGAACTAACGGAACATGACTTGAGATATGGATTCGGACCACCACTAGTTATAAGGAGTAGTCTGTGGTGGGTATAATCAGTGCTGGCAGATGCTAAACTAAGATGGGCTTTCGCGAATTTCGGATCGGAAATCAAAGAGCGCCATGATTTGGAAACGCACCTGAATCGCAGCAGAGACTTGACGGGAACTCTGGAGAGTATTTCCACGATGGTTTCGAGAGGGAGATGTGGCAGTGGCCGAGAATCTTCGACCCAAACGTTTTCCCGACGAATGGTGTCGGATTCGATCGCCATAGATGGTGCTGGTATAGTTTTTTTTT
>BPLS01000626.1:0-12358 GCA_019656275.1 Rhododendron kiyosumense
GGACAATCCAGATTTTGATATCTTGGTATGGTGGAAGAACAATTCCAACAAGTATCCAATCTTGTCCAAAGTAGCGCGTGATGTATTAGCTATGCCTGTGTCTACCGTTGCTTCCGAGTCGGCCTTTAGTACGGGTGGTCGCGTACTTGATCCATTTCGAAGTTCACTCTCACTGTCAATGGTCGAGACTCTTGTATACACCCAAAATTGGCTTCTAAGCGCGGTTCCAATCTCTCTTCGACAATCTATGGATAAAGTTGAAGATCTTGAACGAGGTAATTTAATTTAATTGATGTAGTCTACTTACTATTTAGTTTTTTCTTAGTATTGTATTCAATAAAATGTTTTGTTTTTTTTTCAGAACTTTTACAAACTGATGATGCAACATGCAAGGCAAGTTCCTAGGCATTGAGTGAAGGTCTTTGGACATTGGACCTTGGTAATCGGTATAACATTATGTTATTTTGTAATCTTTTAAGTTTTCAATTCTCTTCAAAAATTTTCTTTCTATGCAACAGGTTTGGATTGGACTAACGATGCTTTGGATGGTAAAACATTTTACTTAGATGTTATTTTGTGATCCTAGGTGTTTTTAATTCTCATCTAATTTTCCTTTCTATGTTAACAGGTTTGGTCCGTTTGGAGTCTTTGGACATGGGATTGGCTGCTTGAGACTTTAGTGGATGGACTATTGGACTTTGTTTGGCTTCTTAATATTATTATGGACTTGTAGGTTTAATTATTTTGGACTTGTAATCTAGTGGTAGTTTAAACTTGTAATGTGGTGGTGGACTGGTGGAAATGTGGTGTTGGAAATGTGGTGTTTTAATTGTTGTATGGTTATTGGCTGTTGAAAAAACAGGAAGACTAAGAGAGTGAGAGACTACTCTCTGGAGCTGGAAGTAGTTTGTGTGTTAAATTTTTTATCTTGGTTGCACAATTGAACACTTGCACAGTTGCACTTAGGACTTGACACTTGTTGTAGCAGGAAAACAGGGCTGGAAATGTTCTGGAAATGTTTGGAAATGTCAAGACTGACATGGGCCATTTGATTTAGGTTTACTCAAAGTCTCAAAACTATAAAATTGGTGATCTAGGCGTTTGGCCTGCTATGAAATGGTGAAATGTTGGGCCATTTTGGGCTTTTTGACCTGCTAAAAGGTTGGAAACTGTTGGAAAATTAGCTTAAAATAATGGCCTAGGAAAAATAAAATAGGCCCAAAAAAGGGCCCAAAAATAGGCCCAACCCGACTGAACCCGACCAAACCCGCCCGAAAACGTTTCGGTCGGAGTCCGACCAATTACTCGGTCGGTTTCAGATGAGATTTTTCACAACCCGACAAATGTCGGGTCGGGTTAGACCCGACCCGAACCCGAAAAAAACCGACCGCTGGACACCCCTACTTGAGGAAACTTTGGCATGGCAATTCTTATATAAGTGGACAGAGGGTTTACAGAGGGGGCTCTCGGCTGTGGCAGCTTTCAACCGTGCTTGAGAAACAGGACGACGTGGACTCCGGCTTCGATGGCCGGCTAAACCCCCTGTCTAGGGGAGGATGAAACTCCGTATCAAGTAACTATATATTTGTGTAGGGTTTTGGTTTTGTTATTCGAATCGAATGTGAGACAAAAAACCCTTTCCGTTTCAATTGAACGGATTGATTTTACTTTTTCTTATCTATTGAGTATTTGTATTCTGGATTTCAAATACCTAGTTTTGCAATGGTTTTCACTTATTGAGGTTGGAGTTCTGAGATAGATTATGCTCGTAAGATAGATCGTGCAGTTAGGTGGCCAAACCGAGCTACTAAGAGACGGTCCGTGCTATGGGATAATCTATGCCTTTTAACAACTCAATAATTTTCTTGACGATTATTGCTAGGGGTTGCAAGCGCTCACAGTAATCCCTTCTGATTCGAATAATTAATCTCACCTATGCATGTTGGAGTTACGCGGTCGAGGTGGATTCAAACCCTAGAGTTTCTCTCCAATCATTACAAACTTTCCATTTAATTTATTCTCTTAGTTTAATAAATTCTCCAAATTCAAACAACCAAACTTCCTTTGCCTGAATTAATCTAAAAATTAATCGAATTTGTCGTAACTCAACCATACTCTCTCCGTCGGAACGATATTCGGTCTTGACCACTATTCTATGGAGTAGTAGTTAATTATCAGTTTTATAAATATATTTTTGACACGGAATGACGCAATCAAATTTTGGTGCCATTGCCGGAGACAGTTTGCACGGTTACATTCTTTCGATTAGTTTTATTTTAGTTTTTAGTTAGCATTTTTTTATTGTTTTTATTATTTTCTTTTTGTATTAGTTTTTCTGGTGCAGGATTATTGACTTTATAAGGAAAAAAAAAAAAACGAAAGTTGGCAACTGCTCTGTGGTAGAGGAAATTCTATTCATTACGGGAATTTTTAACGAAGCGCTGTAAGTTTTTTTTTTGGGTTAATTCTAGATACACCCCCTGTACTTAGGTCATTTTTCAACTACACCCCCTCTACTTCATTTTTAATCACTCGCACCCCTTGTACTTAAGACTAGTTTGGAACTGTTAGTATTTCCGTCCAAAGTAACGAAAAGACTGAAATATACCCATTCGTATTCCCTTTCTTTGAAAAATCATAACTTATTCATATAAGGTCCTAAAATACTCAAACCAGCGCCCAAACTTGCGTAACATCCATATGTATCTACTGTAAAAATTGAAAGATTAGTTATCAACCAAATATTGTCCAAATTTCAAAAGAACAAGCTGTTCTAAAGAAAAACAGGGCAGCCAATCATGTCTTCGTAGAAAAATCCATAACTAATTCATTTCAACTCCAAAAATATTGAAACCAACTCTCAAAGTTTCATAACATAAAGCATTATTCTCAATAAAAATATCAGATTCATAACTTAATAGGATAGTTCCCAGAAATAAAAAGAAGATGGCTCTGCCCAGATTTCGAAACATGTGTATTAGTTCATATTCCGAAAATCATAACTAATTCTGTGTTGATTGGTTTTGCATGTTCTTGGTATCAAAATTTTTATCTTTAAACGTACTTTAAAAGTTATGAAGACTTCAAAAATTGAATCATAGCAGAAGGTTTCTCAAAATACGAATTTGTGATGGTCAAGAAAGTTTAAGAAGTTACTGGCAAGAAAATAAGTTTTCAGATGATAGAATGGTGACGAGAGGTGGTGGCTCATGGTGGAATTGAGGTGGGGGCGTGGAAGAACACCATCCTCCTCCTCTTTCTTCAAATTTCGTAGCTCCCTCCCTCAAAAATTAAAATACATGTTTGACTAGTTTTTACCAAGATGATAAAAAAAATGTTATAACCAAATATATTTACACATGCATGAGTGTAATTCTAGGTGTCAAATTGGCCATGCCATGTGTCTATAAGCGTGACATGTGTACTTGCATGCGCAAGTTGTAAAAACCCGGTATTTTTAATAAATAATAGTAATCATCAAAACAAAATTTTTATTTTTGATCGTTAGTTTATTTAATGCGAAAAATTATTTATGTCGTCACACCAATTTTATTTCCTTAATCGATTGAGCGCGCGCGTATCCGGCGAGTAATTTTCCTAGTGTGTGCATGTATTGCACCGAATCATTTTTCCAACTCAAAACCCATTTCTTCTCCCTTTTTCCATTTCGTACTTTCAGCCGAGAGGAGAAAAAGAAAATAAAATAAAATTTCATCATTCTCCTCCAATCAAAAATCGACAACTCTTTTGGACCCTTTCTTTTACCCATCAACTAAAAACCTTATTCTTTAACCCTGATTTCTCCTTAAACTCTTCTCCTCCTGTTTATTTTTTTTGAACACAGCTCACACACTCCTATGCACAGAGAGAGAGAGAGAGGGGAGAGAGAAGGCAGCCGGCCATCTCACCGGTCACCACTTCCGGCCACCACTACTTCCTACCTTAACCACCAAACATCTTTTGCCGCCATCACCACCATCTCCGAACTCCTTCACCACCGAAACCTCCAACACCGCCAGCCATCAGCACCGTGTACCTCCATTGCCACCAATTTCCGAGCTCACCACGGCACACCTCCATAACCACCGGGTACCACCACCTGCTGGCCATCACCACCACTGGAGCCATCTCCACTGCCGTGCTCACCCGAGCTCCACCGCCGCTCCGACCCGCCACCGAATCTCTCTGAACTCTTTCGCCAGGCGAGAGGTAGTCCGAACTCACCTCCCTAAATATATGTTATGTTCCGTATTGAATGTTTCGTATTTTGGTATAATAAGATAACCCGAAGTCGAAAACTGAGTTGGGCCGAAACCCACTGATTTTCCGTTGGACTGTTGGAAACAGTACTGGAAATGGAAATGTTGAAACGAGCTTTATAAAAATTACAGTTTGGTCCCCCGAGTTTGTTTAGCTTATAAATCCAACTCTTGAGTATTAAAGTCTAATAACGTTAGCCCTCAAAGTTAATTAGTTTCGGTTCAATTTATTTTATTGCATGATTAGTTATCGCATGATTAGTGTACCAAACGATTTACCTTTATCGCATGGTAGTGTACCAAGTAATTAATTTTATCGCATCATTATTTTTGAGGCATGATTAATTCTATAGTAAAATTTATTTTATAACTCGATTAAACATTATTAGCATGTTAGCTTGTATTGTGAAAATGTGGATTGTTTGAAATGTTGTTGCATTGATAGATTGGACAAATAGGTTCTCGGGGGGTTTACGATGAGAGAACAGATAGACGTTGTTAAGTTAATAGAAATCAGATAATGTGTGGAGAGAGTGTGTGTTGTGGAAATCTGAAATGGGTGACCAGGTAGGGCCCAGTGATCAAATGGTGACCAGGTAGGGCCATTGTGATCTCAAAAGTACTATGATTTTGAAATGGGTGACCAGGTAGGGCCCAGGGTGCTAATCGAGGCCCAGTGTGTGATGTGTTGTGTGCGACCCTAACAGACGGTTACGTCATGGGTAACTTAACCCCTTGTTATGGTCTGAGTGAAACATATTTGCTTAAGACCCCAATGCAGGACAAGCAAGAGGTGGGTTATCCCATGAAACGGGCGGAGTTAGTGGTATGGGAGGAAAGGATCTTGTAGGAAAGATCCCTAGAATTCACTTAAGTTAAAGGATAGTAAGGAAAGAAAAGTTGGTTGTTCTCTTTTTATGTTATTTTTAATGCGTGTCAATTATATTTATATTGCTTGTAAGTTATGGGTTCGGGTGGGTTTTGGCTACTGAGCGTTATCGCTCACGGTACTATGTTACCCTGGTAACTTGAAACACCAGGTATTGATGTAGAGACCCGTGTCTAATTTTAAATTTATTTTTATTGATGTTGGTACTTGAAATTATAATTAGATAATTTTGTGCGCAATGAATTTTATTTTATATATGTAGATGTATGTTTGGTCGTGTTAGCCCGAGTTCGTGAACCATAGGACGAGAGTGTTGGGGGACCCGCGGTAGATAACTTTTATGAGTAGTTACTATTTATTTTTATAGCTCATGGGGTGTTAGCGTAGCTACATATTAAATTCTAGGACTTGAGGGAGTGCTTAAGATAGTCAAGGGAGTGTAGTGTAATAACTACACTTTAAATCATAAAATGGGATCAGAGAGGATGCCGACCCCTATTTTCTTTCTTTTTCCTGCGTTTCTCTCTCTGTTTTCTCTAATCAACAAACCCTCATGCTTCAACACCAAAATCGAAGGTCAAGGCTCGTGAATCTCACAAAAAGGCAAGTAGAAAACGTGATCTACGGACAAAGGGCTACGCATCTATCCGAACGGAATCTCAATCGGCCAACTTTGAAGTTCCTAGCAAATTTGGGATTTCATGGCATTTTGGGGGTTTTCGTCTTCGAGGTAGGATCTATGCTAGGTGTTTAAATATGGGTGTGTATATGTCTTGGTGTGCACTAAATTTGAGTTTTGGTTAGAATTGATTAAATGATAGAGTAAGCCCTAGTTTATTGGTTCGGATATGGTTTGCTACGTATGAGTTTTGTTAGAGATCAGATAATAATATTCATCATTATGTTTGTGTCATGTTGTTTTCTTTTGACTGTATTGGTAGTCATATGTACAGAGTTCTCCTTGCTAGAGAAATTATAACTTTTGTTTTACTCTTAAGCATGGGCTAGTCATTACCTTATTCTGTGTATGAAGAAAGCAAGCAGCGTAGCTGGCATATTTATATGCCAAGCCGATCAAATTTTCTTTGTCAGTTTGATAAGTATGTGGAAGAAATTTCGTGATATATGGTTCGGATACTTGTTAGTTGATTTTTTTATGGAGACTACATTGAATTTACCCTATATTGGCTATTTTGATGAGTTTGGGTGAGTATTTGAGGAATTTTGGTTGATTTGGGCTTAGAGCCAAGTAAGGTAATATTGGGAATTCTTATTTTCATGATTTTGAGTTGGGTCACCAGGAAACTCGGGTCAATTGTGACGCCGTCGGTGAAAGTCCGTAAATCTACCCGGGTCAATTGTGATGCCGTCGTTGAAAGTCCGTAAATCTATTCGGGTCAATTATGACGCCGTCGGTGAAAGTCCGTAAACCCGCGCGGGGTAGGTTGCTTCGTCCTTCGGGTTAGTAGCCCGTAAAGTACATGTGCTAGAGACGTCTAGCACGGTTGGTTGGTTGTATCGGTGAGCAACTCACATAATTCTATGTTTCGGTGTTAGTGAATTGATATTTGAGTTGGTTGTCTATTATATTTTGGATTTTGTTATTTCCCGTGTTGAGTTTTATGGGTTATTTACTCTATTCGGGATTATATTTGATTTGGTGGCCTAATAGCATTCTTTAGATTATTAAGGGGAAAATATTGGAAAACACTTAATACAATGCATTGATTATTTTTGTTGTGTTGGCTTGATTTTGAATTGGGACCTTATGAGTTCATTGTAAATTTTGAAGGAGAAAGAAGCAAGAAAACTTTTCAATACTTGAATATAAAAAGAGTATTTTGCATATCAAGCTTTGCATGTTCATATCTTTTCATTTAGCGTATTTCCTGCACGAGCTGTGGCTCATGTTGTTGCAACCCAAATTTTTAAGGTTTAGAGATGGATCTGAAGGCTTAAGAATCATGGATATGTTGTCATTCTTTTTTTATTTATTTATTTGAGAACATCGGATACTTGTACATTTTTGTTTGTAAGGTCATCGAGGCATGTAAACTTTAATTTTATTTTGGGAATGTAAATTTGTATATTGGAAGAATAGGGCCTGGAAGTGCGTAATATATAGGGTATTTTGGAGTTTATTTCTAATAAAAGGTGGGTCGTGACAATTGAAGACGGAACAGAAGGGCCATACGCAAAGAATGATTTGATGTCGACCGAAGAAGATATTACTGAACTTTGGTTACACCCTTAGTTGCTCTGTAATTTCAATTAATTATTTCAATATTGTATGGTAAGAGAATTTGAAAAATTATTTTATGGTTGGTACGTTGCGATTTGATTGGAATTGATAAGATTTTTAGAATTTTAAATGCTTTGAAATAGAAAACTAATTGAAAATCTGTTTTCAAAATTTTTTTGTCTCCGAATTTTCGGAGCGTTACACAAGTGGTCCCAGACGCCGGAGCACATGCGTAGCCGAGAAGCTGTCCGGGTTTCGGTCTCAAAAAAATATGAAATTTACAAAGTACCCTAAATAAATTATTCTTAGAATAACCCCATTCTCGGAATTTCAAGAAAAAATTCAGAACACATAGATTTGAAATGTCTGGCCAATTAACTTGTAAAATATGTTAGTGACTCCGTCCTCAACCAATAATTAATGGTAGTGATGAATTATCATTGTAAATGGGTTTTGGGATCAATTTGGTCTTAGAGAAGATGTTTTAGAAGGGAAAATTCCCGCCAACAAACCATTACCTACTTTTCCGTTATTTTGGACGGAAATACTAACAGTTCCAAACCAGTCTTAAGTACAAGGGGTGCGAGTGATTAAAAATGAAGTAGAGGGGGTGTAGTTGAAAAATGACCTAAGTACAGGGGGTGTATCTGGAATTTACCCCTTTTTTTTTTTACTTGCATATGTTGAGAGGCTTGCACTAGGGCTTTTTTTTTGATTTTTTTGATATTTTTTTCTGTTTTTGTCTCCTTTAAAAAAATCAAAATACCAAAAAAAAAAAAGATAGGTTATTTTGCAAGTTGCTATGGAGGGTATGAAAATCAATTTGATCGGTCAGTGTCAACTTTACCCAATTATTGGCAACATGTGCTAGATGATATTGTTCCTAAATTTTATGGTATAGATGGAGAAAATCTGTACTTTCATTTAGACAAACTTGAGGAGATTTGTGGTGATGATGAAGTGGCTCTGTCTAAATTGTTTCCTTTTGCGGGCACACACCTCGGGAATTTTATTATGGAAAATTTGGGTGCGCCCCTTTTTTAAAAAGCGCGGCGAAATGCTTCGATTCAGAGTCGCCACTCGAGTTTTAGTGGTGAAATACCCAAGGAACCAAACTTGAAACATTTGCTACGTTGTTTGATATTGAAAAAAAGGCATAGACCGGTTCATCGTCACCTTCGATATCTGAGGTTTGGGAGCCAGGTTACGAGAGAGGAAGGGTTTTATGGCACCCCTCTCACCCAATCCGGAGATCGGTCTCTACTCAGGCAGTTTGTAAAACATTTGCATTCTTCTCTCATTAATCATTTTTTAGCAAATTAGGGCGGGGGAACAGTTAATGGGATTAAGACTGTAATAAGTTACAGTTATGTGATAAAATGTGATGGATGATTTGCTTTATCGAAATAGAATGAGAACAAGCACCTGTGAGCATTTTAAACAAACTAGGACACGATGATCTGAAAATGATGCACACAGGAGGGAAACCTGCATGCACTGGCAAGGCCACTACATGTAGAGACAACCTGCGTACGTCATTAAAAGACTGGCGTGCGCTGGTAGGTCTAAACCCACAGCCTATATTCTCAACCCTTTGGGCTCTGGAAGGACCAGCGCAGACGCAGGACAAACCACGCAGTTTATATCACAGCAGCATATATACAGTTACAAGCAGGAGAGATGGTATTAAAGCCATAAAATAAATAGAACACCCCATAAACAGTGTGGGGGAATAACAAAAGGCTAGGGCAGCTACCATGTAAGGGCCAGCCACTGGACTATGACATCACTACCGTACGCCAGTCATATGTGACTGTACGCCAGTTATGTCTCTCATCCAGCGCTTGGATTTGCATTACCTAGGCTCTGAAATATGACCAGAAAGATCCCAGAGACCTTTTTAAACAGAAAAGACAAACAAGCAACTACACAGTTCTAAGATACAGAAAGGAGTAAACTGGTTCTTAGCATGCTATAAGGTGATAAAAGGAAGATGCAATTGGAATAAAAATGATCAATGATCCCCACGCCAGGGGTGCACGTACTGCCATAACTGGCGTACAGCTTACACTCACTGGCGTGCACCATTATTCACTTCATACGTTCTTTAGTATTTTAACAGCTTTAAGGCCAGGATTGGTATTGAGTAACAGTCTAGACCTCGCTAGCTCTCCTCAGGAGTCAGAACAGAAAACCTATGTAAAGGTGGTATAACTTTGGCTTTAAGGTTGTTGGAAAGTTTGAGCCTTGAGTTTGAGGCTTTGAAGATGGAGAGGATAAGTGTGTGGATGGTGTAAGGAAAGGGTGCCTGCTTGCTCTTTCAATGGAGGGAAAGAGTGGAAGCAAGAAGACCCACAACAAAAGGGTGGAAGAAACTTGAAAGCTCTTAATGGAAGTAACCCCTTGCATATGAATGCAAGGGGGGGTATTTATAGGCCAGGGGTGACTGAAGAGGGGCTATGATCAGTTGGGTTAAGGGTTGGTTGGGTTAAGAAAGAGCCTCCCATGCACTGAATGCATGAGACTTGTCTTGAAAGGGGGTGTGGGAGAGAAGGGGATAGTCCGGCGTTTTTGCAATCATCAGAAGATTGTGCAATGTACTGGATGGCCACAAAAGTCTCGAGCACGTGGTTGAATAATGATGATTTGACTGGCTTTGACCAGCGTACGCCACCATTTCACTTGCGTATGCCAGTGGTGACTGAGTCAACGGTTGATGACCAACATGTGGCAGTGTACAAGCGCACACCAGGATAATACTAGCGTAAGTAAGTAGGGTTTTGCTGAGGCCATTTGGTTCTGGCTTGAAGGGTTTGAGATGGAGTTTGAAAAGGTTTGAATGAGATTTGGAACGCTCAAGGCTCAAACATTGGGAAATCAATGATCATAAGTAAACCAATCCGGATAGCCCAGAATAAGGTGTCTACAGTAGCCCCCCTTTGACGGCACTTGGAGCACCCTTGACTTAGTACAAGTAACGTCAAAGGTTTTCTAGACACCCCTCTTGATTATCCAAAGTAGAATATACGAGTCAAAGAAAACATGAACTTTAAAGAACCTGATTGGTTGCGTTCGGGTGAGCGGAACATCGAGGAAAATCGCCGTTGTTGGGTATGGACGAGCGGACCGCTGCTTGACTGAATTGGAAGGATAGAACGGGCTGTCCTAGAAGGTGGACTCTCCTGGGGAATAATCCATTGCAAACGTATCGACTCTATTTGGGAAAGACGGATGGACCGTCGTTGATTTGAAATTGGATGGGTGGACCGTCGTTGATTTGAAATTGGACGGATGGGCCGTCGTTGATTTGAAATTGGACGGGTGGGCCGTCATTGATTTGAAATTGGATGGATGGACCGTCGTTGATTTGAAATTGGATGGATTCTGGTTGGGGATGATTCAGGCCTAAGGCCCAAATCTTACTGGCATACGGCTCCAATACACTGGCGTACGCCAGAAAACTTGAACAGCCCGAGCCCAGATCCAGCCCAAACCTGGCTTGACATGGTTCCTTCAACTTATAAGCTTCTACAGGCGTTCAAAAACTGCCATACTTCAATTTTGGAACTCTCAAACACTCTCAAACTCTCAATCTCTTCCTCAATTCATCATTATCTCCCATTACTCCCTCAATCCACCTCATCCATGGCTAAATCCAGCGGCGGCAGCGGCAATGGTGACGTCAGAAAAGAGAAAAATCAACCAAGGGTGAAACTGAGATCTCGGGGTCCCAAATCGACGATCAAACAACCTTAGAAGTGTCACTAATTTCTGGTGCAGAGGCTTCAGGCAACGGCGGTGACAATGGTGGCCATGCAACGGAGGTGGGTGACGGCAACGGGCGGCATATGCCAGGAGAGGCGGGGCTCACGCTAGCCATCGTTAAGACAGGGGCCCACGGGATCATCGATTAGACTTCCAAAGTGGCGTGGAAGGCTTAGTGGTAATGGGCATGGGGCCATCTGAGACCAGTAGTGGCGGCAGCAATGGTGACGCTAGGCCAGGGTCACCGTGGAGGGACCTGGCAAGGGGAAAAGGTCCGGTGGTTACGGAGGGATCATCCGGAGAGGTACCGGCAGAGTCAGCTGAGTTCAGGCCTGCAGCGTGGTCTTCGACACATGTCCCCATTATGCGTGGAGACTTTGCAGAGTTTGTGACAGAGGAAGAGCTTGGTCGACTGCTCCGAGAAAATTCGGGGGTCATAGCGGCTCGTGAGGACAGGGAGAGGCGGGTCGAGAAGGCCTAGGAGGAGGAGTGCCTGAGGACTGAGGCCAAGAGGGCTAGAGCCGAGGAAGAGGCCTTGGGAGAGAGGCCGAGGCAGCCGAGCGGGCTCAGGAGGAGGGAGCATGGGCGCATGAGCACGCGGTGATACTGGCCGAGTCCATACAGCAGTCGCCTCATTCTCAGTTTGTGGCTGAGACCTATGTCCCACCGGAGCCACACCTATTTGTGTCGTCCGGGGTTGAGAGCTACGTGCCCCGACAGGAGAACTATGACGCAGAGCTTATTCTGAGGGACCCTGATAGACACTTGTCCGTGACTTGGGCACAGGTATACCTCTGAACTTGCTTTAACTTCCATTTTGTATTGTTTTATTTGCATGCGTTTGAAATCGTACTATATAACTTGCATTGTATGTTTCTTGCACTTGGACCTGATTTAATGACTTGGCCCAGTTGGAGCTATATGCTCATATTTGATAATTCAGGACATCCCTAATGGGTTGAGAGCTACGTGCCCCGACAGGAGAACTATGACGCAGAGCTTATTCTGAGGGACCCTGATAGACACTTGTCCGTGACTTGGGCACAGGTATACCTCTGAACTTGCTTTAACTTCCATTTTGTATTGTTTTATTTGCATGCGTTTGAAATCGTACTATATAACTTGCGTTGTATGTTTCTTGCACTTGGACCTGATTTAATGACTTGGCCCAGTTGGAGCTATATGCTCATATTTGATAATTCA
>BPLS01000626.1:12368-40278 GCA_019656275.1 Rhododendron kiyosumense
AGACATCCCTAATGGGTAAAGAGCTTGGCAGAGGACATTGGGGTCCTTTAATTGGCCCAGTAAAAGTTTTGGCTCATGACACATGTACGAGACACGTCTTGACATTATGGTACTTTCAAAGTTCGTCTAGTGAGACACATGATATGAAATTGGTTTATGAAGTTGATGAAAGAGATTTTGGGTTTTGTTAAAGGATTTTGATAATAATAATAATATAATAAGAATCTTTTGGCATTTTGAGTGAATCAACAGACTCTGATATTCAAGCTCGAAACAACAAAGTTTTACCTGTACTAGTTTGGGTGTTCATCCACACTACCTTACAATCAAAATGGAAAGTTTTGTATGAAATTGGTTTGATAATCGATGACGTGGATTTGAGACAGAATGGAATATTCATATGAGAAACAAAGAACTTGAACTTGAGTTGCCACCTTGGATTGTCCAATATGTCAATACGTGTTTTATATTCCTTCTTTTAGACCTCTAAATCAATGTGGCTTGTTCGTCTGATATGTGATGGGCAACTTGTTATGTGTGAATGCATGTTGGGTACCTTGTGGTGCTATACTTTGCAAGAGTTTCATATAGGGTATTTGCGTGTTAGACTTATAAAAGGAAATCTTACCGTGAAGGGATTGTACTAGACGTCAATTAGAGATTTGAAGATTGATTTGGGGTTGACAGGGGAGTTTTCTTGTTGAGGTGTGGTATTGTTTGACTGTCAATGTTTACTTTATGTTCTAACTCTACATGCGTAGCGTGTATATTTTTGTGACAGGTTGGCTGGTTGTATCAGAAAAGAAAGTGAAAACATCTTGTTAAAGAACTCAGATAAATCTTTAGGTTATTGAAATGGAAATGAAAAAGCAAGGATTGATTTGGGTAACGCCGTAACGGTAAGTTGAGATTTTAAGAATATTGGTGTGTGTGTGTGTGGGTGAGAGTGTCAATGTTTGAGAAATGGAGTTAAAATATTTTCCAGTGTGAGTATGGTATTTTGAGTTTCACTTTTTGACAAAACAAACATGCTTTTGGAAAACATTTTTCCTTGGGATTTGTCTTCACTTTTACATGTAATTTAGGTAAGGATCTCTCCACGAGCTAGTGTAGCTCACCCTATCCTTTCAGGTACTCGCCATGGCTCTTAACTTGGATTGCATGGAGTGCACATTGAGACATCTCTTGAGAACTTCATTGGAATCTTTAAGGAGTGATATATCATCAAGTTTAATTCATGTCATGTACTTTACTTGTAATTGAAGGTTGTATCCTTTGATTAGAACATATGTAAAACTATGCATAAACTCCTCTCCATGATTATTGTGAAACCCTTCTATTGGAAGACGTATGGGAGACTTTATGTAAAAAAAAATTTAGAGAGAAGATCAGAAGAGACGTTTATTCTTTGTTTGGATTGGCATGGCATTTAAGGGTAAATATAGTTGAGAGAAAGACTTTTGTTTGTAGAAAATATATTATTAATTTAGTTGAAAATCAAAGGTGTGACAGGTACTGTACCGTATTCAGGGATCCTTTATTATTTCTCAAAATACTGTACCCAGAGTCCTTTACCATTCTCCACATACACATTGGGTACTGTACCGCATTTAGGATCCTTTACTGTATACCAAATCATGTACTCGGAGTCCTTTACCATCCTCCACACACTCTGAGTACTTTACCGTACTTGGGGTTCTTTACCGTTCCCCAAGTCAACTAAAAGTACTTTACCGTACTAGGGTCCTTTACCGGCACCCAACATCCTCAATCAACTTTACCATTTTATCCTTTACTTAAACATCGTCTACGCATCCACTACTCGAAACCATCCCATGAACCTAAGTCCTTTCTAGCACGTACAACAAGATACAATCAATAACAGCTCAATTCATAACATGATACATTTCATTGAGATAAAAGTACATATTAAATAATATTGTGCGAGTAAGTAAACACATTATATTGTAATTATGATTTGGCCGATGCCTTTGGTTCATTTAAAATTTTAGCGGTCCTGGAGATTCACTATTATAGGACAAAACAAGAAATTTTGTAACTCTAGAATCTCTGGTACTTTAGTTAGGCCTAAGGATCTAAGTATTATTTATTCGGTTCTAATACTTAACATAATAATTGTTACTGTAGGGGTAGATCTTAGTTCTCGGATTTTCCTAAAGCATTCCATTAGTATATATGCAGTTTCTTAAAAATAAAAATTTATGAACTTGTTTAATATATTTTGATAACGACATATGTTTCTTTACTTACAATAATTATATACTAGAGTAACCATAGTTCAACTTTTTAACTGAAAAATCGCTAACAAATTATACTAGCCATTATTTTTCTAGTTTAGATCCATGAATATTATTTACTATTCTTGTAACTTGTTTCTTGGATCTCTAAGTTTTAGTTCCAACTATTTACTAGCTATGACAGTTTTCGAAGTATAGATGACCCTTTTTGATTTAAGTAAGTGTTCACAAAAAAATTAACATCTAAATGATAATGATACATTTAAGCAATCTAAGATATCATTCTCACATATAAACAATAATATAAGGTAATCAAAACGAGATCCTCTAGCGTAACATGCATGGTGACAGTAGCTTCACATAAGCAAAAATAATTATCATAAATCATGTTTATATACTTCGAGGGGCTGATTTTTCATGATGAGGTGTATTTCTAGGCTTAACATCATAGTGCAAGGTCTAAACCATGATAAAAATCATAAACATGCGATCTGTTTTTTTTTTTTTGTTACAATCACGTTAACTTTTCCGAGGAAAGAGCATGGTTTAGTTTAATGGGTTTTAATACATGGGCTCCATTTTTAACATTATAACTCATCAATACACAATACAAGGACTTCATATACTTATGGGAGAATAGGGAAGCAATTTGTCTACCTTTCCTCCGGCCGATAAGCGAGTAAACAGAATTGACGGAAGGAGGAAAAGAAAAACTGAAATGGGAGAAGACGAAGTACGGAGTGGGTTTTATTTTTTTGGGTCTATAAGGTATGTATAACGAGTGAGAAGGAGGTAGTGGAAAGGTGGAGTGTGAAATGATAAGAGTGAAGGTGGTGGAATGTAGAAGGGAAGTGAGGGAGAGAGGAATTCAAGAGAGATAAGGGAGAGGGGCTGCCGAGAGTGGGTGAGAGGAAATCCCATAAATTATGGGATGGAAAAAAAATGTTATGGTGTGGGTGAGTTAGTTAGGAGAGAATATAAGATAAGTATGAAAATATACACACATATATATATATGTAAGGTTTAGTAATCTTGAATAAATACTTATGACTAATTTTAATTATACATTTAATCATGTAGTCATATTAATGAACCTAATTAATTAACAAATTAAAAAGTAACAATTCAAATTTTTATTTTCTAAAAATTCAAAATGTTACAACCTATCCCCCTTAAAAAAAATTTTGTCCTCGAAATTAAAGTATACCTTTTGGTGGAAATAGATACGGGTAGTTTGTACGCATAGTATCGTGTAATGCCCCTAATTTTGGGTACATTAATTGGACAATTTTATTGAAAACTTAAATGGAGTCATGGCTCATTATTACAACATAACTCTCGCAAGAGTATTTTTATTAACACAAAGGGGAAATTAGGGTCCCTATCTACTGCTCCACTTGTTCATCAATCCTAGCAAGTTTTTTGGCTTCGAAAGCCTCCAAGGTGAAGAGTTCGCCCTGTTCATCTATAAGATTTGACATATTATACCGGCGTTGCCACCCATATAATATGTCAGGGTCACCAAAGGTAACACCATGAGTTACAAAAACTTAATAGAATAAACCCTACCCCCTACCCTTAAGTTATAAACATTTGTTAAGGTTTCCACATAGATCATGCATGTTTAACCCAATTACTAACAATAACACATCCACATTCATCATAAAACTAACGTTGGTGTCCATGGTTTTTCTGAGTTTCTCTTACGCGACTCATCGTAGATTGTATCATCATTTCACTTTTCTTTTTCCAAATCAACATTTCAAAAATTATTTTAACACACCAAACCTCAGTTCCGCTGTTCCGGTCTCCCAAGTATCCTCATAATTGTTCTGCCATCCCGGGTTCCCATTGGCACATAATTGCATTAGCTCCTCTTCGCGGATAACCAAGCTACAAACCCAACCTCGGTTCCGCCATTCCGGGTTCCCGAGTATCCCCATAATGGTTCCGCCGTCCCGTGTTTCCATTGGCGCACACACACACAGACAACTCACATTATGCTACCAAAACTGGTCATAATATAGTTTCAAAAATATTTCATTCTTCGGAACATGTTTTTCTATTAACCATACCCTATGTGTCATGTTTCTAACTTCCTTGATTATGATGTCTCGTTTTTATGCATAGACTATGCGGTAGGACTTTTCACATAAGAGATCATAAATCATTCATGGTAATCTTGAAACTAAACAAGATCATCTAACTCTACATAATTTAACATGCTCAAATCACAACTTTAAAGCATAATGTAACATGTACGAACGCCCTTGGAGTGGAGACCACTTATGCTTTATCCACAACCACAAGTAATGCAAGTAATCCTAGTAACATATATGCATTTTCATAACCATTCTTAAAATCAAAATACGAACACTTACAATCAAGCGTCAAATTTCTATCTTTCAAAATTCATTCTTTCTTTCTTTGTGAAAAGTTCAAGACAACATATGTTTAATAGAGTAAAAGTCGATTATTCCAACATGCTCATACTTCCATTAGCGGAAATAAGTTTGTTATCTATCATGCATTCCAAACTTTATAAGCAACAGATAACCTTATATACTTAAAGAAAATAGTTAAAGATATTCTACTTATACTTAGAGATTTGGGGTAAGAATATCCCACGTATACGAGCTTTATACTTAGAAAGAGTGGTTAGAAGTATTCTACCGTTCTTCTAGGCGGTTGGTCAGTTTTGACGATCGGTCGTCGGTTTTATGAATCGGCGGCGTAACGGCTCCGAAGTGCTTCGAAAGGAAGAAAGATGGATTTTCTCTTCCTAGATACAATTTTGCTAACTACACTAGGCTACTTTAAAGATCTAGGGGTGGTTTTTGGAGGTGGTTTGGTGGTAGCTCTCAAGAACTTCAAGAACTTCAAGAAACTTAAGAACTTTGAACTTTGGTACCTTGAAAGCTTAGAATTTCTAGAGAGAAGTTGGAGCAAGGAGTGAAGGTGTGAGTTTAAGCTTGGAATGGCTTACTATTTATAGGCCAAGGCCCTTCTCTCTCTCCCTCTCTCCCTCTCACCCGAAATCTCTCTCTCTCTCTCTCTCTCTCTCTCTCTCTCTCTCCATTTCTTTGATTTTCTTCACTTGTCAAGCTTGATTGAAGCTTGATAGGTTAGATGATGGGGTTGCTTGCATATCTTCTACCTAGTTCTAGGCATGCATGGCTAGATTTAGTACTTCTAGGGTTGGTTTGGAAGATTTTGTGGAAGCAAGTAGGGTTGTACAAAGATTTAGTGATTAAAAGAACATATAAGGACAATGAGAGATAGATTTTTGCTTGGTGAAGTATATAACCATAGATTGAAAGGATGTAAGAAGACCATGAAAGATCAAGGCAAGGTACACTCCAATCTCTCCTTCTCTCTCTCTCTCTCTCTCTCTCTCTCTCTCTCTCTCTAGTACTAGTACTACGGAAGTGTGTGTATATATGTCCAAGTATAAGTACATAAGATACTATATAATCCTTTAAGATTTTCAAGTATTCAATAAAAATAAATATTGGGTCAAGATTCCCTAATAAACTAATCTAATAAGCACATCTTCCTATTATATTATTATATTAGAGTATTATAGTACACATATTTATATATAATAATATTTTTAGAAAATCTAGGGTTATAGATTTATAAGGTACATATACATATTTTAAAAAAAATATAGTCACATGGAAAATCTAGGCAATGACTATTTAATAAAATCCTAGTACTTGTTGGTAGACTAACCTTATTATCCAAGGGGTAAAGTTTACCTTAGCATGTATTGACCAATGGTTAAAGGAGTGAGGTGTTATATACTAGAATAATACTTGAGATGACTATGCTTATAATAATCTATGAAGTACATGGGACTATATAATCTTATATATGTACTTTAATAAATCTAGAAAGGTACCTTAGGTGGAAAATCTAGGTTTTCTATTGTCCAATGGGTAAAAGTTTCCCTAACTTTTATTGTCCAATGGGTAATGGTTCATCTAGGGTTAGGTTTCTCCAACTAATCGGTTAGAATTTATTCTATTTGCCAATTACGGCTTCTAGTCAA
Organism: Rhododendron kiyosumense; assembly: GCA_019656275.1. Lineage (NCBI taxonomy): Eukaryota > Viridiplantae > Streptophyta > Magnoliopsida > Ericales > Ericaceae > Rhododendron > Rhododendron kiyosumense. Next base: position 18,681 of record BPLS01000626.1, read on the forward strand.
GTAATATAATTTTTAAGGACTAAAATCTAATTATAACTGATTATGAAAAATCAAAAAGGAATTTTAAAAGCAATCCAAGTAATTAAAATAATAAATTCAAATATTTTAAATGAATTTTTATTTATCGAAATTCAGAGTCATTACAACCTATCCCCCTTAAATAATTTCGTCCTCGAAATTTGGTGTACGCTTGGATTCGAACAGGTGGGGATAATTTGCTTTCATGGTGTCCTCCCTCTCCCATGTGGTTTCTTCAGATCCATAGTGCTTTCATAAGACTCGTACAAGTTTGACCGTCTTATTCCGGATGATCTTCTCACTTCGATCTTGAATCTCTATTGGTTCGTCTTCGTATGTCGTGTCTTCTTCAATGGAGATGTCTTCCCAGTTGAGGACATGCGTGAGCAAAGCGAGATACTCATGGAGCATTGATATGTGGAACACGTTATGTACTCTGTCTAGTTGTGGTGGTAGTGCTAGACGATACACAACCTTCCCAATTTTCTCCACGATGTCGAAAGGTCCGATGTAGCGGGGGGACAACTTTCCCTTTTTCCCGAATCTGATAACCCCTTTCTTTGGTCTGATCTTCAGGAATACATGATCTCCTACTGCAAAGGTTAATGGTTAGCTTCTTTTATCCACATAACTCTTCTGTCAACTTTGAGCGGTTTGGATCCTTTGCCTGATGGTTTTAACCTTCTCGGTGGTACCTCGTACAATGTCTGGTCCAATCAATCCTATTTCCCCGGCATCTGTCCAACAGACTGGAGATCGACAAGGTCGACCGTATAGTGCTTTGTATGGTGCCATTTCGATACTGGCTTGGTAGCTGTCGTTGTAAACGAACTCTACCAATGGTAAGTGTTGCTCCCAACTTCCGAAAAAATCCAAGGGATAAGCTCTCAACATATCCTCCAGTGTCTGAATAGTCCTCTCCGTTTGTCCATTTATTTGCGGGTGGAAGGCCGTATTAAGCCTTCTGTCTGTTCCTAACGCCTTTTGCAATCCTTTCCAAAAGTGTGATACGAAACGTGGATCCCTGTCAGATACAATCGAGATAGGTACTCCATGTGGACGTACAACCTCTCGAATGTATAACAGAATCAACTATTCTATGTTCTCTATCATCTTAACAGGCAGGAAATGCGCAGATTTGGTGAGTCGATCCATGATCACCCAAATGGCTGTGTTGGACTTGGCAGATCTTAGCAGTCCCGTCACGAAATCCATCGAGATGTGCTCTCACTTCCAGGTTGGTATTGGTAAAGGTTGGAAATCTCCTCCCGATTTCTGATGTCAAGCCTTGACTTGCTGACACACTAAACACGTAGACACAAATTAGGCTACGTCCTTCTTCATTCCTTCCCACCAGTATGTTCTTCACAGGTCATGATACATCTTTGTACCTCCAGGGTAGACTGCGAAGTTTGAGAGGTGAGCTTCTCAGAGTACGGCTTCTCGAAGAGTTCCAATATTGGGTACGAACACCTTTCCCTTGAATCTCAGGCTGTTGTCCTTCTCGATTGCCCATCCCGGTAGCGCCTTCCCTTCTCTGATTCGATACCGAATGAACTCGCAATCTTGCTCGAAGGTTTGGGCCAGGAGGATTTCTCTGTGAAGTGCTGGTTCTGCAACGGGAGCATACAGACATGCGTTCCCATTCTCTGATGATGGTCGCAAGTTGAACTTGTTGAGGGTGTCCACCATCTCCCATTCCTTAATGGCAGTCTTGACTTTCTGCGCCCTGTCCTTACGACTCAAAGCGTCAGCTACCACATTGGCCTTGCCAGAGTGATACTGTAACGTAAACTTGTAGTCTTCCAAGTATTCTATCCATCGACGCTGCCTCAGGTTCAACTCCTTCTGAGTGAAAAGATACTTGAGGCTCTTGTGGTCGGTAAAAATTTTGAATTGTTCTCCCCACAAATAGTAACGCCAAGATTTGAGGGCGAATACTACTGTAGCCAATTCTAAGTTGTGAGTGGGGTAATTCCTCTCGTGCGGTTGAAGTTGTCGGGATCCATAGGCTATAACTTTTCCATTTTGCATCAACACACATCGCAAGCCCTCTTTTAACGTGTCGCAGTAAACCGTATAATCTACACCCTACTCTGGAATGATGAGTACCGGTGCACTGGTCAGTCTCTTTTTTAATTCTTGGAAAGACTTCTCGCAGGCTTCATTCCAATCCAGCTTCACTTCTTTCTGAGTCAGTCTCGTCATGGGCTTGGCTAGGATTGAAAAGTCCTGGATAAATCTGCGGTAATACCCAGCCAATCCTAGAAAACTTCTAATTTCAAACACTGAGGTCGGTTGTTTCCAATTCAGCACCGCTTCGACCTTACTTTCGTCCACAGTAATTCCATCCTTGGATACTTCGTGCCCCTAGAACTTAACCACTTCCAGCCAAAATTCGCATTTACTAGCCTTGGCATAGAGTTGGTTATCTCGGAGTACTTGTAATGCCATCCGAAGGTGCTTTTCATGCTCCTCCTTATTGGCGGAGTATATCAAGATGTCATCAATGAACATCATTACAAATATGTCTAAGTAGGGTTGGAAAATCTTGTTCATGAAACACATGAGTACTGCCGGAGCGTTGGTCAATCCGAATGTCATTACTACAAACTCGTAGTACCTGTATTTGGTTCGAAAGGCTGTCTTGGCCCGAATCCGTAACTGATGATAGCCTGATCGAAGATCTATTTTCGAAAAGTAGGTTGCTCCTGTTAATTGATCGAATAGGTCATCGATTCTAGGAAACGGATAGCAGTTTTTAACTGTGACTTGGTTTAACTTCCTATAGTCAATACACAGTCGAAGTGTTCCTTCTTTCTTCTTCACGAACAAGGCAAGCACTCCCCATGGTGATGTACTTGGTCTGATGAATCCTTGTCCAACAGTTCTTGCAATTGGGTCTTGAGCTCCTTTAGTTCTGCCGAGGCCATCCAGCCATCCAGTATGGTGCCATGGAGATTGGGGCGGTTCCTGGTTGAAGTTCTATAGAGAAGTCTATCTCTCTTTGGGGTGGAAAGCCAGGAAGTTCTTCTGGGAAAACATCGGCGTACTCGCAAACGATGTGTGGCAATCCCAGTTCCATCCTGTTGGTTTCTTCCATTTGGAGACTAGCCAGCCATCCAAATAATTGATTCTGCCACCTTGATCTTTTCATCATTGAACTTGTCGTTTCTCTATCTCCCTTAAAACGGAAACGAGTTCCTTCTAAGGTGTAAGCTATTACCATCTTCTAATGACAGTCTACAATTGCTCGATGAGCCGATACCCAGTCCATTCCCAGGGTTACGTCGAAATCCGCCATGTCGATTACTCTGAAGTCGCAGGTCAGGCGTAAATTGGCCACTTCTATCTTGCACCCTCTACATACTAGACTAACAACTATACTTCCCCCGAACGGTGATGTTACTTTCGTACTCGTACTTAGGGGTTCTATTTCTAGTGCTAGAGCAGTTACGCAGGCAGTAGATATAAATGAATGCGATGCACCAGAGTCAAACAAGGCTTGTACGCAGGTACTATATAATAGTAGCGTACCTTGGATCACAAAGGGATCCTGCTCTTATTCCTCAGTCTGCAGCGCAAAGATACGCCCTCCAGTGCCTTACTGAGCTCCCATGGGCTGCTTTCCTTTATTCTGCCCATTCTGCTGCTGTGTTGGGCCTCCAGGGTTCTGTTTCACGAAGCAAGCCTGCCCAGGCTGTTGAGCCATCTGGTTTCCAAAGCTCCCATTCCTCTCTTTCTGGGGTTGGGGGCATTCACGCTTGTAGTGTCCCATAGCCTAGTAGTTGAAGCATTGGACTATTGCTCTGTTTTGGCCACCTGTAGAGACCCGTATTTTTTAGATCGTATTTTTCTTTTGCAATCGTATGATTTGTCGAGATAGATGGTATGGATTTACGGTGTGGCGTGTTCGTGGAAGGATATAATGGTAAATATGTGAGAAGTGCACGTGTGAGTGTGTGGCGCGAGAAGCAAGGGATTCCTCCCTCACCTTTATCTTTTCCCAGGGAGAATAATTCCCCCATTTCTCTCCCTCATTCTTTGGCTCACTGTCTCTCTCTCCTCTCCTCCGAAATATTCTCTCCTCTCTTCTCTCTTCGATCTCTTCACCTTAGAGGGTGATTCCGAACGAAATTCAAGAATTAAAGTTGCTATATGAAGCACGGGCTTTCTGAATATCTAAGAAAATTCATGATCGGACCTCGTTGGAGCTCGGTTGACTTGGTCAAATGGTCGGGTTTTGCTCAAAACCCATGAGGTAGGGATTTCTCACTTCTATTATGTGTTTATGTGTTGATTTGGTGTTTGAATCATGCCCTAGATCGTTGCTTTTGTTGTTAGAAATGTTCTGGTGGAGTCTGAAAATCGTGCAGTGAAAATCCAGGTCCTACAGGTAGGAGTTTTGGCCCTACCAGTAGAAAAGCTGTCCAGTAATGTCATTTTTTGTGAAATTGTGGTCTCCTACCGGTAGGAGAATGTGTCCTACAGGTAGGGAATGAAAAATTCAGCCTTTTGGCAAAACTTCGAACGGGCATAACTTTTTCATCCGAACTCTGTTTTGGACAAATTTTATATTGAAATTCATGTACCGGAAATGTACTTTCCAATGGTGGTGGTCTCATCTCCTAATTATTAACTGATAAGATTTGGTAGCCAAAATAAGATAGATATGTTCGTAAATGTTGGGAAATCCTTTTCCTTAGAATCGTTTGCGTGAAACACGGGTGTTCTTAGGTTCTCCTAAGTACTAGTTGAATGGGTTGACAAAGCTAGTCGTATACTTAACGCTTGGTATTGGTCGTTGGGTTCCATATGAGTCGTTTGACACCGAAACGAGGGTTTAGAGAATATAAGGAGTATAGGTGGGCGAAGGTTGTATGTGTTGACATGTGAAGTGAAAAACGATCACATAGAATACTCCTTTGAGTTAAACAATGCTAGGCATGGGTACATGAGACATTTCATTGTGTTTGATATGTGGTACACCTCTTGCGTAACTTATACGATTGTACGAGTTGCAAGGTGGAAATCTATGAACCGTTGTGAGAGTTTAGCTTTTGATGTGTGAGTACTTGTATGGTGATGAGAAACTAATAACGTAATGATAACGAGTTGATTGAGATGAAATTATTTGTACTACTTCTAGGTGAATAAGTTTTCCTTGTGAATTCATTATATGTGATTGAGATGAATGGCTAAATTATAAAGTGAATCAGAGGAATTGTGGTATGGTGACCTATGAGGTGCAACTAGAATTAGCTCAATCAGTGAGGGAGCTACTAATGGAGAGTATCGAGATTTCTTAATTGGCCCGGCAGGAGCTTTTGCTCATGATATAGAATGAGGAAGAAATTGTGACTCGATGTGAATGAAAATGGGCTATCATTGCGAAAGTGTAAGTGGTACGAAAGACATTGGTGTTGCGATTCTTTGATTACGTTAGTTTCATAAGTCAAGATATCGGATTGGTGATTCGAAGTAATATGAGGGAAAGTGGTAGTCATGAGAAAATCGTATAGATAGTAAGTTCTCATGGTAGAATTAGAGTTTTGGTGTGTAGTCATGGTACTTCATATATGTCGTTGACGTTGGGACAATTACTAGTCTTGTTTCGTTTCACCTTTGAGATACCGTACCTTGCTTCTGTTATTCATTCTACCTGTCCTCCCATTTGCATATAATGGTTGTGCAGATTTCTCTACTAGGCACGTGTTTGCTCAACCTATCATTTCAGGTTCATTGCAAATCATGGTCTTGGTCATGGAGTGCATGCTGACATTATTGAGTAAAGCTATCTTGGGAGAGTTGTAAAATCCTGACTTTTAAAATTTTGGTCATGTGATCCAAATAGGAACTCGATACTCTAATTTAATTCTAATAGTAAGTTAGGCTACACGAAGTGTATCGTGATCCGAATAAATGTGTGAATTCAAGTTAATTTTGTAAATACTAAAGGACAATTGAGTTACATCCGATACATGGTACAAGTTATTCTATGTTAGGATTTTTCCTTAAAAATTGAACAATGCTACGATGATCCTCATATTTTTATTTGTTTATGTTGAAATTATGAGAATTTTTGGAGACCGAAATTTGTACTCGAACGGACCAGAATAGCGACGATCGGGTGCGAAACGCCACGTGATGCAATGCGGTGCTTTGCGGTGGCATGTGGCATGCATGGGTGGAATGGGTGCAGATTCATCCTTTGAATCCACCGAGGTATATATATTAAGCATATTATAATGGTTAATTACATTTAGTAATTAGGATATCAACACCTCTGTCTTCTTTTTTTTTGGGTAAGGGTCAACACCTCTGTCTTCTTCCACCGTTACACACAAACACACACAGAGAGAGACACACACAGAGAGAGAGAGAGAGAGCGCACGCGCGCGCTAAGAAAGGAAAAAGGAAGAGGAAGAGCAGCGACCTCCTATAGTCAACTACAACCCGCCGAACATGCCGCTCGTCGGAAGACTCCATTGCCGAACTCCCTTTTTCCCTCTCTTCGGGTAATCTCACTTTTCCACTCTATGAATTTATATTAAAATAGGTATTTCACGTATCTATATTGGAAAGTAGAGTAAAAAAAATACAAGACACCCAAATCACACATAATACACGCACGCCACCACAAATTGGCAGCCCACGCTGCCGACCACCCCGTGCTACTTCCTCTCACCTCTCCACTGTATCTCTTTCTCTTCACACGTTCGCCGCACCCATATCCCTAATATTTTCACACAAGCAAAACTCCTTTCGGCAAAGAGTTCACATTTGAGACTCGACGTCGTAATGAAATCAGTCCTGAAAATTGGATATTAAAAGCCTAATTTGAAATTCTTTGATTGTTATTGACTGATTTTTGACTAAAGTTCAGGGAATATTGGAAAATGGGGTATCCTCGTAGATTTCTAAAATTTACTTGAAAGGAATAGAATACCTAAAATTAGTGGAGAAATTAGACTCTGATTGACCCTAAATTGTCTAAAGGAGTATTCTGACTTTGTAAATAAATATGACAGTACTCCAGTTATGGACATTACCACCCAAAGTAACTAGTTAAATTTTGGATATAGAAATCTTAGCTAACATCAGAACATTACGTGTTTAGGTGCAACTACTGTGAAGTGAGGTGACGTGTGTAAAGTGACCGCTACATCTTTTTGGTGAGTTGCGCATACCTTGGTTACATGTATTTTCTGAATTTTTGGAAAGAAATGCCATTGCTTGTTTTGCTGGAAAATATGAGAATTGAGCTTCCTACTTGGATTATTTGATGTTAATGCATACAATGGTTGGTTTTAAATCTTTCGTGTTACAGTTAATTTAGACCATGGCAATATGTTTTGGGAACTTGAATTTTACTTCTTGAAGTACATGCTTGTGATAATATGAATCATTCGAACGGTGTCTCAAGCGCTAGGGGACGTGGAAAGAAACTAGCGGCATGAAGTAATAAGGTAGGAGATGCAGGCAGGCATCACCGGGTAATGATATCTTACCACTCTTCAATGGGGTTGCTCCCCAACCAACTGGCAAAAATACCATTGAATGCTATTATCGCTCAAAAGTTCAAAAGTTGAAAGAGAAATGAAATGAAAAGGGTCTATCTCTTGGACCAAAGAAATGAGCTTACGGGCTAATATGCATGTACTGGATGTTCAATGAAATATTTGGATTGTTTGTTTGAACTGTTTTATAATGTACGGTATTTTCATGGTCAAACTTGTAACTTTGGTATACGTTTCTCACCCGAGCTTCGGCTTATGAAAACCTTTTCCAACTTTTCAGGTTAAGGTAGATAGCAAGTTGTGGACTGAATGGGGTGTTAGAATAATCGTGGAGATTCAAGTGGTGTCTAATGGTTTGTGTTTATTATACTTGTACACCTAGAAGCTCTGGGATTATCTTATTTATTCTACGCTTCCGCATACTTTACTTATATGGTTTAAATTGACAATGATGCGAGAAATCCCTAAACTAGAATATGTGCAGGCCTTCGGCGGCTTAACACCCGCTTGGCCGGTCATGACTTCCAAGGTAAGTTTTGGGTCGTGACAAGAGTACTTTATTATTCTTGTAAAACAAATCGCTTTGTTAGCAAATTCCTATTTTAGAAGATTGTATTTGTAGACCAATTTTTGGAATTGAAAATTGTATTGTATTTTGGGGTATTGTTCGTACGATTTGTGAGGATTTTGTATTTCAAATGGTATTGTGAATTATGTTAAAAATTGAGGGCGTGACACCGCCCCTCTGCGGTTCGCCATGCCCTGACGTAGCAATCTTCCAAGGTTGGTTATTTTGAGCCGAGGTAAAAGGTTTGGTGGGATAAGGCCCACGGTTGTTGTTGGATGGTTGGGTTCGGATTGATCCGCCAGTGTTGCCTGTTGCCTTCCTCCATGGAGTTTTGAAGTCAGTCTCCTCACTCTCTAGTTGGAGAGCACACTTCACGACCTCAGCATAGGTGGTAAAGGCCTCAGCCACCACAGCCCTCCGAGCAATTGTCAGTCCCCACTCGAACCTTCTTGCCTTCTTGGCCTCGGTCGGTATAGAGGCTAAGGCATAACGGGACTGTTCCTCAAATTTGGCCGCGTACTGAGTGACGGTCATTGTCCCTTGTTTCAGGTTCAGCAACTCCTGTTCCTTGGCTAAGCGGAGAGGTGTGGGAAAGTACTTGTCGAGGAACAGGGTCTCGAACTCGTCAAAAGTCATGGTGTCGACATCATGGGTCGGTAGCGAGCTTCTCCCTTCAGCTGGTAAGTGGTTAAGGCTACTCGGTTTCCATCCTGAGTAATCCCTAGGGCTCCGTTCAGTTGTCGAGAAAGTTGTGTGGGAAATTGATTCTTAGAAAAAGTGAAGTGAGGTGAAGTAAAAGAAAAAGAAAATTATTTTCTTGTGAGTGTTCATTTGACAAAAGAATTTTGCAAGAAAAATTAAGGTTTAGTTGTTCATTTGTCAGGAAAAAGAAACTTTCGGGAAAATTTTGTGAGTGTTCACTCATTTTCCTTTTCCCGCGACGCAAAATCCTGTGTTTTTTGCAGGATCACTTTTGTAGGAAAGTAATTCCTGCAGGAAAAATAAATTGGTAAGTCCTAGAATTTTCCTGCCAACTGAACACTAGGAAAGTTATGGAAAAATTGATTTTCCCATCCTTTCCTGTACTTTCCTGGTAACTGAACGGAGCCTAGAGTTCGGAGGATCATCTTGACCTCGTTTAGCCATGTCTCAGCCACGACAGGGTTGATACCTCCGTGGAAGGTCGGAGATCTGCGTTTGCAGAACTCATTCATTACTTGAGTTCGGGTCATGGGTCTGTCGTTATGGTTCTGGTTTCGGCGGTTAGCGTTTAGGGCAGCAACAAATGCTTGCATGATTTGGGCTAGGTCGAGGTTCGCACCAAAGGTTCCTCTGTTTTCGTACCCTATTCCACTGCGTCGGTTCACAATCTACGAGTAAAAATTGAAAGGGAGAGTTTTAATCTATTTTTTTTTCCTTTTGCAAATGGTATAAAGCAATGGATCACGTAGTATGCAACAGTACTCTATAAATTAAGCAAGTTTTTCATAGATAGAAGAGAGGTACAATCATAGCATAGAGTTCTACTACAAAAGGCAAGCAGAGACATAAGATAAGATTTCCTAAGATAAGTTGGAATGATTCTTCATACTCCTATTACAAGTACTACTACTATACTACTGACGGGGCGAAATGAGTCCAAAGAACTCTCTCAACTGCTCCATCCATTCTTTCTCTCTTATTTCGAGCCAACGCTTTCCCTCTTGGCGAATCTTCTCAGCTAGCTCTCTAAGCGGTGAGTCCTGAGGAACGACTGCCATGAGTTGGTCGTCACTGGTAAAGGGTGTCATCACGACTATATCGTATAACTGGTCGCCGGTCTCGGGGTCTCTCAAGAAAACCCCATCTCCAACTTCTAAACGAAAAATTCACCGACACGTCGCTCACGGCCTATATATCTCGGATGAGCTCAGAACCTCGTTAATACCTAGTACACAATTGATATCACCAAATCACCTTTATGAAAAGAAAATCAAATTTACTTGCCCAAAGCAACATATGAATGCATGAAATGCATGTCCCTCCCAGATACAAGACTCAAAGTTGTATTTTTAAACACTAATCCATACAGAGTTAAGAACCACAACTTTTTTTATGATCAAATTTGACATATAGAACAACAACTACTCCAAAAATTAGAACAATATGACCTCTTTAGGTTGCTCAATCAATTCCACAAAGTCAGACTACATGTTGCGGTCAAACTATTTCCAGCAGTGTCGCACCAACTTGTAAAATTCGCCAAGATTAAAGTATACACCCAAATGACCTGGGATTTGGTATAACTCATAAGAACACATCAAAGTTCATCCTCGATTTTTCCCGGAATTTTACAAGTAAGAGAACCAAGTCAAATTCACTCTCAAAGTCAGAAATTCTGTGCAGGAAACACAGTTTTTCAGCAGAGCAGTCTGTCTTCGAATATTCATTAAAAATCGAGTACTTCATATTTTTCGATTATTCTAACGCCAAAACAACACCAACTTAACAATTTTTAAGACTCAAAAGGACCCATAACCAATAAACATGTCTAAATGTAACAAATTTAATAAAAAAACACAGCTCTAGATGCTGCCCAGATTTTCCAAAATTTCTCAACATCAATAGCAGTAAGCAATTTAAAAATTCTACAAATTCATCCTCATAATCCATCTATATACCAACTGACATGTATCAATCTTGTGTTTCTGTAGGGGTTCGATTTGTCTGGACCTTGACCATTGCTCAGGGTAGGTTCCTTCCTCCGCAGCTCCTCTCCCCTGGTTCTTGACCTGCAACAAGTCACTAGGGCTTGGATAGCCCAGTGACCCTCTGATGATTAAGTTAGATTTCAGGGGAGGAAATTAGGTCTAGGGTTAGGGATCAATGGCATACCTCTCCTGGTGAGTATGCCTTCGTATTTATAAACCTAGGTTTACTTAGCTTCCAAGCTAGCGCGTGAAGGATACGCTCGGGTAACCGCCTCAGGTGACGTCATATATGACGAGAGAAGAAGGACGTTATGAAGCACATGGCCAAATCTGACCCCAACGATTATAGTTGCCATGCAATCCTTGTGGTCCCCTACAGGCGTAACAACCTTTCTAAGTCGGTAACGTGAGCATTCGAACACATACGCTGCATGCCGTTACTAATGTCCGAAGCAGGTACCGAAGGCCTGTGGCCTAGCTGAAAACAAAACGGCACACTGGGATCACCAAATGCTACCGAACTGGATGACACCACTTCTCGAGGCATTGGTTCAATTCACTTGGCCTCGGTTACCGAGGATGTTAATCGAGGCCACCACAATAGCCCGTCAACTCTCTGGAGCCCCTCAACTCTCTAGAGCCCCGCTCCTCGGTTCTAGGGAGTTGACCCTTCTCGCGAACCGCCATGCTACGAATTTTTCCCATCCAGATTACCATGACAACGAGCGGCTTCAGTAGATGTCAAACTACCAGCCCCAGCCATTGGAGCCACGTGTCGATTACTGCCGAAATGCTAGGAGTTGATAGCTGTCTCGGCACATGTTGTGTCAGTTAATTGGTACGAACCATCTCCTTGGGAACACGTGTCAACAGGAAAATGGCTCGGGTACCTGGTGTTCTGACCTCGGTATAGAGCCCTCGATACTGACTGTGCGATGAGGACACGTGTCAAGGATCCAACAGCTCGGTGCACGATGCATCGTTTCCCACGCAGCTTTTCGAGATATTATTATAAATAGGAGAGACAGAGACAAGACGGCCATTTTCCCTCTACTTCGAAGACAAACCGCCGCCGCCGCTTGCTTTCAGCTTTTGATCGGGATTTTGAGCGCTTTGGACGCAAATCACCACACGAAACTGAGGTATATTATTCTCCTTATTTTAATCTTCATGCCTTGATCATTTTCTTCAAGCTTTTCATCATTTTTAGTGTGCATTGCAGCTGAGCCACCCCTCGCCACTGTCTGGTACATGGCGGCACTGGACTTCTCCAACATTGTTCAAGCTCTTCCCGAGACCCATATCCCACCCGAGGCCTAAACTCATCCGGAGGCCAATCTTCATCCCGAAACCTCAGGAATAGTTAGACCATAGGGACTCACTCCGAGGAGGAGCACTCTGACAAAAGACTGAGAACTAGACACCCCGAGGAACGATGACCATTTTGTCCTAAGCGCCAGGTCCTCTTGCTTCCCCAGGCATATAGCTAATGGGTTTTTGCAACTTTTCTTCTTTGCTAGGAAGGGGCGAATGGTCATTGAGATCTCCTCAGACAGTTCTAGTAGCTCTGAATCCTCTCCTGTTGAGATTCCAGCTGACATCAAGGAAGCAGTTCAGATCCGAGTACTCTACCAAACTCCAGTTGACTATATTGAGCCTTTTGACCACTTGAGAGCTCCATGATAGAGAACGACCTTTGACCCCAAAATGACAGAGGCTCCCAGCACCTTGGATCATGGACCGGGGCCTTTTGATAATGCTCTTGAAGAGGTTCAAGGGAGACGGAGGCCGATGAGGCCGTGCCCTTTCCTGAATCAATACTTCAACGGAACTGCGGGGGCCTACGCGGAATTCAAGAGAGTTTTCAGCGTTCCTGTGGACGTGGAGGTTCGGTTACTACCAAACACCAATCCTCGCGAGTTCCCACACTAACCAGGGGAGCTGATCTTTTCCCATCATGGCCATCACTGAGGGCGGGGTTCAGTTTTCGCTGCACCAATTCGTGCGCCAGGTACTTCGGACCCTATCTCTTACCTCCTCCCAGCTCACGGTTAACTCCTATCACATTATCATGAGCATCATTAAGCTGAGGAGACAATACAATTTAACGTTCGGACTGGAGGAGCTCTTCGGGGTCTACCTGGGGGGGGTCAACCGAGAGAATAACCGGTACTACCTGTCGTGCCTGATGGGGTACGATGAGTTTCTGATAGACCATCTGCCCAATTCCGAGGAGTGGGCCGGTATCTATGTCTCGGTCACCGAGAATTTTATGTTCGGACACAGGTAGAACAATGATACTGTAACCACGGTTCAGTTTGGGGCTGGCTCTCCCGGTCTGTGGATCTCTTTTAGCTTATTCTTTTGCACGCGTAGTTATGCTTCATAAATACTGACTTTGTTACTGCCCTGTTTGTCGGCAATTTTGCAGTTGATGGAGTCGTGCAAGGGCTTCGGGAAAGGGTAGTCTGAGCTCAGATCACCGCTGCTTTTGCCATCCCGCTCGCAAACCGGTACGCCCCTAACCTGTTCGGCTATATCCCAACTTACACGAGCTACATGAAAAAGAAATCAAGACACCGAGGGGTTACAAGGTCAGGAAGGGGACGAGGAAGAGGAAGAGGGAGAGGAGAGGGAAGAGTTGACAGAGGGGCTGGGACTCTGAAAACCGAAGGGAGTGGCTCTGGTCCTTGAGGCGCTATCCGAGAAGAGATCGACCGGGAAACCCCCGAGAGGACATGACTATGCGCTGAGATGAGTGGTCGCAGAAGGGTGGTCCTGAACCTAAGGCGCCAGAGGCTGGGGGGCCGAGGCCGGGGCTCCTTCCTCGATACGCCAAGCGCCGGGACCTCAAGGGAGGCCCCCCCTCTTCCCTAGGAGCCCCCGGAGAAAAGAGCTCGGCAGGAGACCGGAGTCAGCGTCAAGAACAAAAGCCAAGAGCCCATTCATATCTCAAAGGAAGAGGAACATGTGGAGGAGCAGGAACGGGAGACAGTGGAGGGAGGAGATGGTAGTTGGGTCCACCCGAGGGAGCTTCCCTGGACTCCAGACTTCCGCCACTACGCCGGTCGCCAGATCCATCATGCCGGCAACATCAAAAATCTCGGCACGACATTTGGGATGCTTCGAGGATGCATTCTTCCAAAGGACACCCAGGCCGTCCAAGGCATGACCGAGGACATTACCACGGAGATTGCATAGGCCCTCTTCATTAAAAGTTGGTACTGCTTTTTCGCATTTTGTTCCCTCTGACTTGGGTATCAGGACTTGGTGAATTCTTCAGTTTTCTGCTGGCAGGCCGGCGCTCGGGCAATGGTGGTCAATGACCGATGCAAGGCACAGGAGAGAGAGATCGAGGAGCTGAAGCAAGCTCTCGGGCAAAAGGATGATGACCTAAAGTTCGCTCGCGAGACTTGTGACTTGTACCTGGCTGACTTTCAAAGATGCAACGGGCAGTGGCTAAATGTCAATGAGTGAGCTGCCAGGGCTGAAGAGGAGGCAACAACTCTGAGGGTCACCCAAGCTCGGGAGGCCGAGACAGCAAGGAATAAAGGCTACGACAAAGGCTGGAATGCGGCCAGAGTGGAATACAAGAAACAGGTTCATGATATCAAGGGAGAGTTGCATAAAGATTGCTTCATGGATGGGCTATGCTTCAACCACGAGGCCCTGCTAAGCAAGCTCGATCTTCCAAAAGATTCAAAGCTCCTAGCCTTGCCCCAGCCGCCTCCCGAAGAGCTCGTGTTACTCGAGGAAGAGGATGGGACAGTGCCAAATCCTGAGGAGTTACAGGCCCCCGAGGCCTAGGCCGACCCCGATGCTACTGCTCCGACCGATGGCGTATAGGATGGATTTTACTTTCCTCTTTATTGAGAACATTTGTAATTTTTGATTTGCTTGTTCTTGATTGGACGGCTCCAGACATTTAGAGTTTGCCATTCCAGAGTTATGTAATAGTTGAGTAGGACCGGTGCCGAACAATTGGCCTGAGCTGGATCCTCATTAGGATTTTAACTCTGCATCATATATTCACCTTCTTGCTCATATGAATGAATGTTTTCCTTTTCCGAATCGTTATGCTTATCTTTGAAATGCTTGCATGAATCCAAGGTTGCTGTAAGGGTGTATCCATGCCCCTGCTTCGGTTAGGCTTGTGGAGTAGTGGGGCAAGTTTTAACCAAAGCACTATTCGAAGTGAATCCTATTACCTGCTCTATAACAAGGATCATTTACTGGCAGCCCCTGCGTCGGGCGCGTATTTTGTGCCAACAACCCAGGAAATGACCAAAGCGTAGGGGTCGATGTCCGAAGCCCCAGCCCTTAGTAGGATCGGGAAAAGCCGAGTGAACTAATTCGAAGCAAGTAAGGAACAATTTTGAACTTTCCAAGCCTCTGCTTTGGGCTAGGGCGCCCTAACTGCTTGCTAGCAAAATAAGTTTAGTGAGGGGTAAGCTCGTGATACGGCGGGACTGCTAGGGGACTCGAGCTATAGTCCCGAAAGGGAGATGGCCTTAGCCATGGGTTTGGGACGCAGTGAGTTTGAGCAGTGAATGACTTTGGTAGGTCGGAATAAGGGGCTTGGTAGAAGGCCGAGTATCCTTAAGGCGAGTGACCAGAAGTCCGGACGACCAAGGAGGCCGGGGTGACTTAGTGGGAATTTTGCCCAAGGGAATCACCCATGAGAGAACAAAATCCCTGAAGTCAATGTAAAACGGTCCGGGCGAGGATAGACCAAGTGCAAATAATTAAACAACAGAAACAAAGAACACAAGTAGTGTCAAGAAAGAAAAATTCTCATTGATACTTGTTGGGGTACTGTCATTACATAGGCAAGTTGCCGTTAAAGCGTAGAAACTAAAAAAAAATGAAGAAACACATGACAAAGAAGTGAACTGGGCCTCCGGAATTGAGGGAGTGCTACCCATAGAACTTCTTCAGGTTATTTGCGTTCCATGTTTTAGCAATAGAAGATCCGTCCAGCTTCTCCAACTTGTAATTTCCCGAACCGAGGTGCTTGAGGACTCAGTAGGGGCCCTCCCAATTGGGCATTAGCTTCCTCTTCTTTGATTTCTCCACAACTTTTTTCCAGATGAGGTCATCAGGTTTGAATGATCGAAGACGAACGCTACGGTTATAACCCTTTGCAACCACCTGTTGGTATGATGCGAGCTTGATCCTTGCATTTTCATGTTCTTCCTCGGCCAAGTCGAGGTCTGAAGCAATGTTGTCATTATTGACCGACTCATCAAAGTTTTCAGTGCGGATCGTTGGATGCCCGACTTGAATAGGAATGACGGCCTTCATTCCAAATGCCAGTGAGAAGGGAGTGCGACTGGTAGATCGCCGAGGAGTGGTACGGTAACCCTAGAGCACCCTAGGTAGCTCCTCGACCCATTTGCCCGGGCGTGACTCGAGTTGGCGCTTTAAGCCAGACGAGATTGCTTTGTTTGCAGCTTCGGTTTGCCCATTGCCCTGGGGGTAAGCCGGAGTGGTTATATCCCATTTGATGCCATACTCGTCCAACAGGGCCCGGTATTTCTGCCCTGTAAACTGCTTCCCATTGTTAGTAATGATGGCGAACGGTACACCAAAGCACGAAATGATATTTCGCCAAACGAAACGAATGACGTCTATTTCCTCAAGAGTGACCAAGGGCTCGGCTTCGACCCATTTTGAGAAATAGACGGTTGCAAACGGCAGTAAGGTGAAAAAGGAGGTAGATTGGAAGACTATTTTGTTAAAGAAAAAGTAAAACAGATCTACCAGGGGCAGCAATAACCATTTTGGGATAAAGAAACCAATACTCTGCTACCGAGGTTCGAAATATTCGCCAACGATGGCCAGAAAGTGAGGAGGAACTTGAGGCCGCGAATGAACCGACAGAGCCAACCGATTGGATTGAGGTCTTTGACATGGGGAGTCTAGCGATTCTGTTTAGGGAGGACGAACCAATGAGTATAGTCGTAGAAGCTAAAGTGCTGATGCTAGGACAGGAGGTCCTCAAAGACCCAACTTTGCTCAGCATGGATGCCGCTGGAGATTACAAGAATTGGATTCTCTTAGCAAATGTAACATGTCATGGACCTGATTCTGAGTCTTAGTTGTCCGATTCCTCTGAGTCTTTTGAGTCTGCTGAGCCTGTTGAGTCCAAGTTGGCGCCTCTTAGCCCAACCCCTTATAATCTGTACTTCGAGTTTGAGTCTACCCGTATGTATGGTGCCCCCGATGCCTTTGTTGGTGATGAAATAAATGAACCTAATTCCGCTTACTTCTCTGACTTTAAAATATATTATGTCGACCCTGATGATGAAGAGATCGATTTCGATGGGGACATCCCTAAAGAAATCTGATCCTTAGTTGAAAAGGAAGACAAGAGACATGCTCAGCCCGTAAAGGAAGAAGTTGTTTTAATAAATTTGAGAGATGATGGGGATCCCCGAACGATTCAGATTGGTTCCGCGCTGTCCGCAGAAGAGC
This sequence comes from Rhododendron kiyosumense, assembly GCA_019656275.1. Lineage (NCBI taxonomy): Eukaryota > Viridiplantae > Streptophyta > Magnoliopsida > Ericales > Ericaceae > Rhododendron > Rhododendron kiyosumense. The sequence goes on from BPLS01000626.1 coordinate 35,954, forward strand.
ACCAAGCCCTCATAAGTTTGCTAAAAGAATTCGAGGATGTTTTCGTGTGGTCACATGCTGATATGCCCGGAATCGATTCCGAAATCGTGGAACACCGGATTCCTCTTCATTCCGATGCAAAACCTGTTAAGCAAAAATTGAGACGAATGAGACCTGACTGCGTGCTTAAGATAAAAGAGGAAGTCACTAAACAGATTAATGCAGAATTTCTAATGGTAACTGAATACCCTCAGTGGGTCGCAAACATTATTCATGTCCCTAAAAAGGACGGGAGAATTAGGGTCTGTGTCGACTTCAAGGACCAAAATAAAGCAGGCCCAAAGGATGACTTCCCACTTCCACACATGGATGTGCTAGTCGACAGTACCGCTGGGCTGCTTTACTTTCCTTCATGGATGGCTTTTCGGGATACAACCAAATCCTCATGGCCCCGGAGGATTGGGAGAAAACCACATTTATCACTGAATGGGGAACTTATTGCTACCGGGTGATGCTTTTTGGGCTAAAGAATGCAGGATCCACTTATCAGCGAGCCACTACAACCTTGTTGCACGATATGATTCACAAGGAAGTAGAGGTTTATGTTGATGGCATGATTGTCAGGGCAAAAGAGCGTGAAGGACACCTACCTGCGCTCAAGAAGTTCTTCGAGAGAATCGAGAAATATAGGATGCGCCTTAACCCGGCCAAATGCATGTTCGGGGTTACAACTGGAAAGATGCTCGGGTTCATGGTTACCACTCGAGGAATTGAGGTTGAACCATCAAAGATCAAGGTTATTCTAGAAATGAAGCCACCTGGGTCTAAAAAGGATGTAAGAAGATTCCTCGGCAAGGTGTAGTTTATCAGTCGGTTCATTGCCAAGTTAACTTCAACCTGTGAGCCAATTTCTTGCCTACTAAAGAAAGGTGTGCCATTCAAATGAGATGACAAGTGCCAAAAAGCTTTTGAGGCAATTCGAACTTATCTGCAAAATCCAGCAGTTTTAACGCCCCCCGTACCAGGAAAACCTTTAATCCTATACCTGTTAGTCACTCTGTCTTTTATGGGGTGTATGTTGGCTCAGGAAAGAGACAATGGGGTTGAAAGGGTTGTCTACTATTTGAGCAAAAAGATGGTTAGATGTGAGGAGCGTTATACTCCGTTGGAAAAGACGTGATGGGCGCTTATCTGGGCTTTCAAGAAACTAAGACATTATATACTGGCCTATCTAGTAAGGTTAATTTCTCGAATGGATCCCCTCAAGTACATATTTGAGAAACCGGCCCTTACCGAAAGGATGGTGCGATGGCTGTTGATGTTGTCAAAGTTTGAATTAAAGTACGTCACCAGGAAGTCCGTAAAAGGAAGAGCTGTTGCTAACTTCTTAGCCAACTGCCCAATTGAAGGAGGTGAAGATACCGAGTTTAAATTTTTTGACGAAGACATAATGACTCTAGCTGAAGATGTTTGGAAGTTGTTCTTTGATGGGGCTGCTAATCAAAAAGGGTTTGGAATTGGCGTGTTACTAATAGCACCTAATGGATCCCACATTCCGCTCGCGTTCAAGCTATATTTTGAAGTTACCAACAATCAAGCAAAGTACGAGGCTTGCATTTTAGGTATGGAAACAGCAATCAAAATTGGTGTAGAGAAATTGGAAGTGGTAGGGGATTCCAACCTGGTGGTGTCACAGGCCAACGGTGATTGGAAAGTCAAAGAAGAGAAGCTAAAGCCGTATCATCAAGATCTAGAGGACCTCATCTCTCATTTCAACAAGGTATCCTTTACTCATGTGCCGAGGCTCAAGAATCAATTTGCGGATGCATTGGCAACACTAGCATCCATGATTGAAATTCCTATCAGAGTAAAGCTAAGGCTAATTGTGATTGAACAAAGGGATACGCCGGTATACTGGCTAGCATGTCATGGTTGTTGATGAGCCTGATGATGGTCACCCTTGGTATTATGACATTTGGAGGTTCGTGGAAAGAGGAGAATACCCCATCGAAGCAAGCAAGAAAGACAAAATTGGTCTTCAAAGGATGGTGGCTCAGTACATCATTTGTGGAGGGAATCTGTATCGGAGGTCGCACTGTGGCCCTCACATGAATGGCATGATGCTCGCCAAGAAGATCCTCAGGAAAGGGTATTTTCTGGTCCACCATGGAGTCAGAATGTGTAGAATACGTGTGACGATGTCACAAGTGTTAGGTCCATGCCAACCTCACGCATGTCTCACCATCTAAGCTACATTAAACAACCTCACCCTGGCCCTTTTCTGTATGGGGAATTGATGTCATTTGTAGGATTGTGCCGGCAACCTCTAATGGTCATAATTTCATCTTGGTGGCCGTTGATTATTTCACAAAATGGGTGGAAGCCGTTTCGTACGCCACTCTAACCACAGTTCAAGTTGCACATTTTATTAAGCAGGATGTCATTTACTGATATGGGGTCCCTCAAGCATTCGTATCTGATAATGGGGTTCATTTCAAGGGACGAGCCAGGGAAGTTTTGGATGAATTCCAGATCCAAGTACATAAATCAACAACCTACCGACCACAGACCAACGAAGACGTGGAAGCAGCTAATAAAATAGTCAAGACCATTCTGGAAAAGACCATTCAATCTACAAGAGATTGGCATGAGCAACTGCCACTAGCCTTGTGGGGATATCGCACGTGTGTACGTACACCAACAGGGGCAACCGCTATTCCCTAGTTTACACTATGGAGGCTGTACTTGCCATTGAGTTGGAAGTTCCATCCCTTTGCACTATGATTGAGTGTGAGGTTCAAGAGGTAGAATGGTTGAGTAATAGGCTTGAGGAGCTCATGCTATTTGATGAACGCCGATCGAGGGCTCTCTATCACATTCAAGGATACCAAAGAAGGATCGCACACGCGTTTAATAAGAGAGTAAAGCCTAGGGACTTGACAGAAGGTGATATGGTTTTAAAGGAAGTCCGGGCACCAGTTTACGATCCGCGTGGAAAATTCCGACCAAAGTGGTCCGGGCCATACATCATCAAGACCATCCTATCCGAAGGAGCTACACAGCTCATTGACTTGGACGGAAATGAGATTTCAACTTTGGTCAACCTGGATCAACTTAAATGCTACTATCCTTGAGAGAAGCTCGTTGGGCTGAAAACCGCAAGGGCGAGCAGACCCAGGCAAAAATTAGAGCAAAAGCCTGCTAGGACGGAAACCCGTAAGGGCATCGTAGGCAAAAAATTAAGGCATGCAACAAATGAGCTCGCTAGACCGAAAACACGAAAGGGTGGAACTAGGCAAAATTTAGAGCGCAAAAGGAGAGTGTCAAAACCAAAGTGAACCCTATCCTGAACTACGTTATGACGTGATTCCTTCACTGCAAGGATACGTAGGCAGCCTTACTCTGAGGCCCGGTCACCATCAATCAAAATAAAAATCCAGGTTGAATTCAAAGTGCTGAATCAAAGGAGGGGATAGTCTCTGTAACTCATTTTTATTATAATAACTGCTTCCAATACATAGGGCTGAGCATGACTTTCAAAAACAAAAAAAAAACAAAAAGGGGAACATGATGAAACCAGGACCATAATTTATTCCACGATCAGGGAGGCAGGATCGAGTCAGTTTCCTTGAGCCCTAACTCTTGCAGCAATGTCCCTCCTAAGCCACTTTCGATAGCTCCCGCGTGCTGCCATAGATGGGTAAGGATACGCATCAGTCACCTCGCGAGTCCTCCAGAATCACTGATAGTTGCAGAGAATGGAGTGGTGGAAAAGAGGCAGAACAATGTCTATCACAACTTCTGCAGGGGCCTCCTATCTAAGGCCAAGCTGATGCTGAATCCGATAGGAGATGTAGAAGGTGAAGGCTTCCAAAGCCGCAAGGATGACCCACTGAGGGCCTATAAAGTGCACCGTCATGGGCGGAAGGTCAAGCCATGAGCACCTCCAAGAAATAGTCTCAGCCCGCAGTCGTTTGAAGAAGTTAACCCACTCAGAAACTCGCTTGTCCGCAAACTCGAAGCATCGTAGGGACAGCAGTCTAGCCTTGTACGCCCAGTTGCCAGGAGGGATGGTTAGCACAATCACTTTGTCACAAAGCCAAATCTGCAAAAGAGAGAAAGACAAGTAAGAAACTATAGAAAGCCAAACCGAGCGCTAAGGTAAAATGAGAACGTGAGAAAAATCCGAAAAAGGAGAGCTGAGTGAGAAGCCAACCTGTAAGAGGAGAGGACTACCCCCGAAAGTCCCAGCCTCTCCAGAGCGAACCTAGTCCAAACCCATCAATGTCTCGGCCAAGACTGTAACGCCCCTAATTTTAGGTACGTTAATGAAATAAATTTATTAC
>BPLS01000626.1:40288-79060 GCA_019656275.1 Rhododendron kiyosumense
CCAATGGGAACCCGGAGCGGCGGAACCATTGTGCGTTCCCATGGGAAACCGGAGCAGCGGAACCATGGTGAAGTATGGTTTGGTTAACCGCGGAGAGAAGCCAATGCAATGTGTGCCAATGGGAACCCAGTGCGGCGGAACCATTGTGAGGATACTCGGGAACCTGGAATGGCGGAACCGAGGTTGGGTGTGTATGGCTTGGTTATCCGCGGTACGGAGCCAATGCTAAAGATTTTGAAAGGCTTGGTTATCCGCGGTACGGAGCCAATGCAAATGTGTGTGTTAAACTAATGATTTTTGAAAGGTTGTTTTGTAAGTGGAAAATGGAGACACGGTCTACGATGAGTCGCGTAGGAGAAACTCTGAAACCTTGGACACCAACGATAGATGAGTAACGAATTTGTATATGTGATTGTTAGTTGTAAGGTTGGTGGGTAAGAATTCCTATTGAGCGTTGTATCTCACGGTGTTGCCTTTTTGGTGACCCTGACATATTATATCGGTGGCGATGCTGGTATAATGTGTCAGACCTTGTAGATGATCAAGATGGACAGTTCACTTGGAGGCATTTGGAGCTGAGGAGCTGGCTAGGATGAAGAAGCAAGAGGAGTTGTAGAGTAGGAACCTTAGTTCCCTTTTGTTATCCTATTTTGTATTTCAAAAGCTCTTACGAGAGTTATGATGTAATAACGAGCTGGACTCATTTCATTTCATTTTTATAATAAAATATTTATTTAATGTACCCAAAATTCGGGGCGTTACATTTGGACTCTTTACTTCGATGGGGCAGCCAATCAGAAAGGGTTCAAAATCGGGGTGTTGCTCGTTACTCCCGATGGTTCTCATATTTCGCTCGCATTCAAGCTTAACTTCGATGTTACAAACAACCAAGCTGAGTATGAGGCCTGTATCATGGGTATGGAGGCTGCACTCACACTTAGTGTTGAGAAGCTCGAAGTCATTGGGGACTTCAATCTTGTTGTATCTCAAGCTAACGGTGACTGGAAGGTGCGCGAAGAGAAGTTAAAGCCTTATCATCAAGATCTGGAGGGGTTGATCCCTCATTTCAACATAGTGACTTTCACTCATATCCCTCGGTTGAAGAACCAGTTTGCCGACGCACTTGCAACTTTGGCCTCCATGGTAGAGCTTCCTTTGGGAGTCAAACTCCGCCCAATCTTGATTGAACAACGGGATTGCCCTACTTATCAATACGTCAACGCCGTCGATGATGTTGATGATGGCCTACCTTGGTACCATGATACATGGAATTTCGTCAAGAGTGGCTTGTATCCGGCTCAGTACATCAGCTGTGGTAGGAAGTTGTATAGGAGATCTCATTGTTCGATGCATAAGCTCTGTGTCAACGGTGCTGAGGCTGTTAGGATTATGGAAGAGATTCATGAAGGAGTCTGCGGCCCCCATATGAGCGATGTCATGCTCGCTAAGAAGATCTTACGGCAAGGTTATTTCTGGTCTACCATGGAATCTCAGTGTGTGGATTATGTTTGGCGCTGTCACAAGTGCCAGATCCATGCCAACCTAGTGCATGTTCCACCTTCTAACTTATTTGGCATGGCTTCTCCTTGGCCATTTTTTGTATGGGGAATTGACATCATCGGCATGGTCAGACCATCTGCTTCGATTGGTCACAGGTTCATCCTCGTGGCGATAGATTATTTTACCAAATGGGTAGAAGCTAAGTCTTACAAGACCTTGATTGCGGTTCAAGTCGCTCATTTTATCAAAAAGAACATCATCTATCGATATGGTGTTCCGTAGGCGTTCGTATCAGACAATGGAAATCATTTCAAAGGCAGGGTTTAGAGCTTTTCGAAGAATTCAATATTCAAAGTCATCATTCAACAGTCTATCGCCCTCAGACTAATGGAGCAGTTGAAGAAGCAAACAAGAATGTCGAGACCATCATCAAGAAGTCTGCAGAGTCCGCCAGAGACTGGCACGAACAACTACCTCTAGCTCTTTGGGAGGTATCGTACATCAATTCGACTATCGACAGGGGCAACCCCTTATTCCCTAGATAAGGCCCGAGCGAAAAAAAAAAAAACAAGTCAGGTTTCAAAATGAGCCTTGCCTGAGCGTTAAGGCAAAATCAGAATGTGTGAAAAGCCAGAAAAAGGTGAGCTGAGTGCGAACCTACCTAGAGCAAGCGCGGACTCCCACTGAACGTGTTTGTTTGGCCACTTTCGAACAAGTCCAAGCCCCTCAAAGTTTCCGCCAAGACTATAGGAAATATATTCTTGCGAGACCTCATCTGTGCAGCAATGCTCACCAGGCTAGGGTTGACTTTTCCATTTGCAGGAACCAGCATGTACGCTGCCAATGCATAGATTGAAAGAGCGAATTGTGTGTTAGCCTCCTCGGCGCAATTTTCCAAGATTCCATCTAGGCCATAAAGCTCTATGAGACGCGTGATGTCAAGTTTGACATCATGGATTGTGGTTGTTGCCAGCTCCTCAGGAATATCAAGTGTCGTTTGTAGCAGGTGATACATGTCCTCTTGGTTTAGAGGAACAACAAGTGTATGGGAATGAGCAAAGCCTTGGAGATATGCTTGGAATTCCTCGACAGTAGGACATAACTCGACTTCATAAAATCGAAAAACATGCGCGACAGGATCCCAGTATGTGAGTGTAGCTCTGAGGAGTTCGGGGCGTGGCCCCACGTATCGAAGATCTTGGATTGAGGCCAAGCCTTGTGATTGGGGGTTTGACCAATTGATGATCTCGAATCATGCTAGCCAAGCGTCAACAAGGGCTGGCAAAGGACTTTTCATCTTGTACAGTATGAAGTGGTGTATAATTACTTCTAGCTAGCACTTTCCTTTTATAGACAAAGTTTCGAAATATCAGTCTCGGTTCTCGTGTCAGGGGATAAGCACCATGCAAGGTGTCCTAACACCTTACAATACAAGGACTTCTTTTCCTGCAGTTTCAAAGCAATCTACGACACATTGGGGGATGACAAGGCTTTTGGTGCCTTAAAATAGCTGAGTTGGTCAACAGGGGTGGCTTAGCAGGGTTTGATCATTGCGCAATTGTCTCACTTCATTGCGCGATATTCCCTCCATCGCGCGATTAATCCACTTCATCGCGCAATGCTTCAATCTGCAATTTGACAGATTTTAGCAACGACTGTCCAAATTTTGTCGTTTTTTGTTCCAAAGGCTTTTTTGCACTTTTGATGGTTCCAGCAAGTCACAATGCATTAGTGACTGTGTCCAAGTGTCAGATTCGAAATATCGTGTTTAATGAAGATTTTGGACCCTTGGCAGTCCGTTTCAAGCTTAAATTGAGGTTTCAACTGGTCGAATTTTATTTTAAGGACTTTTGTCAAGTTTTGTCATGCTATATAGGTCATATGGATTTTGTATGACTGTATGGAGGTGTCGGTTTCAGTCCGGGACATAGTCGAGTCATGTTTTGCGTCGTATGTTGTTTTTGCAACATTTTTATCGTATTTTCGGTCAAGATCTTATTCCAGGGCATTTTTCTTAGTTCTGTCAGTTCATATAAGTCATGTTATACGTTGTGAACCTCATCAAGGTTTTGGTTTGGTCAAGTTTGAAGTATTTTGGATTTTGGTTTGTTAATGCTCAAAAGTCCATTATATTCCACGTATCCTGGTCGTATCCTAGGACACGTTCTCCTTTTATTCTTGCTATTCGTTTCTGTACATGTGTATGTGTCTGTGTACAGTCTAGTGAGCGTCATCGATGCAAGGTTGGCATTAGCAGTTGTTTTTTATGAAGGTTCATAAAAAATGAAATGCAAATTTGAAAGCTATCAAAAACCATGATCTATCCATATCAACAATTAAACTACTGTACGTATGGCACTTCGGTCAATCAAAACCATCATGTCGGTTAGGGCACATCCGCCCACAAATTAGAAAGGCACGCAGGCCTCAAAACAGCTACCAAGTATCAAGCTATCTACTTGGGCACGCAGGCCCGAAAGCAAAAATCAAAAAGCAGAAAATGAATAAGGCTCAGTGGTGGCCCTCACTCGAACCAGTCAACGTCGTCATCATCGTCATCCTCTTCCTCTTCTCTTGGATACCGTTTGTATTTGGGATCATCAGCAGTGTCATCAGAACCACTGCTAGCGGGCGAGTGTTCCTCCTCCTCCTTATCTCCCTCTTCTTCTTCCTCCTCCTTGTCAGACACCTCGGGCTCCATCTTTTTTCTTTTCCTCATGGCCTCTTGTTGAGACGAGCCCTCTCACATCTTGATTCTGTATCTTTCTTTAGCACGTGCCCCCGCCTCTTTTACTGCTTGCAAATTCCCAGCTGCTTGTCAGGTACTCCTTGTTTGTTGCTGAGTTGTAGCAAGAGGCACGGCAGTCGCAGCTATCGCCATTCTCTTCTATGGAGGAGGCCGTGCACTCTTCCTCCTAGGAGCCGCCTGTCATTGCGCCTGCATTGTATTTTCATTTCAAGCATCATTATACATTGTGCATATTGTATATGTAATTTTGAAAGCAGGTACTATTTATCATTTTCAATTTCGAAGACATCACTATGCATCATATTGGAAGCAAGTGCATATATTGAGTATCGCAAGTATCAAAAGCAGGAATGTATCGTTTTCTGTAAGATATACTTGAGCTCTCTGAGTAGTTGCCGTTGGAGTTCGAACTGGATATTGCAAGTCCAATGGGAAGCCACTCGCCGCTTTCGTCACCACGTTTTCCAATGCAAGCATACGGCGAATAGCTTCGTTCACCCACTCGACAGGAACCTGCATATAGTTGGACGTTATCAAAATAGTACAAGGATAATGCAAAGGTTTCGAACTTCAAGAATGAAGAATACTTACCGGGACAGTAACAGGTGTAGGCTCAACTCTGGCAGGAACAAGGAGTACCTCAGCTGGATTCCCTATGCGTCCACTACAGGCACCTTCCACAGCAACTCTAGGGGCCCACCTCTCACAGGACCGCTCGTATGCCGTCTCGCACGGCTCTCACTACTTCTCAGTCTCTCTGCAGCAAATCTCCTCAATCTTGTATCTCGATAGGTTGTTCGTCGAAGGTTGTGTCTTCGTTAAGTGTGACCTCCTCCCAGTTGAGTATGTGGGAGGGATGTGACATATACTTGCGAAGCATAGACACATGAAAACGTTGTGAACTCTGTCAATTTGTGGTGGCAGGGCTAGGCGATAGGTAACCTCTCCAATCTTCTCCAAAATCTCAAATGGTCCAATATACCAAGGCGATAGTTTCCCCTTCTTTCGAAATCGAATAACTCTTCGTCGTGGCTTGATTTTAACGAATACATGCTCTCCAGCTTGAAAGGACAGTGGTCTGGTCCTCTTGTCGGCACAGCTTTTCTGTCGGCTCTGAGCGGTCAAAAGTCGTTGGTGGATGATTTTTGACTTTTTCTGTTGTCTCTCTAACAAGTTCTGGTCCCACTAGGCTTGACTCTCCTAGCTCAATCCAACAGATAGGGGATCGGCAGGGTTCTCCATATAAGGCTTCGTACAGGGCCATCTCATTGGTGGCCTAATAACTGTTGTTGTAGGCAAATTCAACTAATGGCAAGTGACGTTCCCAATTTCCCTTAAAGTCCAAGGTACAGGCACGAAGCATATCCTCTAGGGTCTGAATTGTCCTTCCAGTTTGTCCGTCTGGTTGTGGGTGAAAGGCTGTACTCAAACGAAGATTTGTTCCTAATGCTTTCTGTAGACCCTGCCATAAATTTGACGTGAAGCGCGGGTCACGATCAGATACGATTGATACTGGTACCCCATGTAGTCATACAATCTCTTGAATATAGAGTCTGCTGAATGACTCCATGGTATCCGTCATGCGTACAGGGAGAAAGTGTGCTGACTTAGTCAATCGGTCCACAATTACCTAGATGGCAGTGTTGGATTTAGGTGACCGAGGTAGTCCTGTGACGAAGTCCATAGTGATGTGCTCCCACTTCCATCTAGGTATCAATAATGCTTGAAGTGTTCCTCCAGGTTTCTAGTGTTCAGCTTTAACTTGATGATAAGTGAGACATGTGGACACATAAGTTGCTACATACTTCTTCATTTCGCTCCACCAGTATTGAGGACGAAGATCTTAGTACATATATCTTTGTACTTCATGGATGTACGAAAAAATTGGAATGGTGAAACTCCTTCAGTACGGCTTCTCGAAGTGTACCAATGTCAGGTACAAAAATTCGTCCTTGAAAAAAGAGACTCTTGTCTAAGTGAATTGCCCATCCGGCTGATGCTTTTCTAGTTGATAGTTGGTATCTGATGAAATCACACTCTTGGTCAAAGGTTTGGGCTAATAGAATTTCTTGATGTAAAGCGGGTGTGGCAAACAAAGCAAAAAGGCAAGCTCCTTCTGCTCTTACGATAGGTTGAAGTCTAAAGTCATTAATGGCTTCCATCATTTTCCATTCTTTGATAGCCATACTTGCCACCTGTCCTTGAGTTTTGCGACTGAGAACATCTACAACTACATTGGCCTTCCCAGGGTGATAAGACAACGTGAAACTGTAATCTTCCATGTATTCCATCCACCTAATTTGTCGCATGTTCAGCTTCTTCTGAGTGAATAGATACTTCAAACTTTTGTGATCAATGAATACCTCAAACTACTCTCTGTACAAATAGTAACGCCAAGACTTAAGGGAAAATACTACCGCCGCAAGTTCCAAATCGTGAGTTGGATAATTCTTCTCATGTGGTCTCAATTGCTGAGATCCATAAGCAATGACCTTTCGATTTTGCATGAGCACAGCTCCCAATCCATCTTTGGATGCGTCACAATACACCGCATATCCCATGTTTCGCTCAGGAATGATTAGTATCGGGGTGCTAGTTAATCTCTTCTTGAGTTCTTGGAATGATTTCGCACATTCTTCATTCCATTAAAACTTAACCCCTTTCTGGGTCAATCGTGTCATTGGTTTTTCCAAAATTGAGAAATCTTGAATGAACCTTCTATAGTAGCCTACTAGTCCCAAGAAACTTCTAATCTGAAACACTGTTGAGGGTCATTTCCAGTCCATGATAGCTTCTACTTTGCTATTATCCACAGAGATTCCTTTCTCAGACACTACGTGTCCTAGAAATTTGACTTCTTTCATCCAAAATTCGTACTTGCAGGCCTTTGCATACAATTGATTATCCCGAAGTACTTGCAGTACGATTCTCAAATGCTTCTCGTGTTCCTTCTCTGTTGGTGAATACACAAGAATATCATCAATAAACACTACCACAAATTTGTCCAAATATAGCGTGAAAATTTTGTTCATCAGACACATGAAAATGGTAGGAGCATTGGTTAATCCAAATGGCATCACAACAAATTCATAGTGGCCATAACGGGTTCGAAAAGCTTTCTTGAGTATGCCATTGTCTCTAACTTGCAGTTGATGATATCCAGACCATAAATCGATCTTCGAGAAGCAAGTTGACCCTCTCAGTTGATCAAATAAGTCATCAATTCTACGTAATGGATAACGGTTCTTGATTGTGACCCTATTGAGTTGGCGGTAGTCGATACAGAGTCTGAGTGTTCCCTCTTTCTTTTTGATGAATAAAGTAGGGGCTCCCCACAGTGATATACTGGGTTGGATAAAACCCTTGTCCATTAGTTCTTGTAACTAAGTCTTCAACTCTCGTAGTTTTGCTGGTGCCATTCTATATGGTGCCATGGATATTGGTGATGTGCTCGGTTGCAACTTGATTGTGAAATCTAAGTCCCATTGAGGCGGTAGTCTAGGTAACTCCTTAGAAAACACATCTTCGTACTCACACACAATGTGAGGAAGACCGAGTTCCATATGGTTTGTCTCCTCTAGCTTGAGGCTTGCAAGCCACCCTGAAAACTTATCATGCCACCTCGATCGGTGTGGGGTTGTTGCAGAAGGGTCTTGTCTATCCCCGTTAAATTTGAAACACGTACCGTCTAATGAATAAGTTGTCACCATCTTCCAATGGCAATCTACGACAGCGTGATGCGCAGATAGCCAGTCCATTCCAAGTATTACATAAAAGTCTGTTATGTCAATTACTCGTAGGTCGACAGTTAATCTCAGGTTAGATACTTCTAATTCGCACCCGTTATAGATTAATCCCACAGAAATTTTACCTCCTAATGGTGAGGTTACATGCATTGACATCCTTAGAGGTTCTGTTTCTAGTTCAAGAGCATAAACACATGCAATAGATATAAAAAAGTGAGAAGCTCCTAAATCGAATAATGCTTGCACACGAGTATTATATAGTATAAGAGTACCTTGTATCACCGACGGGTCATACTCCTTCTCAGTATCTTGCTCAGTGCCTTGTAGAGTAAAGACTCTGCCTCCTGTTGGCTTATACTATCCACCTGCGTTGTTCTGAAAAGGACGGGATTGTTGCTGATTCCATCCAATCTTCTGTTGGTTTGGATTATTCGGATTCTGGTTCCCAAACCCTGACGGTCGAGCCTGAAATTATTATTGTCCCCCTTGCCCAAAATTTCCAGATCTAACAAGCTTTGGGCAGTTGTTCCTAAAATGGCCTTCCTGGTTATAGTTGAAACACTTGCGGTTAGGGTACAGATTTCCTACTTGAAGTGAAATTTGGTTTTGATTTGGGTTAGGGTTGGAGTTTTTCCAGGTCTGAGTGGTTTGCTGCAGAGGGCGAGGGTTGCTCTGGTAATAAGGTGATTGAGCGATGAAAGTCTTGTTGTTGTTTGTTCGGATTGGTCCTCCAAACGAGGGGCCATTCTTCTTTTGTGCCTCCCACGTTGATCTTGAGTCAGAGTTCTCGCGTTCCGTCATGAGTGCACATCTCACTACCTGTGCATAGGTGGGGTACTCATGAGATACCACACTAGTACAAATAGAGCGAGACAGACCCCATTTAAACTTCCTAGCTTTTGCATCATCCGTAGGTACTACGGTAGTGGCATGATGTGCCAGTTTTTCAAAATAGGCAGCATATTGGGTTATTGTCGGGGAACGCTGCTTCAAGTCCATAAATTCTTGAGCCATGGCTTGTTTCACAGGTGCTGGAAAGTATTTTTCGCGGAAAAGGTTTTCGAACATCTGCCAGGTCATAGTTGTCAAATTATGAGTGGTCTTAATCAAATCCCACCAATGATCTGCTTCCCCTTGCATATGAAATATTGCTAAGCCAATACGATCGCCCGCATTGGTCGCATTGAGTACTTCCAGGTACTTGGAGATTTGGTTGATCCAAGCTTCTGCAGTGCTAGGGTTTTCTTCCCCATAAAAGATCGGAGGGCGACGTTTGCAGAATGCATCCAGAAGTTGATCTCTACTCCTAGTTAGTGGTCCACGTTGTTTTTGTTGAGGGTTGGCGGCAGCAGCAGCAACAAATGCTCACATCAATTGAACTAAGTCTGGTTGTGCTCCTTGCCCATTTGGTTGTGGTCTGCCATTCTGTCCATTGTTCGTTTGAGCTCCATTTCTTGTTCCCACCATCTATATACCATTGTTCGTTTGAGCTCCATTTCTTGTTCCCACCATCTATATACAAAATTTATTTATTTATTTATTTATTTTTTGTCAAGGGGTTTTCTATTTTCACACCTAAAGAGCGTAATATAGTGATGAATGGAATAATACTGCTGTGACAAAAGTCATTTTTATTGATCATAATGAGACAAAATACATTGGGTCCTAACAAAACAAATGAGTACCATAAACATATGAGAAAAAGAAAACGATACTAAAAAAATGATAATAATAAATAACAATAAAGTCAAACTACTATGTCAACAATAGTTCTAGACTACTTATTCCTTGCTAGTTCTAGTCATTTTTTTTTTCATCCTACCCACTGGCTCTAAGACAATCCTATTTTATTCATCGAATGGTGGTTCCTTTGGATCTTCGTCCTCCGAATCTGAAGATATGTCAATGTAGACTGGGGGTGGTGTCGATGGTCCGGAGTAATGAGATCTCACGCTCTTGGGTGAAGCTTGGCAGTAGGAAACATATGGCTAAGCCAAAACTTCTGCCCTTAATTCGTTGTACTTCACATCATCCTTCAAAATCTGATATGCTTTCTGGTACTTCTGGATATGATTTCTTATGCGGTGGCACACCAGTTGCTTCTGTTTCCCTTCATCAACGACCGCGAAATCCTCAATCACCTTCTTCATGTCGTACTTGATGCTTTTTTCAGCTTGCCATTTGAGTCTCCCTTGGTGTTCACGTTCATCCCAGGGTTTGATAAGACGTCCTCGCTGAGTATAGAGGCCATACGTATCGAAACTTGTACCATGTGATCCTGACGAAGTAGAGCTCGACATCCTACCTTTTAAAATTTAATGTTTAAATGGTATAATCTCTTCATAAAAAAAATGACTGTAACGCCCCCAAAATTAGGGTACGTTAAATAAGACATTTTTATTGAAATTTCAAAACAGAGTCTGGCTCTTATTACAACAACACTCTCACAGGAGTTCAATATTACAAAAGAGAGGGATAACTAGGGTTTCCTATCTATAGCTTCTCTTGCTTTTCCATCCTAGCCAGCTCCTCGGCTCCGAACGCCTCCAAGGTGTACAGCTCACCCTGTTCATCTACAAAATCTGACACATTATACCAGCGTCGCCACTGATATAATATGTCAGGGTCACCAAAAAGGCAACACCGTGAGCTACAACGCTCAATAGGAAATTCTTACCCACCAACCTTATAACTAACAATCACATATTCAAATTCGTTAATCATCTATCGTTGGTGTCCAAGGTTTCAGAGTTTCTCCTACGCGACTCATCGTAGACCGTGTCTCCATTTTCCACTTACAAAACAACCTTTCAAAAACATTTGCATTGGCTCCATACCGCGGATTACCAAGCCTTTAAAAATCTTTAGCATTGGCTCCGTACCGCGGATAACCAAGCCACACACTCAACCTCGGTTCCGCCGTTCCGAGTTCCCGAGTATCCTCACAATGGTTCCGCCGCACCGGGTTCCCATTGGCACACATTGCATTGGCTCATCTCCACGGATAACCAAGCTATACCTCACCATGGTTCCGCCGGTCCGGTTTCCCATGGGAACACACACAACCTCACAATGGTTCTGCTATTCCGGATTCCCATTGGAACACACACACACTTACGTAATACCCTCGAGATGGTCATTACGTAGTTTCGAAAATATTTTCCAACCGGGAAAACACAACTTCCTTGTTAACACACCCTAGGTGCCATGTTTCTACTTTTCTCGGTTTTCGTGTCACGTTCTCATGCAAGACTCCGTGGTAGGACTTTACATACAAACATGCATTTCATAAGATCATTCCAACAAGATCATCCAACTCTAAGCTACATAACATGCTCGAAACATTTTGAAAATAAACCATGCATTTCCAACATTTAATAAAAGATAACCTTATCTACTTTTTAAAGTAATGATCAAAGTTGCTGCTAAATAACTTCCTATTCTTTAACATATGATTTGAAACGATACTAGAGTTAGAAGGGCAAGATTAAACTACCTTGATCCGAAACTAGTCGGGGCCGAATAAGCAAGTTGGAAAAATCCTACGGGCGGTGAAACTTCCGAATCTGGACCGAACTTCGGACGGCAGTAACTCGGTCAATCTTTGGCCGAATACGATCGTTCTTGGGTCGAAATTGAAGTTCTTGAAGTGCTCTACAACTCCCATGAAGGAACTTAATCCTAGAAACGACTTTAGGTTGGAGAAAAATGGGGGTAAAGCAAAAGACAGTAAGCTGTCAGGAAATAGAAATCCGAGAATTTCACTGAACTTTGGATGACAATATCTTTGTCATTTCTTAACCGATTGGGGTGGTTCTTGGGTCTAACTTTAAGGTTTCGAAGCTCTCTACAACTTTCCAGAAGGAAGTTGATCCTAAAAACTACTCTAAGCAGGAGAAAACTGGGGATTTCCGAAGGGACAGTAGGCTGCCCAGAAAATCAGAAATGGTTTTCTAGAGAGAAGGAAGAGCAAATGCTTGAGGTGTGAGTTCAAAGCATGAGAATGGCCTTCTATTTATAGGCAAGAGCTTGGCCCTCTCCTCTCTCTCTCTCTAAGTCCCACCTTGACACTTGGCAAGAGATCATGGAAGATCAAAGGCAATCCTAGGCTTGCATGGCTATTTTTGTACCAAGGATTTGATCTTGGATCAATTGAATGGTGGAGATGAGATTGGTACAAGATCCAAGGGTCTAACAATTGCAAGGAGTACAATGGAGGTTAATGTAGAGTTAGTTACTTAGTTAGGAAGATAGATACACCAAAGATTTTAAGTACAAGGGAGATCAACCAAGGTACAACCAATCTCCTTCCTTCCTCTTTCCTTTCTCTCTCTCCCTCTCTCTCCCTTTCGGCCTCTCTCTCCTCTCTCTCTCTCTCTCTCCGGCCTCTCTCTCCTCTCTCTCTCCCTCTCTTCTCTCTCTCAAGTACATATATACACACATATATATAAGCAACAATTAAACTAATGGTACTTTTGTACCAAGGATCAAAAGTAGACTTAAAAGGCTAGGATTTCCCCAACAAACTAATAAATAGGCATATGATACTCTAGGTAATTTTTAACCATCTAAGTACTAATATATATATATATACACATGTACCAAATGATCTTGGAAGATCAAAACCCTAACATAAAATAAGTAAAAGGGTACTTATGAAATCTTAAGCCTTTAAACAAAAGTACTTACAAAATAAAATAATAGTACTTACCCCACATGGGTTTAAAGGAAAAGATTAAATTAATCAACCCATGTACTTGGGTGGAAGAACAACCTATTACCCATTGGGTAATAGATCCCCTAACTTCTATTGTCCAATGGACAATAGTTATTAGGTAACTTTTATATTAAAATAATTGGTACATTGGCACATGGGGATAAAAGAAAAGGCTAAATTAATCCATCCATGTACTAGGTGAAAGATTTAACCATTTACCCAATGGATAATAACCACCCTAACTTTTATTATCCAATGGATAATAGTTGCTAGGGAGATTATATAATAAAATAATCCAAAAAGGTACTTTAAAGTAATCAAAAAGTTACTTTTTTAATATTCTTAGTACTTGACCAAGTAAACATTTAATATAAACAATTGGGGTTCTATTATCCAATGGACAATAGTTTCCCTAACATTTATTGTCCAATGGAAAAAGAATAAAACTAAAATATTTAAAAGAAAATGAATAATCAATTCTTGTTCTAGGGTTCAAAATGTTCAAAAGGTTCAAAAGGGGCAAAACGGTCATTTTGCAGTTAGGGAAAAGCAATTCGGTGGCTTGCTAGCTCGGTTTCTCCAACAAGTCGGTTAGAAACTAACTAAGCTTGCCAAATGGACTAAAGTGCAAGAAATCAAATTTGAAGGGGCAAAAACGTAATTATGACAAACCTTGGAAATTAATAGCAATTACAATAAAATTCAAATATTTAACGAAATTTTTAACGACCAAAAATCAGGGTCGTTACATTGACAATAGTAATTTGGCGCATGAGAGAGCAGTATATTTACAATACGATTAAATACCTATACTCATGAAACTTAGTGCTACCCAATCTACCAAAGGCCGAGGGTTTGAACCTAAAGCTCTGATACCAAATTGTAACGTCCCAATTTTCGGACATGTTAATTAAATCATTTTCAACTGATTTAATAATTTATAAAATTGATATATAAGAAATGAAATTTTATTAAACAGAGTTTAGCAGCGGAAACCCCAATACCAAATTCAGACCTACTTAACTGTCTTACAAACCAACAAAATAAAATAGAGTTTGACAAATGTGATAACACTTATGAAAATTTAAATAAAAGTTTAACAAATTAACATAGCTTCTAAGGGTATGGCCTCCAAGGCTTAACAAACTCCCCTTCCTCTACTGGGAGGTCCTCACCCTGGTACAGATCGTCTTACAGTAGATTCTGCTCTTCGGTCTCCTGATTACCTCGCATGAAACGCCGGCCCAACGGCACGTAATGAGTTTTGAAACTCAGTAGATAATCTCAACCCTACTAACCCCTTACCTTACAATTAGTAGATCAACAATATAATAATTCACATGAGGTACAGGATAACGACACATTTTCCTTTTCGTTACTATCCATCAACTTACATGAAATCTAAGGATCCTCTCCACAAGGTCCTTTCCTCCCACATCCACCGACTTTTTCCATCCCATGGAATAACTCTCCCTTTATTTGTCCTGCACCAGGGTTCAAAGCGAATACTACTAAATTATGTACTCAGTTAGGATTTGCCTACAACCATAATAAAGGAACAGCTCACCATGACAACTCAATATTAGGGGTCACACTATCTCATTGTCAGAATCTTTTACCGCCTCCCAACTCTACACACTGGGTACTTTACCATACCCCTAATCTACACACTGGGTACTGTACCATATTCAGGGATCCTTTACCGTTGCAGACACCCTATTCTGGACTATCCAAATTAGTTTACTTACAGTCTTTGATTCGCCAATGATGACTAAGGTCAAGAACATCCTGAGATTGTTAATGTTTGAGCTTTGAGCGTCCCGAACCTCATTCAAACCCTTTCGAACTCCATTTCAAACCCTTCAAACCAGAACTAAATGGCCTCAGCAAAACCCTACTTACATACCCTGGTACTCTGCTAGCGTACGCTGGTAAACTGCCACATGTCAGTCATCGACCATTGACCCATTTTCCACTGGCGCAAGCAGGTACTGGACGGGCGTACACCAGTCAAATCACCTTTATTCAACCACGTGCACAAGACTTTTGGGCCACCCCAATACGCTGTACATTCCTCTGATGATTGTTAACGTCCAGGGGATGTTCCCCCCTCTCTCTTACAACCTCCATCAACTAGTGCCATGCATTTAATGCATGGAGACTCTCCTCTCTAACTCAACTAGCCCTTCTAAGCTGGTTACCACCCGCCCTCTCCTTCACTCCCTGCCTATAAATACCCCATTACATTTATATGCAAAGGGTTAACCACCATAAAGAGTTCTAAGCTCTTTCTCTCTTCCTTCTTGTTCTTTGTTTCCTTTTTCTTTCATCCATTGAAAGAGAAAGTAGGGATCTCTCTCTCATATACCAGCACCCTTACACTTACACTCATCATCCATCCCTCAAACTTCAAGTTCAAAGCTCAAAACACACCATCAACCTCAAAAACAAAGGTATACCAACTGTTGTTATCTTTCTGTTTTGACCCCTGAGGGGGGTTGGCAGGGTCAAGGCTAGTAATTAATACCAATCCTGGCCCTAAAGCTGGCAAGGTTTCAAGGATCGTGTAAGGCTATCAATGGCGCATGCCAGTGAGGTTAAGTCGTACGCCAGTCATGGTTGTATGTGCAATACTAGCATGGGAATCATCGATAAGCTATTTGCTGTTTCCTTTCTATTTTCATCACCTTACTGCATGCTAAAAACCAATTTACAGCTTTCTGTATTTTAGAACTATGTAGTTGTAGCATTCAATATTTGTTCATATCTGCTTTGGAATGCTTCTGGGATCTTTCTGGTCATGATCCAGAGCCCAGAAGATGCAAAACCAAGCACTAGATAAAGAGGTATAACTGGCATACGGGACCTTATGATTGGCGTACGGTAGTGATATCCAATCCAGTGGCTGGCCCTTGCATGGCATTTAGGCCTCGGCTTATGTTCATTTTCCCTCACTGTTTATGGGGTGTTCTTTTCATTTTATTTCCTTAGATCCATTCCTGCTATCTGTATTTGCATATATCATGTTATATAAACTGCGTGGTTTGTCCTGGGTGTGCACTGGCCCTTTCTAGAGCTTAGAGGGTTGAGAATAGAAGCTATGGGTTTAGACTTAGCGGTGCACGCCAATCTAGTAGTGGAGTACGCAGGTCATCTCTGGCCAATGCATGCAGGTTTCCTCTTGTGTACATCATTTCAGATCAGTATGTTCCAGTTTATTTAAAATACTCACAAGTGCTTGTTCTCAATCTATTTTACTGATTTCAATAAAGCAAATCATCCATCACATTTTGTCACATAATGCAATTTGTTACAGCTTTAATCCCCTTTAACTATTCCCGCGCCCTAACTGGCTAAAAAAATGATTAATGAGAAAAATGCAAACGTTTTATAAAAATGCCCGAGTAAAGACTGATCTCCGGATTGGTGAGAGGGGTGCCATAAAACCCTTCTTATCTCGTAACCTAGCTCTCGAACCTCAGATATCGAAGCTGACGACAGTCTAGCCTACAAGCCTTTTTCAAATCAAACACGTAGCAAACGTCTCAAGTTCGGTTCCTTGGGTATTTCACTACTAAAACCCGAGTGGCGACTCTGAATCGAAGCATTTCACCGTGCTTTTCCAAAAAGAAGGGGGCCGCACCCAATTTTTCGTAAAATTTTTGGGGCGCGTGCCCACAACCGTTTTCCAAAATACTGTACCCAGAGTCCTTTACTGTTTTGCACAAATACATTGGGTACTGTACCGCATTTAAGATCCTTTACCCTATCCTGTATAGACCCGTATTTTCAGAAATTATTAAAAAGTTTATTTGATATCATAAATGAGGAAAATATGGGATTTGTTGAGTTGGGTTAATGTGATGAAGTTAATTGTGGGAGGGTGCAAGTGCAATTTGTGTTTATATGAGTATATATATGAATGGGTGTGTGTGTAGAAGAGTATTTTCACTCCTCTCATTCTCTCAAACTCCCGATCTCTCTCTCTCTCTCTCTCTCTCTCTCTCTCTCTCTCTCTCTCTCTCCAACACCCAAAATCCCACTCAATCACTCAAAACCCACATAAAACAACCATCAATCTTTCACCTCTACGCGTATTGAAGCTCGTATCTCGTTGGGTTTAGGTCGGAGAGGAGTTTTCTTGCTCGGTTTCAACTTTGGAGTTCTAGGGCTTGATCGATCTCTTTGGGTTCGGCTTTGGTAATCAAGGAAGGGATTTCTTACTCTCTCTACATGTTTATGAGTTGATTGTGTGCCAAAATCGTGCTCTAGTTGGTTGGATTCAAAGTTGTACTTTTTCTTGATTTTTCTACAAATCGCCCACTATAATGTAGTGGTATCGATACTATTTTTTTGAGGTACCGGTACCTTTGGTACTGATACCAACTTTTTGAGGTACCAATACCTTAACTCTGATTGCTCACTGGATTAGTTTGATACCGATGCCTACTTTTTAAGATATTGGTACCAAAGACTCAGAAAACTGTTTTGAACTTTGTTGATCATTCGTCGATTATGTTGATTCCCGATCTCTTCTAACACCTTTCAAATTGGGCTCGATTCAAAATTCAATTATCTACAACTTCTATGAAGAACAGATTTTCTAATTCCTACGTTTACTGGATCGAAATAGCCCTACAATCAGACCCTACGAATCTGGAAAAAAAACTGTTGCGAGCCAAACAACTTGTATCTTCTGTATCTACCATCTTCAATTTCTGAATAACCGTCGAATGCTATTACAATCAAAGAAATATACGTACATCGATCTTATGCCTCTATTGGAGTTCACATGTTACATTAATAATTACAACCACAAAAAATAATCGTAGTACCCAATAAATAACATATGCTATGTTAATTATTACAACCACAAAAATTAATCATGTTACCCAATAAATAACAATAACCACGAAAAATTATCGTGGGATGCAATCACACAAAATCAAGAAAAAATCATGACACCATAATAGTTGGGTTAGAACGCTGCAAAACAAGGGTTAGAACAATTCTACGTTCTACCCTCTATAACCTACGGACAACATGGCCTGTTTAATCCATACGCGTGATTATAGTCTGCTCTGATACCATTGTTAGGAAGCCGAATCCCTAAGACCCAGTAATGAAGCGTATAGATTTGACAACAAAAATTGTAAAACCCTATAAAGCGGAATTAGGGTTCTACCTCAACTCCCTGCGACACGAACACTAGTTGAACTTGTTATAGCACGCCAAGCTATAAACCACGAATACTACTCGACCTATAAACCACGAATACTACTCGACCGTACCTTACAATTTTCTATCGTATTCTCTGCAAGTCTAGAATACGAACCGAGTGTGGACACTTTCATGATCTGTTTGCTATCTCTAAGTCTGCTTCTATTTACTGAATAATAGAAAAACATCTATCTGACCTAGAGAGCATAACGTGTATATATAGGGCTACGATAGGGACCTAAGGAGTAATAAGTCTGGGCTCCCAGTGTCAATAAGAAAACTTAATCCCACCAGGATTCTATTTCATATTTCACTAATTATAATTCACCCCACTACAGAATTATAATTACACTCCCGTCCTTATCTCAATTATATTACGAGCTCCATAATATTAAATACTTATTAATCTCCCCACATTAAGATTACAGATACCCATTGATTAAAATAAATTACCCACTGATTGCTCACTGGATTGGTTTGGTACCGACACCTACTTTTTGAGGTATTGGTACCAATGACTCAGAAAACTGTTTTGAACTTTGTTGATCATTTGTCGATTGTGTTGATTTCCGATCACTTCTAACACCCTCCAATCATATTCTAATCACCTCTAAACTGAATTGCTCGCGTTTCAATGATTCGTTGTTCGTCCCCACTCTTTGAGCTCCCATTCTAGCAAAGAAAGGTGTAAAACTAAACGATTATGATACATGTTTCCTTGCCTATGCATTTGGGTCATCATGTGAGTATTGTGATATGTTTTTATGAATGATATGAACTTGTAAATAGCGTATGTGATGACAAGGTTGATCGTTGAATAAAATGGTGGGTGAATCTTGAGCGAAAAGAGAGAAGTTGACAAGTGATGCCATCTAGTACAAGGAATGGGTTTGGATAATGAGTTTGAAATCGGAATGGAAATACGAGTTGGGACGTGAACCGTTTATTTAACATTAATATTCCTCATTAACCACATTCTTGCAAACTAGAGTCCTAAAAACACCTATGGCGGAGTGCAATACAAATGAACTTGAATTGGATGTACAGGGTCATGAGTACCCGGAACTTGAATCCGATGTATGGGGTCATGAGCACCCGGAATGTCAAATGGATATACGGGGTCACAAGCACCCATAAAAAGTTTTATGGGTATATGGGGCCCTAAGACCCGGAAGAATTTCTTAAGATCACTATTCTGTATGTTAATGGAGGAAGAGCTACTTAAGCTCATATTGGAGATTAATGGGAGATGTCCGGGGTCCTTAAGACCGGGAACGTGAGACACTTAACGTAGTAGTGTGTGAAATGAAATCCAAAACACTTAACATAATGAAAGCGGAGAACTTAGAGATTGTTAAGCTTCTTGTATGAAAATGGTGTCGGTTATGATGTCATATCTTCTTGCTCCGGTTCATGTGAAAAACCTTACTATTGCCATTGTTCTTTCCAGTGCATAAACCATCTCATATGCTCTACTGGGCTAGTGTAGCTCAACCTATGATTATTTTCAGGTACACCTCGAGGGCATTGATGTGGAGTGTTTGATGTGCATACGACTTCATCATTTTGAAAGCTAACACATAAGAATTACTTTGACATCCCTGTAAAAAAAATTTGAGAGATGTAATTGTAATTTTGAGCAAATCTCTTGACTTGAAAATCATGTAATCTCTAAACTTGTCATTGTTTGCTAAACTATGAAATTTGGGGCTGGAGTGCCATTATTTTAAACTTTTAAACTTGATTGTTCTCTTGGATGAATTATGGAAAGCATTTTCGGGTATTATGATGTACTATTGCGAAGGATTTTTATTGGAAATGCTATTATTATTATGTTAAACATTCAGGGCAAACTT
Organism: Rhododendron kiyosumense; assembly: GCA_019656275.1. Classification (NCBI taxonomy): domain Eukaryota; kingdom Viridiplantae; phylum Streptophyta; class Magnoliopsida; order Ericales; family Ericaceae; genus Rhododendron; species Rhododendron kiyosumense. The sequence continues at coordinate 60,077 of BPLS01000626.1, forward strand.
CCATCGACCAACTATGCCCCCACGTCATACCTTACAGCCTACGATGTTCGATAACAACTCTGCAGTACATTTTTTTGTTCACTATTACACTAGGATCATGTTTGTCGAATGTCAAGGAAAGAGAACGATCGATGAATCATTTGGAGGCGAACAATCGCGTTGGGAGGTAATTTAAAAGTGTTCCGAGTGTTTTAAAAATGATCGGAGATCAAACGAGTACGGAGGGATCATCACGAGGCAAAACTGTCTAGGACAAGGGAGGGTATCGACACCCCGAGATATTTTAGCGGATTTCAGACATCCATAAGCAAAATCCAATGGCAAGCAACTAACAAGGCACAATCTAAATACATAAACACATAACAAGAGTAAGAAATTCCTACCAAATGGGTTTTGAGCAAAATCCTAAGTGCACCAACCAAAGGTCCATCAAGAACAAGTTTTCCCAAAGCAATACCACAAGATCTACAACCTAGATTATCCAAAAATGTGATCAGTGAATGAATCCCAGCTAGGGTTTGAGAAAAGAGAGAAAGAGAGAACCAAAAACCATGAATCTTACCTCCAATAATGAGAAACCCAAAACCTGGTTGATATTTGAAGGATTAACATATAGCTCTTGAAGATTTGTTGGTGTTTGAGGTGCAAATCCAAGGATTTGGGTGAGGGATTTAAGAGAAAAGGGAGGCAATTTTAGGGCTTGGTTTGAGATCTTGGAGTGAGAAAACAACATAAGGGGTCTATTTATAGTGTATGAATCGCGTGTTGAATTTTAAGAAATTTCTTAGCGGGTACCGGTACTGGGCGATTTCCAATACCAGTACTGGCACCCCAAGATGTTAAATGGCCCACGCTCTGGACGATGGGTACCAGTACTGGGCAAAATGCAGTACCGGTACCACCTAGGAAAAATTTGAAATTTTACCAACGGTCATCGAATCGAACCCCATTCACTATCAACACCTCCAAACGTCATTCCAACACCGAAACTCAAGATTTAACCATCTACTGAACATTCCACATAGAACGTCATGTCGACCCATGCGATCACATCAATTAAATAAATCAAAGCACAATTTTTCTAAAAATAAAATTATTGCACAGGTCGTCACATTCTATCCTCCTTATAAAAATTTCGTCCTCGAAATTTGCTAAACCAAGTCACATATCGCACATCTATGCACAAACCATAACACCAGACATCATGCAACAATTCCATAATCACAAAACTTCAAACCAAAAATTCACATCGATCAAACCGAAACAAATGTGGATATTTCCTTCTAACTTTGCCCTCCTTTTTCCACGTTGACTCACACTAATGGTATTGTCTTACCTCTCCACACTTGATCGCGGATCTTGGATATGTATCGGTTCCTTACCATGGGACACGTCGGCTTCTAACTCAAGTTCGGACCTTTCTAACACATGTAATGGATTTGTTTCATACTTCCTCAATATCTATACATAAAATGCATCACGAATACCTGAAAGTTTCAGTGGCAATGTCAAATGGTACACAATTTCTAAGCTTCCCTTTATTGCGAAATTTCCATGTACGATTATCTATCCATGCGTAATGACCTTGCCTCTAAATGTAACCTGATAATCCAATTGACTTTCCGAGAGTTCCATCTAGAAGGAGCGGTGATCAAGTGCCACTTCTAACTGGATTTCATCTGTTGTCGCCTGGGTATCCGAAAAACACACACGATACCCAACATTCACCCTATCTTTCTAGCAGTGAACGCTTCCCTTTCTGCCCAAAACGAGATAAACTCCAATGTAGTGACACTTTATGAGACACACAATTTCCCTTCTGAATGACTATGGATGACGATGGCATTTGACGTAATCCTTTGGTCGGCCTCGCGCACGTAGCAATCTTTAACAAATTAACCTTGCTCTACAAGTCAAAAGAGTCAACGGATAACGCTTTGGCAAATGAAATATTTCAATACTGAGGACAAGCACAGAGTAATGAGACAGATTCCTTGTAAACTGATTGATCAACATCAAAAATTTGTCTAGTTCTAGAAATGAGTAAATGTCCAACATGTTGTGGCCGAACGTTACAGAACAAATCATTATGTGCCTTCAAAATTTAGGAATCACGACAGAGTTGAATGCTACTAAGAGTACCTATAGCAGGTGATTCGAATTCGGCACCAACAAATGGGTATCGGTAAATATGCTACCACAAGATTTGATTCCAATTACAACATGAGGATTTGAGTAGGGTAACAATTTCCAACAAATCGACTAGTAACTGCAATACTGATATCTAAATCAACCGTATAGGTCTATGCAAGCATATGGATACAAACAAAAACAAGTTCAAATTATGCAACTTCATAGTTAAGAAGTTAGAATAAATGGTGGCACCAAAGCATGCAACAATATCAACAAGTCTGAATTTTAACAATACCTAAGAAGTTGTCTATCATAGAGTATGTGATCATAGATTGGGTTTTATAGGTCTAAGCTGCAACAGAAGAACTTGCATAGGATAACAGTTACAAACGAACGACGAAACTGGTAGTCACAATAGGAGGATCTAAATTTGACCAACGAAAACTTTATCTTCAAGCAAGGTAATGTTACCAATAAGACTTCGAAAGGGAAAACGAGGAGCATTCGTCATCATCAATAACTATTGAGTCATAGGACACTTTGCCATAAGAATTCGATTATTCCCAAGAAATGCTAACAACGATTTTGTGATAATTAACTCAAATGTCAAGAACCACAATAGGCCAACAGTATGACAGACTTACAGGAAATAGATTTCAATACAATTCCAACTAGATTTCAGCTAGGCCAACGAAAGAAGATAAATAAGGAAACAATTCCTATGAATTCACATTCAGAACATCATCTACTATCTTGGATACCACCTATCTCTTTCCAAATCACATCAATCCTCGATATACGTAAACTACAGAGGCCCAAGATAACTTATTAGTATGAAATGACTAACGAATGGGTCGAACAACAAAAGGGAGGAGATACCTCATACGCTAACGTTTTCTGAGAACTAGAGTGTAGTAGGAGGTGGTAGTTTAGTAGCGGAATTGCATTTGTTGTCGACTAGGTGTGCACTTATACGACTGCATTAAACTCGACTCACCATGCACTCCAGATCCCTGAGGACAGTTTCTCGCAATGTGGCCAGGCTTGCGGTAGACATAACAAAGTCTATCAAGTTGTGAGACTCCCCGATTCTCGAACAAAGTAGGCGGTCCAAGATTAATTTGGTTTTGCGAAGGTTGATTTAGTTCCCTTTGCCTTTTCCTCTCTTGGCTTCGAAAATTCCCCGGCGACGTACCCACTCTAATGGTCGGTTGCCTTTGTGTATTCGGGGTTTGCAGCTAGCTAACAATCTGTGGACTGTATGGGTTCGATTTGTTGGGACCTTGACCATCGTCCAGGCTAGGTTCCTTCCTCCGTGGCTCCGTTCTCTTGCTCCTCAATCTACAGCAAGTCACTAGGGCTTGAATAGCCCAGTGACCCTCCGACAATCAAGTTAGATCTTAGGAGAGGGATTTAGGTATAAGATTAGGGGGGAATGGCATACCTCTCCAAGTGAGTATCCCTTTGTATTTATAGACCTAGGTTTACTTGGCCTCCAAGCCAGTGTGTGGAGGGTACGCTCGGGTAACCGCCTCGGGTGACGTCATATATGACGAGAGGAGCAAGACGGTTACGAAGCACATGGCCAGATCCAACCCTAATGATTATATTTACCACATAATCCTCATGATCCTCAACTGGCATAACTACCTCTACTAGGAGGCTTCGGGAGCACCTAAGCAGGAACACATGCTGTCGACATCCACTGAATTCGGACAGAATCTTGCTACCGAGCGCTAGATCGGGTAGCATGTCAGGATCATTAGCTTCCACCAACTCGTCAACTAGACCCTCACAGGTTAATGGCTCGGAACACCTGGCCAGGTTATCGGAATGGTAACCGAGGCCACCACAATCGCCCCTCAACTTTCTGGAGCCTCGCACCGCGGCTCTAGGGAGTTGACTCTTCTCGCGAACCGCCGTGCTTCGAATCTTACCCATCTAGGCTACCGAGGCGATGAGCGACTTCTGTAGATATCGAACCGCTAGCCCCAGCCACTGAAGCCATGTGTCGATCGTCACCGAAGTGCAAGGAATTGATAGCTATCTCAGCACGTGCTGTGTCAGCTGATTGGTACGAAACGTCTCCTCGGGAACACGTGTTGACATGCCAATGGTTCTGCTTTCTGGTGTCCTAACCTTGGTGCAGAGCCCTTGATACTGACCGTCTGACGAGGACATGTGTTAGAAATCCAACGGCTCGGTGCATGACGCTTCGTTTCCCGCTCAGCTTTCAACCTTCCCATTATAAATAGGAGAGACAGAGATAGAACGGCCAACTTCCCTCTGCTTTGAAGACGAACCACCGCCGCCGCTGCTTTCTGCTTCTCGATCGAGATTTCGAGCATTTTGGCTGTGGATCTTCACACGAAACTCAGGTATGATGATCCCCTTGCACCAATCTTCATGTTTTGAACATTTTCTTCAAGTTTTTTCATCGATTCTAGCACGGATTGCGGCTGAGCCACCACTCGCTGCTATCTGGTCCACGACGGAACTGGATATCTCCAGCGCTACTCTTGCTTTTCCTGGGGCCTAAATTCTTTTTGAGGCCTATATTCATCCTGATACCATAAGAATAGTTACAAACCATAGGGAATCTCTCCGAGGAGGAGCGCTCTGATAAAGATTGAGACCTAGAGACTCCGAGGAGCGATGACCATTCTGTCCCAAGCATTAAATCCTCTTGCTTTTCCCTAGGCATATAGCTAATTGGTTTTTGCACCTTTTCTTCTTTGCTAGGTAGGGGCGAATGGTCATTGAGCTCTCCTCAGACAGCTCCAGTAGTTCTAACTATTCTCCTGTCGAGATTCCCGAGGACATTCGCGAAGCACTTCGGATCCGAGCATTTTACCGAACCCCAATAGACTTTATCGAGCCCTTCAACCCTTTGAGAGTTTCGTGACAAAAAACCACCTTTGACCCCAGAATGACAGAGGCCCTCAGCACCTCGGACCATGGACTGGGGCCATTTGCAAATGCTCCCAAGGAGGTTCGAGGATGACAGAGACTGATGAGGCCATGCCCTTTTTCTGAATAATACTTCAACGGAACCATGGGGGCCTACGCAGAGTTTAAGAGAGTTTTTAGCATTCCTGCAGACGTCGAGATTCAGTTATTACAGAACACCGACCCCCACGAGTTGCCACACCGACCAAGGGAACTCATCTTCCCCCTAATGACCATCAGCGAGGGAGGAGTCTAATTTCCTTTACATCAATTCATGCGCTGGGTACTTCGAACTCTATCTCTTTCCTCCTCTCAGCTCACAATTAACTCCTATCATATTATCACGAGCATTATCGAGCTAAGGAGACAATACAACTTGACGTTCGGACTTAAGGAGCTCTTGGTGGTTTACCTGGTGGGGGTCAACCGAGAGAATAACCGATATTACCTATCGTGTCAGATAGGGTACGACAAGTTTTTGGTAGACCATCTACCTAATTCCGAGGTGTGGGCAAGTATATACGTCTCGATCACCGGGAATTTCGTGTTCGAACCCAGAGAAAGCATTGACACTGCAACCACGGTCCAGTTCGAGGCTAGCTCTCCTGATCTGTGGATTTCTTAGCTTATTTTCTGCACATTTTGCTATGCCTCGTATATACTGATTTTGTTATTTCCCTTTTTGTCGGCTCTTTTGCAGTTGACGGGCTCATTCAAGGGTTTCGCGAGAGGGCAGTTTGAGCTCGGATCACAGCTGCTTTTGCCATCCCGCTCACAAACCAGTATGCCCCTAACCTGTCCAGTTATATCCCAACTTACACGAGCTATTTGAAGAAGAAGCCGAGACAATAGGGGTTTCCGAGAGCAAGAAGGGGACGAGGAAGAGGAAGGGGAGGCGCACGCGAAGCAGAAAGGAGCACTTCCGGGCCTTGGGGAACTATACGTGAGGAGATTGACCGAGAAACGCCTGAAAGGACCGGGTTAAGTGGTGAGATGGCTAGTTCAAGAAGTCAGGAGGTGTTGAACCTCAGGCGTCAGAGGCCAAGGGGTCGAGGCAGGGGATCTGTCTCCGGTACTCTTGGTGCTAGAACCTCGAGGGCCGCACCCAGTTCCCATAGGGGCCCGCAGAGTAAAGGGCTTGGCTTGAGGAAAGGGACGGAGGAGAGGGAAAAGACAAGGAGCCGATCCTCATCACCTAGAAAGAGGGAGAGCGGAGAGAGGGGCTGAGAGAAGAGGGCGGTGAGGGGGACAGTGGCAGCTGGGTCCATCCGAGGGATCTCCCCTCGGCCCTAGAGTTTTGTCATTATGTTGGATGCTTGATCCACCATGCAGACGGCGCCTCCAACCTTGGCATTGCGTTTGGGATGCTCCAGGGCTGCATTCTCCCTCGGGATTCCAAGGCTGTCCAAGGTTTGACCGAGGACATTACCGGAGAGATAGCATAGGCACTCTTCACTATAAGTTAACTGCTCTCCCCCCTTTCACCTCATTTAGGTGTTTACACCTGTGATGAATTCTCCTATTTGTGTTGGCAAGCTGGCGCTCGAGCTTTGGTGGTTAACGACCGATGCAAGGCCTTGCAGCAGGAGATCAAGGAGTTGAAACGGGCCCTTGCCTAGAAAGAGGATGACTTGAAGGTGGCACAGGAGACTTGCGATCTATACTTGGCCGATTTCCAAAGGTGCGACTAAGAGCGGGTGCTCGCCAAGGGCCAAGCTACAAAGGCCCAAGAGGATGTGACTACTCTGAGGGTCACCCAGGCCCGTGAGGAGGAGGCGGCAAGGAATAAAGGCTACGATGAAGGCTGGGATGCGACCGGATTGGAATATAAGAAACAGGTTCAGGAGATTGAGGCCGAGCTGTATGGAGATCGCTTCATGGACAGACTATGCTTTGGCCATGAAGCACTTCTGAGGAAGTTTGATCTCCCAAAAAGTTTAGAACTGCGAGCCCTTCTCGAGGCGCCCCCCAAGGAGCTTGTCATGCTCGAGGAAGGTGAACAGGTGCCCGATCCTGAAGAGTTGTAAGCCCTTGAGAACCAAGCCGACCCTAATGCTACTGCTCCAATCGAAGGCGCGTAGGATGGGTCTGGGTCTCCCTTCTCCGAAAACATCTGTAATTTTTGATTTACTTGTTTTTTACTGGACGGCTCCGGACATTTTGGAGTTTGCCATTCCAATGTTATATAATAGTTGAGCAGGACTGGCGTCGAACAGTTGGCCTGAGCTGGATCCTCGGTTGGATTTTGACTTTGAGTCGTATATTCACTTTGTTTCTCATGTAAATGAATATTTTCTTTTCCCAAGTGCTGTGTTTATCTTTGAAATGCTTGTTATGAATTTATGTTTGCTGCTAGGGTGGTGTGCCCCCTGCTTCGATGAGACTTGTGGAATTGTAAAACGAGTTTAACCAAAGCATGAACCAAAGTAGTCTCTAAACATACTCAAAGATGTTAGATCAGGAAAAGATGCTTTGTGGGTGCCCCCTACCTCTAGTAGGCTTTGTAAGGAACCGAGAGGGCTAAACGAAATAAGTTTGAGAAAATTGATTTTTGAATTTCCCGAGCCCCGGCTTTGGGTTATGCTAATGCGGTTGCTCGGTAAAAGATTAGTCGAAGGGCAAACACGTGACAGCATAAGCTAAAAGGAGGGGGGGGGGGGGGTAGGGGCAGGGCAGGGGAGAGGGTCTGCTAGGGGATATAGGCTGGGGTCTGCTAAGGGGCTGGCTTTGGCCAGGGAGCCAGGACACAACGAATCCGAGCAGAGGGTGGTTTTATGATGGATTGGAATAATGGGCTTGGGGAGATACTGAGTATCCTTAAGGCAATCGACCGAAAACCCAAATAACCGAGTAGGCCAGGACGACTTTGTGGGGATTGGGCCAAGGGAGTGTTACCCTGGGAAGACGCCATCCCAGAAGCCGAGATATAACGGTTTGATTGATTGTTAACCAAATGATAAATAGTAAACATTAAAAATAAGGACAAGAACTGTCAAAAGATAATGGATTCTCATTGATACTTGTTCGGTTACTCATTACGTGGGCTACCTGCCTTGAAAACAAAGACACCAAGAAAGTGGAAAAACGTAGGACAAAGAAGTGGGCTAGGCCTCGGGAACCGAGGTGTAGCTAGCCATAGAACTTCTTTAAGTTGTTGGCATTCTAGGATTTGGCGATAGGAGAACCATCCAGCTTCTCCAATTTTTAATTGCCCTAACCAAGGTGCTTAAGGACTCAAAAAGGGCTCTCCCAATTGGGCATTAGCTTCTTTTCTTGGACTTTTCCACCACTTTCTTCCAAACAAGGTCATCAGGCTTGAACGACCGAAGACAGACACTACGGTTGTAGCCCTTGGCAACCTCCTGCTGGTACGATGCAAGCCTGATCATTGCATTTTCACGCTCCTTTTCGGCCAAGTTGAGTTCTGAAGCGATTTGTTGTTATTGACCGACTCATTAAAGTTTTCAGTGCGGATCGTTGGAAGCCTGACTTGAATGGGAATGACAGCCTCCATTCCAAATGCCAAGAATAAGGGAGTGCAACCAATGGATCGCCGAGGTGTAGTACGATAGCCCCAGAGCACCCTTGGTAGCTCCTCGGCCCATTTGCCCCAGCGTGACTCAAGTCGGCACTTTAGCCCAGATGAAATTGCCTTGTTTGCAGCTTCGGCTTGCCCGTTGCCCTAGGGGTAAGCCAGAGTGGATGTGTCCCATTTGATGCCATACTCGTCCAACAGGGCCCAGTATTTTTGCCTTGTAAACTGCCTTCTATTGTCAGTAATGATGGCGAATGGTACATCGAAGCGCGAAATAATATTTCGCCAAACGAAACAAATGACGTCTGTTTCTTCAATAGTGACCATGGGCTCGGCTTCGACCCATTTCGAGAAATAGTTAGTTGCAGTTAAGAGAAACTTGAACCCACCAGGGGTAATGGGGAGCTTGTCAACGATATCCATGCCCCACTGGGAGAAGGGCCAAGGGCTAGTGAGGGTCTACGGCCCCAAGCCGGCTGGTGGATAATGGGGGTGAACATCTTCCCACAGCGCTTGACGAACTCTTCAGAATCCTTCTTCATTGTTGGCCACCAATACCCCTGGGAGATGGCTCGGTGAGTGAGGGATCGTCCACTGGAGTGACAATCGTTGTCTTTGGCATGGAGCTCTTCGATGATGCTTGGTACTTGGTGGGGGTGTGCAACCAACAGATACGGGCCGGTGAATGACCTTCGATAGAGCTTACCATTCGGATTGAGCCAAAAGATAGCGGTTTTATTGCAGAGTCGGTGAGCGTCCTTCTTGTCGGTAAGAAGGATGTCATCTCGCAGGTAACCAATGATCTCATCCATCCAGCTCAGGCCGAGCTCTATATTGAGCACCTCTTGGTTTAATACTTCAAGCTCGAAACTAGGCTTGTCAATGGAACTGAGGGAAATAGAACGATGTCCTGAGGAGGAGCATGCTGAAGCGAGCCCTGCAAGAGCATCAACATGGGCATTCTACTCCCTGGAGATATGTTCGACTCGAATAGCTTTGAAATTCTTGATGAGCCATACAGCAGAGCTAAAAGTACACATCCAGTCGTCCCAGGCTTCATATTCCTCTGAAAGCTGGTTGACCACTAATTGAGAATCAGTGTAGAGCACAAGTTCTTCGATGCCCAGAGCTTTAGCGGTCTTGATTCCAAAAATTAGTGCTTCATACTCGGCCTCATTGTGAGAGGCTGGGAAGTTGATAGAGAGGGAGCTTTCGTGCAAGACGCCGGAAGGGGAGAGGAGGACGACTCCTGCACCTGTGCCTTGGCTGTTGGAGGCGCCATCGTCATACATCTTCCAAACTTCTCCGTGAAAAAGTTTCAGGTTGCGCTAGGGTTAGCCTGGAGCACTACCTCGGTGCTTAGAGTAGGAGCCGAAGTAGGAGTGTCAGCCGGAGTGAGTTCGGCAATAAAGTCGGCGAGGACCTGAGCTTTGATTACTATCCGAGGCTGGAAGTGGATCTAATAGTTCCCGAGCTCGACAGCCCACTTAAAGATTCGGTTAGAGAGGTCAGCCTTCCAGAGGAGATTTAAGAGGGAACTCGGTAAGGACTATGATGCGGTGTGATTGGAAGTAGGGAGCGAGCTTCTTGGAGGCTGAGACGATAGCAAGAACAAGTTTTTCCAGTGGTAGATAATGTGTCTCAGCGGGGGTCATTGTCTTACTGAAGTAGTAGATGGGTTGATGTTCCCTTCCTTCCTGTCGGACGAGCACCGAGCGTACAGCGTGCTGAGAGACGGCTAGGTATAGGAACAAGTCTTCTTGGTCCCAGGGTGTTACGAGAGGTAAGTTTTCAATTGCTGGAGGGCTCGATCACAGTCTTGTGTCCAATTGAAGCTTCGTCGACTGCCCTTCAAAAGGGCGAAGAATGGTTGGCACTTGTTAGAGGAGCGACTGATGAACCGATTCAGGGCGGCGGTCATGCCTGTTAGACATTGGACATCCCTCTTGTTGTGGGGAGCTGAGAGTTTCTCAATGGCAAGGAGTTGATCGGGGTTGGCTTCAATTCCACATCGAGAGACGAGGTGGCCAAGAAACTTACCAGAGCTAACATTGAAGGTGCACTTCTCGGCATTGAGGCAGAACTTGTGCTTTTTGAGGATTTCGAAGGCTTCGGCAAGGTGGGTCAAGTGATCACCGGCGACCATGCTTCTAACCACCATGTCATCAATGTAAGCTATCATGGTGTCGCCCAGTAAATGCTAAAATATCTTGGTTATCATTCATTGAAAAGTGGCCCTGACATTCTTCAGACCGAAGGGCATAGCGAGGTATCCGAAAATTCCGTGGGGGGTGATGAAGGCCGTGTTCTCAATGTCTCCTTCGCTCATGGCAATCTAATGGTAGCCCCGATAGGCGTCCAAGAAACTGAGTAGGGCGTGGCCGGCTGTGCCGTCGATGAGCTGGTCAATCCGTGGAAGGGGAAAGAAGTCCTTTGGGCAAGCGTCATTGAGATTGAAATAATCGACGCAGACCCGCCACTTGCCATTCTTCTTTTTGACCACGATGGTGTTGGCCAACCATTTGGGATACTGCACTTCTCGGATGGCCTTCACATTTAGGAGCCGGTTGACCTCTTCAATGACAGCTTCGGAGTGAACCGGGAGGATCACCTTGCTCTTTGCACAACTGGGCGTTTAGCTAAATCAATATTGAGCTCATGGCAAATAAATGAGGGATCGACCCCAGGCACCTTATACGGGGTCCATGCGAATACTTCTATGTTGTGCTTGAGGAAGGCAACCATCTTGTTCCAGTCGGTCTCACAAAGTGAGGAACCGACAAGGAAAAAATGGGAACCATCTTCTGTTAAGGGGACGGTGACAAAGTCTTCTACGTCAGCCGGTTTGCCGACGTCTTCAAAAACTGGGGCCTCGAGGACCTCAATGAGATTGATCCGGGAAGTCTGCTTACTGCTCCGAACGGCGTTGACATAACATCTTTTAGCCGCGATTTGATCTCCGTACAAGTCCTCCTGGCATCCATTAGCACCAATGAAACGGACCACCTGAAGATAAGTGGAGGTGATTGCCTTCAGCTTATGGAGCTAGGTGCGCCCGACAATTGCATTGTAAGGGCTAGGAACATCTACAACCACAAATTCCACATCGAGAACCACGGTCCCAGCACGGACAGGAAGGGTTATCATGCCAAGGGGCCATACTGGGGACCCGTTAGCCCGATGAGGGGAACTTCGGAGGGTCAGAGGTCGGTGTCTGAGAGCTTCAAATCCTTGAACATAGAGTAGTACATGACCTTAGCCGAGCTACCTGGGTCCATGAGGACACGCCAGACGTTAAAGGTTCCGATGCGTAGTGTAACGACGAGGGCGTCATTATGTGGGAGTTGGACACGGTTGAGATCCTTTTCGATAAAGGTGATGGTTCATTTGGTGCCATCGTCGATTCTGGGGCACTTTGGCTTGGGACCGATTAACATGACCTGTTTGGAAGAAGAAGTGTCATTGAGTTCGGCGCGGATGACATGAGCGGCTTCGGAGCTGAGAAGGCCATGGATAACTTGGATTGTCTGGACCTCTTCTTCGGTATTGTTTCCGGCGCGTTGTGCCTGAGTCCTGGTTTTCTCGCGGTCAATGAGGTTACCGAGATGACCACCAGTGACAAGCTGCTCCAAGTAGGCCTTGAAGGGCTTGCAAGTAGTGGTAAAGTGACCTTGCTCGTTGTGGTAACTGCATTGGACAATTGGGTTCTTGATTTTCCCGTTCTCACTGCCGAGTTTTTGGTTCGAGAAAGAGAAGAAAGGCTGATCCTTCACTTGATCAATAATCTGGTAGATAGGAATGGCAAAGACGATTTTTTCGGCGTTAAAGTTGCTTGGCTTCGGTCCCTTCCTCAGGGACTGCTTGATGTTATTGACCTATTTTTTAGGGGTTGAAATAGGTACGGGAGCCAGAGAGGCCGCCTAGGCGGTCGCTATCTTTGAGCTCATGGTCTTCCCGATGCCCTTCTCAGCCTTGGATTCGATGAGCTGGCACCAGCCCTCAATGCGAGTCATGAGGTCTTTCATGGAGCTGGCCTTGTGGCGGGCGAGGTCGTCATAGACCTGCTTGTCCTGGGAGGTGAGACCGAGCTTGAATCCTCGGGCCGAGATGACACCGTCACAGCCTTATATTTCATTAAACAACTCCCAGTAGCGACCGGCGTACTGGCGGAGCATTTCATCACTTCGCTTATGGAGGGCGAGGAGGGAACCGATTTCCTTCTCGTGCTTGTTGCTCGTGACGAACCGAGCCATGAAAGCATTACAAAGTGAGTCAAACGAGGAGATTGATCGAGTAGAGAGCTGGTTAAACCAAGTAAGGCCCAGGTTTCCAAGGTTGGCAGGGAAAACCTTACGTAAGAAGGCATCGTCCGAAGGTTCATTTCGGAGGAACAGAGACATGACAAGCTTGTATTGTACCAGATGAGTGTATGCCTCGGTCTTGCCCTTGTACTTGGCAAATTTGGGCTGAGTAAATCCCTTTAGGGAGGTGACCGAGTCGATTTCTCTTGTGAAATGAGAGGTCGTGAGTCTTTCAAGTCTAGCGTCGCGATGAGGTCGGATCGAACAGTCGCCACCGTCTGGACGCTTGGTCGCTAAACGCTTCTTTGGGACAAGCTGATCCAACCTTTCATGCTCCTTTCTCTTCGGACCGACGCTTGCCGACTTCTGGTGTGAGCGGTCGTGCCGATCCTTCTTGTAGCTATCTCGAGGATAGTTCTTGAGGCGCTCAGTTACCGAGCTTTTGCCACGCCCGCTTTTGGTGTGCGAAGTGACTGGGCTCCTTGCACGTCGGTCTTTCAAGCGCTCGCAATATCCCTTCGTTTGGAACTCTAGGGAGGCCGCCACCTTTGTAAACCTTGGTAAAACTGGGGGCGGGCTAGCGGTGCCCTTTCCCTATTCTGACAGAATGGGTGGAAGAGGCTGAGACACTGCCAGGACCGAACCTCTCGAAAGGAGATGGCTTTCCTTGGAATTTTTTTGGGCAAGGGGATCGTGTCATGCCCTCGATTTTTAACATAATAATACAATAACTTTAAAAAGGAAAACCACCGCAGCATACTTATAATAACCGCAAGAAGACTTTCTCATATTCATTTATTGAGCACAATCAAGTTTAAAAGATTACAATAGTGGCACTCTGGCCCCAAAGGTCCAATGTTTAGTCAAAAGATAAGTTAAATTATTACAATACTTTTAAACCAAGGATTTAAATGAAAATTACAATTCATGTCTTCGCAAAAGAGTTTACAAAAGATATCTAAGTTATTTCCTCGGTGTTCACTTTCAAAAGGATGGGAAGATATGCACGCCAAGTACTCCATGCTAATGCTCTTGAGTTGTACCTGAAAGAATGATAGGTTTGAGCAAAACACATGCCAAGTAGGAAAATCTCTATAAGCCTTATATGCAAATTAGAAGATTTGACAGAAAAGAATGAATTCGAAGACAATGAAAGAGAATGCAACTAACACAACTTCACGAGGGAAACTCAAGGGGGGCACTTCACTCGTCATTAGTCGGGCTATTAGCCATCTCTTATGTGCCCTCATTGATCATACTCCATCTCGCACACCTCTATAGTTAATGACTTATATTCCGAGTCTTAAGGACCTCGTACATCACCCATTGATCTCCAATATGAGCTCAAGTAGCTCTTCCTCCATTAACATACTGAACAACGAGCATAAGAAATCTTTCGGGTCATAGGGCCCCATATATCCAAAAAAAAAATCCGAGTGCTCGTGACCTCATACATCCATTCTACATTCCGGTGCTCATGACCCCGTACATCCATTCTACATTCCGGGTGCTCATGACCCCGTACATCCAATTCAAGTTCCGAGTATCAAGACCCCATATGCCAATTACAACTCATTTGTATTACCTTACGTCATACGTGTTTCTAATGCTCTAATTGCACGACTGTAGATAAAGAGAGATTGATATTTAGTAAGCCGTCCACATACCAATTCATATTTCAATCTATTTCCAAACTAATTATCCCAACTCACTCCTCATACTACATGGCATCAAGTGTTAAGTTCTCGTCGTGTCCGTGAAGTTTCGAATTCCCTTTATCGTCATGTCCATATCATTCAAACCCAACTTGAAACGTAAAGTATTTTGTGAAATTGTACCCAAACGAGCATTAAAGTTGTGCTAAACATCCGATTAAATTATTAAATATGAGTAATCAAGTTAAGGGTCATTTGGGAGGTATTTGGATAGGTTGAAGGTGATTAGAGACCAAAAAGGTGAAAAATGAAGCAAAACAACAAAAGCTGGAGTTAAGCAACAGGTATCGATACCAAGCAAAATGGTATCGATACCATTTGACCGAAATGGATTCCAGACAGAAGGGTATCGATAACTAGGATAGAAGGTATCGATAACAAGTGATTTTCTAGGCTTTGGAACACGAAGGTATCAATAAAAATGCTGAAGGTATCGATAACAATTCAATTCGAGCAGATTTTCAACTGATCTTTCTCAAACCAAACCAACTCAAGACAACAATCCAAGGCACAATTTATGTATCAAATCAACTCAAAAACATATAAAGAGTAAGAGAAATCTCTACCTCGAAGTCGGAGAGCAAATACGTGAAGAGATCGAGCTACGGAAACCCTTGAACTCAAACTTTAAAATACACCCAAAATACTCTTTTCCAAGCCAAACCGGACGAGCTACAAACTCAATTACACGTGAGGAAGATGAAGAGAAGGTTGGGTTCTTTGGGTTTTAAGCTTTGGTGGAGGAGAGAGAGAGAGAGAGAGAGAGAGAGAGTCAAACGGGAGGGAGAGAGGGAGAGGAGGACTTTTTATCCCCTACACACACACTCACCCTATATACACTAATCACACTTGCACCCCCCTCAACTTCTAATTCCACCACTCAAACCCTAAATCATATAACACATATTTCACATTTTTCCCAATTTCTAAAATTGATAAACCTTTGAATAATTTCTGAATATACGGGTCTTTACAGATCGTGTCCGGTCCTTGCGCCACCCCTCCTTTTTGGTGCGGGCGCCATCTTCTGGTGGCTCAAGACGGTCCTTGGCCGAGATGCGAGGCTGGAACTCCGTGAGGTGGCCTCCGCGACTACGAGGAGGGTTGTGATGGCTTCTTCGTTCATCACGGCTCTCGAAGGAGTGGGATGGGGAGATCTGCAGGAGATGTTTGATCTCGGCTAGCTTGTCCCAGACGCGCTTGTCCCGCTCGACGACTGTCGTAAGATCGTCGATCTTCCGCTCCATGTGGCGGATGTAGGTGTGGATTTCAGAGGACGCGCCCCCGTCTGGCATTGAGGTCCCGGCTCCGACTCCAAAGAACATGTGAGCTTTTCCCTGGGCGTTGGCACCGCCAGAGGCAAAGTTATGGTCCCTGAGGGGGCCAAGCCTGAGGGTGGTATCACTACGGTGAGTATCTTCAACCTCCACCATATCTAGATTTGGAACGATGAGCGGAGTTTCTTGGATGAAAGGAGATGAACGCTGAGGATCGTTAGGTCCCCAGCAGAGTTGCCAATTGTAGAGGTTCAATTTGTTGGGATCTTGACCGTCGTTCAGGCTAGGTTCTTGCCTCCGCGGCTCTATTCTCTTGCTCTTCGACCTGCAACAAGTCACTAGGGCTTGAATAGCCCAGTGATCCTCCGACGATCAAGTTAGATCTCAGGAGAGGGATTTAGGTCTAAGATTAGGGTGGAATGGCATACCTCTCCAAGTGAGTATCTCTTTGTATTTATAGACCTAGGTTTACTTGGCCTCCAAGCCAATGCATGGAGGGTACGCTCGGGTAACCGCCTAGGGTAACGTCATATATGACAAGAGGAACAAGACGGTTATGGAGCACATGGCCAGATCTAACCCTAATGATTACATTTGCCACATAATCCTCGTGGTCCCCAGCTGGCGTAACTACCTCTCCTAGGCAGCTTCGGGAGCACCGAAGCAGGAACACATGCTGCCGGCATCCATCAAATCCGAACAGAATCTTGCTACCGAGCACTAGACCGAGTAGCATGTTAGGATCATTAGCTTCCACCAACTCGTCAACTAGACCCTCACAAGGTACTGGCTCGGAAAACCTGGCCAGGTTACCGGAATGGTAACTGAGGCCACCACATGGAAAGTTTCTTGTGAAATGATCAAGTTTTCCACAAGTAAAATAAGATCTTTGACACCATCGACATTGAGCTCGAATATGACCAGACAGACCACAATGATGACACACAATCTGACGCTTGAGGAGAGCTCCCGTAGTCCCAGTATGAGAAGGTGGCTTAAGGCCCTACTAACCTTGAACAGAATGACTTGGTCCCCTCAGTTTCTTTCTTCCTGAACTCTGAACACTCCCAAAAGATGAGCTTGCACTAACGACTCAATATCTAGTTGCCCCCACATTCACCTCTCTGCACACCCTCTAGAATTTCAACACTCTTCGTACACTCAACAATCTTAAGAAATATTGCATCATCCCTAGTACGTTGATTTACCTCATTCCCCCTGTATGCACTATGACCGTGGTGATAATGATCCCCGGTTTCACCCTACCTAACTCCATGTCTTGAAAACAACTTACTAGGAAAGCATAGGAAAGAAAGTTGTCAGTATTAATCACACTGGCATATGATGCAAGTCTCCAACCTTCTAACATTGGTTAACAACTCTACTCCATTCTACCGTAATGCATATGCAATGTCTCATCGATCTACAAATTCATTCATGCAAGCACATGCGTGTTTTGAAAATGAAGGCATCGATTTTCTTTTGAACCCATGAGACTAAAAGTCTCCCCACGGTATCGAGGTATTCTAAACCTAATGCTCTGATACCAATTTGTCACGCCCTCGATTTGCAACATAATAAATAGTCCATTTCAATAAATAATCTTTGCATAATATAGATATTATCCAAAAGAGAGTTCCCAAATGATCGCTTACAAAACCAAGTCCCCAAGTTTTAAGATTTACAATATTGGCACTATGACCCAAATTTCATAGTGAAACAAAGACGGTAAGTTTAAAGGTTACATGATATCTAAAGTTAAAAGAGTTCAAATGAATTTACAATTACATTTCTTCAAAAGATCATACAAAGGATGATGGAACCACTTCTCAATGACAGTTTTTCAAAAGATATGAAGTCAAGTATGCACTCCACGTCAAGATCCTTGAGATGTACCTGAAATTGATGATAAGTTGAGCTACACTAGCCCAGTAGAGGATTCTATACTCAAGCTGTAAGCAAATGCGATGAAACATGCAATAAGAGTGAATGATTTCCAATAAACGATCAAGAGATACAAAGGGGCACGACAATGAACCGACAAACTACGACTACAGGATTCTATACGTATTAACGATATCCCTAACCATTTGCACATCAAACTAAGGGGCAACTATAAACACACGTCAATCTAAATAACCCACGACAATTTCACAGGCCATTTTATGACTCCTCAATGGACACCACAATTAGCTTCCTCATTTCATATCATTCGTTATTAAGCCCCTTTTTACAAAAACATTCCTTTTTTATTACCAAAATAATTTGGAGAAAACTCTAGACCTTTATGGGTCAAGCTCCATTGATTCGAGCTTGAATACCAAAATCCATTGATTCGTACCCAAATACCGGAACCGTTGATTCACTCAGGAATATCGAAGGATTTTTCATAAAAATCCTTTCTTTCTTTCTTTTCAAATACCAAATTCCTTTCTTTTCAAAACTTTGATAGCATCAATCGTTTATTTCCTTTTTCAACAATTATAAACTCAAGCAATAACCATCCAAACATCAACATGAACTTCTAATCAATCATATTTCCCTTCATCATGCAAGAATTCAACTATATTACCACACCTTGTGTTGCAGTGAATTCTCTCCACTTGGGTTTCCGCATTACTACACCTTGTGTTGCGGGCTCTCTAGAATCTCCGCATTACCACACCTTGCATTGCAAGACCCTCCATTCAAATTCTCGACTTGCACATACGCCAATGCATTATCAATCCATATATAAGCAGACAAAATTTCCCAAGTTCACATTGTACATTGATAAATATTTTTAGTTCACGTTATTCCTGTAAGTCTATCACGACGTCCTTTGTCACATTCCGAACCCACAAATGACTCCACGACATACTGCCCGCTAGGTTCTAATCGAGAATCTTCTAGAACGAGTGCTAAAGGAACCTAGGAGGATCAACAAGATGAGGCATGAGGATACGAGTTACCTTATTCTCATCCGGACCGCTAGGCAAACCTCCATCGACCAACTATGCACCCCAAGTCATACCTTGTAGAGACCCATAAAATTTTAATTATTGAAATGTTTATTAAATGCATGATTGAGAAAT
>BPLS01000626.1:84060-144005 GCA_019656275.1 Rhododendron kiyosumense
ACGCAAGTGGTGGAAATACCGATGGTGGGAGTTTGGGTTAGTAAGTCTGTAACGCCACCAAAATTAGGGTACGTTAATGAGGCATTTATTACATAATAAAGAGAGTTTATTACATCATAAATACTTCAAAGGGTACATTTATTCAACAAGGAAGGAAACTAAGGTTTCCTAATACTACTCTGCTGGCTCTTCCATCCTAGCAAGCTCCTCTGCTCCAAAAGCTTCCACGGTGAACTGTTCATCTCGATCATCTACAAGGTCTGACACATTATACCGGCGTCGCCACTAATATAATATGTCAGGGTCACCACAAGGCAACACCGTGAGCTACAACGCTCAGTAGAGTAATCCCATACCCGCTAACCCATAACTTACAAACAATACAACAGACAGTAACAATGACACACCCACATCCACGACCTAACTACCGTTGGTGTCCAAGATTTTCCGATTTCTCCTACGCGACTCATCGTAGACCGTGTCAACATTTTCACGTTTCCAATCAACCTTTCAAAAACATTTTCATTGGCTCCGTACTGCGGATAACCAAGCCATACACACCCAACCTCAGTTCCGCCGTTCCGGGTTCCCGAGTATCCTCACAATGGTTCCGCCGCACCGGGTTCCCATTGGCACACAAAACTTGCATTGGCTCCTCTCCACGGAAAACCAAGCCATATTACCAATAAGGCTACCACGTCCGGCCCTATTGGCAATCTTCACAAAGGGCTACCAAGTCCGGCCACATTGTGGTTTTCTCAACCCACGCAATGGGCTACCAAGTCCGGCCACATTACGAGTTTTCATTCACACAACGGGCTACCAAGTCCGGCCACGTTGCGGTTTTCACAATCCACACGATGGGCTACCAAGTCCGGCCACATCATGGTTTCAAAACACACCTTCCTTGTCAAACACACCCTAGGTGCCATGTTTCTACTTTTCTCGGTTTTCGTGTCACGTTCTCATGCAAGACTCCGCGTGTAAGACTTTACATACAATCATGCATTCAATCAAGTCTTGAATAGTACAACAAGATCATCCAACTACTACTACTATCATGCTTGAAACATCTTGAAAGTAAAACATGCATTCTCAATTTCAAAGATAACCTTATCTACGATCAAAGTAACTTCCAAGCAACATGCGATTTATACAATACATAGAATTAGAGTGAAAACTACTTTATACTTGGAAAAGTAGGTAAGGATAACTACCTTGATCCGAAACTAGTCAGGGCCGAATAAGCTAGTTGGAAATTTCTACGGGCGGTAAAACTCCAAATCTGGACCGAACTTCGGATGGCAGTAACTCAGTCAATCTTTGGCCGAATAGAGTCGTTCTTGGGTCGAGAACGAAGCTCAAGAAATTCTCTACAACTTTCGTGAAGAAAGTTAATCCTAGAAACTACTTTAGGTTGGAGAAAAATGGGGATAAACGAAGTGACAGTAAGCTGTCAAGAAATGAAAATCCAGAATTTTCACTGAACTTCGGATGACAATATCTTTGTCATTTCTTATCCGATTGGGGTGGTTCTTGAGCCTAACTTCAAGGTTTCGAAGTGCTCTACAACTTTCCAGAAGGAAGTTGATCCTAAAAACTACTCTAGGCAGGAGAAAATGGGGGATTTCCGACGGGACAGTGGCTGCCCAGAAATGGTTTCTAGAGAGAAGGAAGAGCAAATGCTTTGAGGTGTGAGTTTTGAAGCTTGGAATGGCTTCTATTTATAGGCAAGAGTTTGGCTCCCTCTCCTCTCTTATTGGCTGGCCCCCCTTCCCTCTCCTTTCCTCAATTTGACACTTGTCAAGAGATCATGAAAGATCAAGGGAGAATCCTACACTTGCATGGCTAGGATTGATCCTTGGTGGGCAAGAAAGATATTGGTACAAGATTTGGTGTTAAACAATTGGATAATTGGTACAAAGGAGATTAGATTTGGCTAGGAAGATTATCTCCAAGGATATGAAAGTACAAGGAAAATCAATGCCAAGGTACAACTAACTTCCTCCTTCCTTCCTTCCTTCCTTCCTCTCTCTCCCTCTCTCTCCCTTTCGGCTCTCTCTCCTCTCTCTCTCTCTCCGGCCTCTCTCTCCTCTCTCTCTCTCTCTCTCTCTCTCTCTCTCTCTCTCTCTCTCTCTCTCAAGTACATATATATATATATACAACCATGTGCAAGAAACAATAAACAAAGGGTACTTTATACTTTGAGCCAAGAAACTTAATGACTAAGTTTTAACAACCAATAAACACATGTATACCAAGCCATTTAAATAATCAACCAAGTACTAGATTAATATATATACATATGTACTTATGTATCTAGGAAAATCAAAATCCTAACATAACATAAATAAGGGTACTTTAGGAAATCTTAAGCCTTTAAACAAAAGTACTTACAAAATAAAATACTAGTACTTACCCCACATGGGTTTAAAGGAAAAGATTAAACTAATCAACCCATGTACTTGGGTGGAAGAACAACCTATTATCCAATGGGTAATAACCACCCTAACCTTTATTATCCAATGGATAATAGTTGCTAGGGAGATTAAATATTGAAATAATCCAAAAAGGTACTTTAAAGTAATCAAAAAGTTACTTTTTAATATTCTTAGTACTTTAACCAAGTAAACATTTAATATAAACAAATGGGGTTCTATTATCCAATGGCCAATAGTTTCCCTAACATTTATTGTCCAATGGACAAAGAATAAAACCAAAATAATTAAATGAAAAAGAATATTAAATTCTTAGTCTAGGGTTCAAAAGGTTCAAAAGGTTTACGAGGGGCAAAACGGTCATTTTGCGGTTAGGGAAAAGTAATTAGATAGCTTCCTAGCTTAGTTACTCCAACTAGCCGGTTAGAAGCTAACTAGGCTTGCTATACGGGCTAAAGCGCAAAGAAGTCAAATTTCAAAGGCCAAAAACGCAATTATGACAAACTATAAGGAAATTCAAATAAAATTCAAATATTTAACGAAATTTTTAATGACCAAAAATCAGGGTCGTTACAAAGTCGAGTTGGGATTGTTAGAGGGGTTGGCATCGTATGGTTCATGCATTCAATTTCGTTAAGGGTTCATTTGCAAATTGATTGGTTATCGTCTACCGAGCTGTATTTCCATAACCTCTCTTGTTTGGACACGTCAACATGTTTACATATAAATTTGGTAAAGATTTTCCTACTGGGCTAGTGTAGCTCAACAAAATCCTTCTTTTCAGGTTCGAATGTTGGGCAATAGACTACATGCAATGATGTGCTTGGACATGAAGATTTTGGAAGCTAACTTCTTTAGTTACTTAATCTTCTTTGTAATTGATTTAATTTTGTTAAAGATGGGTTTGTAACAAATTGTTCTTAAATTCCTTTGGCTAAAGAGATTGTAATATTCTAAACAAATTCATACTTGTAATTAAGTTGATTTGGGCCGTGGTGCCAAAGCTGTATAATCTTAACTTTTGGGAACTTGCTTGTAAAGTTAAATAGTTGGGAACCCTTTTGGGTATTATTTACGTTACTCGAGATCCTTTTATTAAAATGTATTATTTAATTATGTTGAAAATTGAGGGCGTGACATACCTTATAGCCTATGATGTTCGATAACAACTCTGCGGTATGTTTTTTTGTTCGCTATTACATTAGGATCATGTTTGTCGAATGTCAAGGAAAGAGAATGATTGACAAGTCATTTGGAGGCGAACAATAACGTTGGGAGGTAATTTAAAAGTGTTCCGGGTGTTTAAGAAATGATAGGAGATCAAACGAGTATGGAGGGATCATCATGAGGCAAAACTGTTCAGAACAAGGAATGGTATCGACACCCCGAGATATTTCAGCAGATTTCAGACATCCATAAACAAAACCCAATGGCAAGCAACTAACAAGGCACGATCTAAGTACATAAATACATAACAAGAGTAAGAAATCCCTACCAAATGGGTTTTGAGAAAAACTCTAAGTACACCAAGCAAAGGTCCATCAAGAACAAGTTTTCCCAAAGCAATACCACAAGATCTACAACCTAGATTATCCAAAAATGTGATCAATGAATGAATCCCAGCTAGGGTTTGAGAAGAGAGAGAAAAAGAGAACCAAAAACCATGAATCTTACCTCCAATAATGAGAAACTCGAAACCTGGTTGTTATTTGAAGGATTAACACAAAATCTTGAAGATTTGTTGGTTTTTGAGGTGCAAATCCAAGGATTTGGGTGAGAGATTGAAGAGAGACGGAAGAAAGGCAATTTTAGGGCTTGGTTCGAGGTCTTGGAGTGAGAAAATAACATAAGGGGTCTATTTATAGTGTCTAAATTGCATGCTGAATTTTAAGAAATTTCTCAACGGGTATCAAGACTAGGTGATTTTCAGTACCGGTACTGGCACCCCAAGATGTCAAATAGCCCACGCTCTGGATGATGGGTACCGGTACTGGGCAAAATGTAGTACTTGTAATTTAAAATTTTACCAACGGTCATCGAATCGAACCTCGTTCGCTACCAACACCTCCAAACGTCATTCCAACACCGAAACTCAAGATTTAACCATCTACTGAACATCCCACACAAAACAACATGTCGACCCATGCGATCACATCAATTAAATAACCAAAGTAAATCAAAGCACAATTTTACTAAAAATAAAATTATTGCGCGGGTCTTCACACTTGGTGTGTATGAAGGATGACCAATTTTGTAACCTTTTGAAGTTGATATGTGGGGGGTATATATAAAGGATGGAGTGGTGTAGGAGAGGAGTAACCAGCTAAGTAATGGCTGGTTTGGCTTGGAAACCAAGTCTTCTCCTTGAAGAAAGGTTGATGGGAGGTGTGTGACAGAGGGGACATCCCCCTGTTCGAGAATCACCCCTTAGGCGAATAAGCAGGGTCAAAGACGCCCCAAAAGTCCTGTGATCATGGCTGGATAAAGGTGATGGGACAGGGGCTTGACCGGCGCGTGCTGGTGTAAGACTTGCGCGTGCGAGTCTAAGCTGCCCTTGCCCTGGTCAATGGTCAAAGCTGACCGTTGACCAACATGTGGCTCTTGGACCAACGTGCACTAGAGTTGGACCAATGCATGTAGGTATGTTTTCTGGCTTTTGAATTGGCTAGGCTTAAAAGGGGATTCAAACGCTCAAAGCTCCATCAAACTAATATTTCCAGGGTGTTCTTGATCTGTTTCGTCATTGGGGAAACAAAAACCGAAAGTAAATTAATCTAGAAATCCAAATTGTCGTTGCTTCGGAATCTGCTTTTAGCACGGGAGGACAAGTTCTTGATCCGTACTGAACTTCTCTTTCTCCCAAAACGGCCAATGCTCTGATTTGTACTCAAGATTGGTTGTGTTCTCCAACCAGAATTCGGCTTAGAGATTACATGGATGATGAAGAAAAATTAGAACAATGTAATTTTCTCCACTAATTAACTTGTCTTATTCAATCTCCCTCTCTCTCTGACTTGTTCTATTTGTATTTTTTGTATAAATAGAGCTTGCAGACACTAACACTATTGACGAGTCAGTTGTTACGACTAAGGTAAATTTTAGATTATATTTTTTAAAATTCTGCATTTCCTAGTTATAAAGTGTAACTTTTTTTAGGTGAGAGTGCTTTTTTGAGGAGCTGCTCGTGATGATAACCTACAGTTTAATGTTGGGGACTAATATATGGAGAATGCTAATATGTTATCTGTAATCTTTGCGGACTAGTATGAACAATGAACTAGGATGGTTTGCTTTGTTCGTTTGTGTAGGGAGGTATTCCCGAACAGGTACACTTAGCAACCGAGCACGTGATGTATCAGGGGCACGTGGTAGGCATGATAGGCTTATCGCCAGGCAGTTCGATGAACGGCGGTTAGGGCCAGTGACACGTGAAGTCATTGGTCCAGGCAGTCTGTTCGGCTGATAAGGACAAAAGACATGTGAAGTCATCTGTCCAGATATAACGACATAGACCAATTGCATGTGAGGTCATTCGTCCATATGGACTATTCGGCAAAGGGGAAACCGAACAGGGGAATAAGTTGCCCTAAATCATGACGTGACAAGAATGCTCCAGAATGGTAATATTCCGTAAAGGAATGAGATCCCCAGTATATAGGATCAAGGCAAGACACCCAACGTGAATGGGTTATTTGGATGATTAGGGGAAAGAGTCCCAAAAGGACTGAGAGTCCCAAAAGAATTAAGCTATTGTACAAATAAGGGAACGAGAATCCATGAGATACTAGGTTTCCTATACGAGTTAGGAATCCTAAGGCAACAGGGGTGCTTGGGCAGCAAACACCCGTGAAACTATAAATACAAGGTAAACATGGAGGTAAAAGATACACAATATTTGGTGATCTCTTATTGCCTTCCTACTGATAATTAGGGTTCATTGCCAGTTCGTGATACTAACTTAGCCATCGAAGGGCCTTTGCCACGAGAGGCAAAGGTGCACTCACCCCTTGTCTGTTTTGCAGATTAAGATTCCGACAAAATACTAGGGTTCCGGTGTAGAGGCACGTGAAGGCGTTGCAATTTGGTGTTATCCA
Organism: Rhododendron kiyosumense; assembly: GCA_019656275.1. NCBI lineage: Eukaryota > Viridiplantae > Streptophyta > Magnoliopsida > Ericales > Ericaceae > Rhododendron > Rhododendron kiyosumense. Next base: position 90,593 of record BPLS01000626.1, read on the forward strand.
GAGCATCAATTGTTTTCATCCCCCTACAGTTTGATGGTTTAGTTTTAGTTTTAATTTTGTTTTCAATTATTACCCTACTTTTTCTTCCAATCATTACCCTATTTCTTCAATTATTACTTTCTCATCTCTCTCTATCTCTCTCCAATCATTACCCCTATTTTCAATCATTACTCTATTTCTCTCTCCACCCACTACCAAAACTACACTAAATTAAACTAAACTCCCAACCAAACACTACCTTTGTTGCTACCAATTCTCTTTTTTTTTTCTTTTTTCTTTTATGCCATTTCTATAATGAACTAGGATGGTTTGGATGCTCTGTTATTTGTTTTGCATTTTTGTTGTGGATGCTATTTGTTGTGATGGTTTGAATTCTGCATTTTTGGCCTCATAATTAGTTTTTTTTTTTTTTTTTTGGCCCAAGTGAGGGCAAAGTAATCTAAGTTCCACAAAATCTGCATTTTTGGCCCAAATGAGGCTCAATAAATTTGTTTTTCAATTCTTTGTTTCATTTTTTGAGGCCCAAACAAGGCCCATAATTCAAAACCGAAAAACCAAAACAAACCGACTGAAACTGTGGGCACGCGCCCCAAGAAATCGCCGGATTTTGGTTTGCGGCCCCTTAAGAAAGAACAGCGCGGCGAAACGCTTCGATTCAGAGTCGCCACTCTGGTTTTAGCGGTGAGGCACCCAAGGAACCGAACTCGAGAACGCTTTGCTACGTTTTGATTTGATTAAAAAAAAAGGTTTGATTTGATTTGAAAAGGCATAGACTGGTCCGTCGTCACCTTCGATATCTAAGGTTCGGGAGCCAGGTTACGAGAGGGGAAGCGTTTTATGGCACCCCTCTCGCCCAATCCGGAGATCGGTCTCTACTCGGGCATTTTATAAAACATTTGCATTTTTCTCTCATTTGATCATTTTTTGCCAGTTAGGGCGGGGGAACAGTTAATGGGGGTTAAAACTGTAACAAGTTGCAAATTATATGACAAAATGTTTATGGATGATGGTTTGCTTGCTTGAATTGAATTAAACGTAAGAACATAGATTGAGAACAAGCACTGCAAATAGTTCAACGGGATGATGTACGCTGCTTGTCGGGTGCGTGAACAAGCAACATGCTGGCACGCAATGGCCAAGCCACTGCACGCCAACAGACCCTGCGCACGCCACCTTAAAGCTGGCGTACACTAACCTACTGATTTCTCGCAGCCCTTACTCTCAACCCTCTGGGCTCTGGAATGGATCAATGCACACCCAGGACAAACCACGCAGTTCAAGATATAGTTCAAGTACATGTACAAAGATGAGAAATGGCTAAGAACCAATAAAATAGCGCAGCAAACCCCATAAACAGAGTGGGGAGGAATAGGAGGCCAAGATGGAACTATGATGTAAGGGCCATGCACTGGCTTGTGTCAAACATGCTGTACGCCACCCCATTGGGGCCGTACGCCAGGATTGCATGCTAACCAGGGTCTGGCTTTACATCATCTGGGCTCTGGAACATGACCAGAAATACCCCAGAGGCCTTGAAAGCAGAAAAGGTACAAGTATTGAAAACTACATTTAAAACAGTTCTAAAATACAGAAAGCGATAAACTGATTATTAGCATGCTAGAAGGTGATGACAGGAAAGGAAACAAGTAATAAGGGACAGCTCATGATCCCCACGCCAGCTGTGCTCGTACAGCCAAAGATGGCGTACGGCTAAGCTAAGCTAGCGTGCGCCATGGCATGTCCTCTGCGACTGATTTATTTTACCATAGAGGGGTCTGGACTAGTATCAGTTACTAGCCAGAACCCTTCTGGTTCCCCTCAGGAGCTGAAAACAGAAAGCAGTACAAAAGTGGTATACCTTTGGTGCAAAGGGATGGAAGGATGGTTTGAGCTTTGGGGGTTGAAGATGGAGGCTGGGTGTGTAGTAACTGATCAGTGGTGTGAGGTGTGAGGTGCTTCTCTCACTCTTACTCTTTCAATGGAGGAGAGAGAACAAGAGAAAGAAGAGGGAAAAAGGCTTGAGTTAATGAATGTGCTAACCCCTTGCAAATGAATGCAAGGGGGGTATTTATGGTGGAGAGAGGGACTGAGATCAGGGCTGATCAGCTGGGTTAGGGAGGTTGGGTTGAGTTAGAGGGAGCCTCCCATGCATTAAATGCATGGGACTTGTTGATGGGGTGTGTAGGAGAGAGAGGGGGACGGCCCTGCAGAAAACAATGATCAGGGGGGCTCTGCACTGTACTGGATTGGTTACAAAGTCTCGAGCACGTGACAGAAAAGCGGTGATTTGACCGGCCTTGACCTTCCGTACGCCACCTACAAGCTGCCGTGCGCCAGGTCAAACTCAGTCAACGGTCGATGTCCAACACGTGGCAATTTCCTGGCGCACGCCAAGCACGGGCTGGCGTAAGCAAGGTTCGGTTTTGCTGAGGCTTATTTGGCTCCGGGCTTGAAGGGTTTGAAATGGCTTGAAAGAGGAGGGTCCAACGCTCAAAGCTCACGACCTTCCATCGACCTCGGGGAGTTTTCGACCGTTTATCATCATTGGGGTAACAAAAGACCGCAAACATGCTGATCTAGATAGTCCAGAATAGGGTGTCTACAGGAGCCCCCCTTTGACAGCACTTGGAGCACCGTTTGATCAGGTACAAGTAACGTCAAAGGTTTTCTAGACACCCTCTTGCGGATATCCAAAACAGAACGCACTTGGTCGACAAAGACATTAATTGTAAAGAACCTGACGGGTGAATTCAGCCAGACCGATTATTTGAGAAAGATCGCTGCTCGCAAAGGGCAAAATAAATGGCAGGATCGCCGTTGAAATTGAAATTGGGCGGACGGATCGCCGTTGAAATTGAGATTGGGCGGACGGATCGCCGTTGATTTTGAAATTGGGCGGACGGATCGCCGTTGAAATTGAAATTGGGCGGACAGATCGCCGTTGATTTTGAGATTGGGCGGACGGATCGCCGTTGATTTTGAAATTGGGCGGACGGATCGCCGTTGAAATTGAAATTGGGCGGACGGATCGCCGTTGATTTTGAATTTGGGCGGATGGATTGCCGTTGATTGAAATTGGATGGCACTTTGCTCGGGGATAAGTTCACCAGGGGTAGAAACAAGCACTGGACCGTTCGGGACCCCATTTGAGGAGGAAAACTTGATCCATGGCGTTTGGGCCCACGGCCCAACAAAAGGTGGCGTATGGTAAGCTCACCCTGGCGTACGCCAGGAATCTTTCTTGGCCGGGTCCAGATCCGAGCCCAGACCCGACCCAGTCGGTCCCATGACATATAAACTTCCAGAACCCGAATGGGAACCGTCATTCTTCGGTTTTGAAGTCCAAGGTTCCCCCAAACTCCTCTCAATACTCAAACTCCTTCAACCCCTCTCGTTCTCTCACAAATCTCATCACCCACACCCAACCATGGCTGAAATAGGCAGCAGCGGTGGCAATGGTGGCGGCAGGAAAGAGGAACAGCCGAGAACGGGCGGAGACGAGGCTGAGAGGCCTCGAATCGACGATCAGGCACCGGGCGGGCTTTCGCCGAGTTCTGGTGTAGTGATCCCAGGCGGTGAGGGCGACGGCGGTGGCCATGCAGAGGAGGCAGGCGACGGCGATGGGCGGCGTACGCCAGGGCCGGCCGGCCGTACGCCAGCCATGATCGAGTCAGGGGGTCCACGGGTGAGTCGGTTGGACTCTCGGAGTGAGGTGGAAGGCCTGGTTGTGACGGGCTTGGGTTCATTGGAGGCCGGCAGTGGCGGCGGTGATGTTGGTGAGGGCGGTGGTCGGGCGGAGACGCCGAGGAGAGATCCGGCAAGGGGTAAGGATGCTGTGATAGAGGAGAAGGCTCCCATTGAGGTACCCACAGGGCCAGCAGAGTTCAGACCAGAGGCGGGGTCTTCGGCGCACATTCCCATTACGCGCGGAGACTTCGCAGAGTTCGTGACAAATGAGGTGCTTGACTGGCTGTTGCGAGAGAACCCAACGGCGGTTGAAGCGGTGATGTCAGCCCGGGAGGAGAGATTGAGACAGATTGCACAGGCCCAGGAGGAGGAGCGCTTGAGAGTTGAGGCCGAGAGGGCCAAGGCTGCAGAGGAGGCTTTTGTGCAGGAGACGGTGGTAGCCGAGCAGGCCCAGGAGGAGGGTGGCCTGGCTCGTGAGCGGGCGGTGGCGCGGGCAGAGGCGATGCGGGCTGCAGGCCGTGCGGCGTTCGAGGCAGGGGCCTATGTTCCCCCGGAGCCACACTTGTTCATACCGTCCGGTTTTGAGAGCTACATCCCCCGCCGCGATGACTACGACGCAGAGCTCGTGTTGAGAGATCCCGAGTGGCACTTGTCGGTGGACTGGGCGCAGGTATTCCTTTTGAACTTGCTTCTGATTTCCTTGTAGTCCTTTATTACCATATCTGTACATAGCTTATTTGTGCATGAACCTTGATAGCATAGTGACATGTATATGCCTGATAGCTCGACTTGATAGATAGAAACTCGGGTAGAAAGAACTTGAACTTCGACTGTAGACTTGCTAGAACTCTTGATAAGAATCACGCGATAACGGACTTAAATCGACTGTAGGCTGCCTCGACTTGTTAACATTGGAACTTGAATTCGACTAATAGAATACTATACCATTGATTCGACTGAACAATTGCCTCTTATGAGAAGAGAATCGACTTGGAAAGGATGCCTCATGTATATAAAATACCATGCGCTTGAAATAACTTGTTTCGACCTCATAGTAGGTGTAGACCTTGAGTTGACCCTTGAATGCACTTTTGACCCTGGCTTGACTGCTTAAACTTGTGACTTTCCTTGATTCGACTGCTTGTTGTAGTATGCTAACGAACTCTCGTCTATTTCGCTTCTTGTGATGTGCAGAGGACGAGAGGCAGTACGAGGGGGCACGGCGGTCCTGCCAGTTCCCTCGAGTTGTACAGGGGGCTGCCCGAGCGGGTTAGGTCCTTGGTCGATGCCGCGGGGTTCAGGCCGTTCATCCTCACACAGACGGCCACACTTAGCGACCATGCCCTGCTCACGGCGCTGGCTGAGAGGTGGTGGGATGCCTCCAACACCTTCCACCTTCCGATCGGGGAGATGACTGTGACTCCGGCGGACTTTGCTGCTCTGACGGGCTTGAGGGTAAGAGGAGATCCTATCCCTTTTGACACGGGGATTTACAGAGACTTGGCTGTGCTGCAGTGGTTCTTGGGCTTCGTGCCAGTGGGTATTTCAGAGACGTTCTCCCATGATCAATTCCACTGGTATTTGAAAGACAAGGTCCCGAGCTCGGAGCAGGAGGAGGAGCAAATGGCGAGGGCCTACTTGTTGTACTTGTTCGGGGCTTCGCTGTACCCTAACAAGCGGTCCACGGTGCACTTGGCCTACCTGCCAGCCCTGTTCGACTTGCGCACGGCGGCTAGGTATGACTGGGGAGGCGCTGCCCTGGGGACGTGCTACAGCTTCATGGGGGAGTTCACTCGGCGCAAGAAGGCGATCGCCGGCTACTGGAGGGTTTAGGAGGTAAGGAACTAAATTTGCAAGCCTTTATTTTCCAAGTATTTTCCTTTCTTTTGAATTGTAACTGTTGTACTGATGCTTTGATTGTTTGAACTTGCAGCTATGGGCATATGAGGTGCTGAAGATGTACCCTCCGGAGAATTCGTGCCCGGACTTCAAGATGCTCCCCCGTGCTTTGATATGGGGGCCACAGTACAGGGGCAAAAAGGCGAAAAGAGGTAGCCTCCAGGACTTTCGGGCGTACCTCGACGAGCTGTCGGGCACCCAGGTAAAACTCGAGCTTTCTACTGCCTACTATTGCCTTTGAATTGCTTCAATGCTGTCGCTGACCGACTGTTTGTTGCTTGATTGTTGAATGCTTGCAGGTGGAGTGGGACCCTTGGAGGACCGCGGAGGCTGAGCCAGAGTACCTTTCCCGGAGCAGAGAGGTAGCTGCGAGCTGCGAGCCGCATGCTGCTGGAGTCGATTTTTGGATGGCAGTGGTACTTGGGGGACCGAGTGACACGGCAGTCACTTGAGGCCTCAGAGTTCGTTGTGCCTGGTCCGCTTCCGCCTCGTGCTTCACACACGGACCAGTACACGCTGGCTGAGCTACAGCGCTTCACCGTCCCGGCAGGCCTTACTGCTTTCTTGAGGCCTGAGCGCAACTATGCTGTCTATCGGAAGCAATACTTGGCGGGGCCGCTTGGGGTAGTCGAGCACGGAGCTGTAGAGGCTAAGGCCAGAGCGGCTGGAGAGGAGAGGCGCGGACAAGGTGGCAGGACTGCCCGCTCGAGGGAGAGGAGTGAGCTTGCTAGGGCGACGGGCCTTCCCCGGCTTTCTTGGACACTTGCTGTGCGGGACGTTCAGGGGGAGAAGGCCACTCTACAGTTTGAGCCTGCTAGGAGAGAGCCCGAGGAGATCACAGGACCGGTACGATACTTAGCATCCTTTGTACTTTCCTTACTTTGACTTGCACATATATACTTGACTTGCAAACTGATTTGGTCACTTGTTGTCAACAGGCCCCCATGACGTGGGTACGAGAGGCAGTGCGCCTAATGAAGGCCATGGAGAAGGAATTTCACAGAATTGCTAGCGGCGCCCAATTGCGGCTGCACTATCCACCTCCAGCTCCAATTCCTACTGTGCGGCCTCAGGTATGACTTTGAAACTTTGATAGAACAAATGTCCTGCTTTCACATTTCAATATATACATATGCAATATGTACACAAATGTTAACAAGCTAAATGCAATGCAGGGGCAGGCTAGGGCGGCTCCTAGGAGGAAGAGCGTGAGGCCACCTCCTCAGAAGAAGATAGCGCCGAGCTCTTCCCGACCAGCAGCGAGCACTCAGAGAGGAGTACAGATTGCGCCTGCTAGCGAGGACCTCCCGTTCCGCCGAGAGCTGAGGAAGAAGCCTGCGGAGAAGAGGCCTGCTGAGGGGCCTTCGCAAAAGAAAAGGAGAGAGGAGGAAGAAGAGGAAGAGGAAGAGGAGAGTACGTCCCTTAGCAGCGACTCTGACTCCGTCGAGGACCCTCGGTTCCGGATAGACCCGCGCGAGCTGGTAGAGAGCGAGGAGGAAGAGGATGACGAGGATCTCTTTGACGACTGAGGGCTATCACTGAGCCTTAGTCTATTTTGCTGTTTGACTTTGATACATTAGATACTCTGGGATTTTGGATATGAGGCCTGCGTGCCTGTTGACCTTTGGGCGAATGTGCCCTGATACATTTGAGTTTGCTTGGGCCGGTGTGCCGCTTTGATACATTCCCACCTTTTTGCTTTTTAGGACTTTGACATAGTAGTAACAATATCTGCATTTTCTGTTTGATGATTCCTCTAGTCATTGGATTTTGCTTTTAAGGAAATGAACGAATCGTCCCCTAATATCTAACATGCATTGATGATGGTTCTGAATCGACACGGACACTTGCACATGCGCGCAAAAGGACTTAGCTCGAATAAAAATGGACAGAAAGGTCCCAGGATACAAGATGTACCCCAGACACGCGGAGGATACGGGAAAACAGGCGTTAATAGACCAAAATCCGTATTTCTCCAAAACAGAAGAAACTGACACTTTTGAAAGACTCCATAGACGTACAAAGACTTGTGCAAACTGCCAAAATCGACAAAAACACCCCGGTATATGGCGAAAAACGATAAAAAGCTAAAAATGTCGCAAAAATGGACATAAGACGCAAAAGATGACTCGATATGGTCCCGGACTGAAACCGACACCCCCGTGCAGTCACGCAAGTCCTATGTGACATGTACGGTATAACAAGACTTGGCAAATCCCTCTAAAACGAGATTTGACCCTCCGTATCCTTGATTTGAGCTTGAAACGGGCCTTCGGGGGTCCAGAATCTTCGATGGGCGCGGCTTTTGAGATCCAACGCTTCGCTGCAGTCCCAAATGATGTTTAAGACTTGTGGGAATCAAGAAATAGCCAAAGCAAGCCCCGGAACCAAAAACGACCATGCGAAGGCAGTAGCTGCTAGAAACTGTTTTCTGGTTGACCAACCTGGCGTACGCCAAGGGTTTGGCTCCGTACGCCACGCCTGAGGAAACCATGTGTAAGCCAGCTTCAGGTTGGCATACGCCAAGTTCTCAAGAGTCAGATCCACTTGACTGACCAACTGTCCTTTTTCAGGGGGAGTTTGTTTCTACTCGCACACGGTTTCCCCACGATTTCTGAGGGTTCAGGGGAGGCAGAGTACTTGATAGGATGTCCCTTTGGAGATTAGCCACTTGGTTCCATCCTCCATATGAATTGCAACGGTGAATTGAGAGCCTATAAAGCTGGGATGCCTCCTTCAGGGCATTCACAGCATCAATTACCCCTTTTCTTCTCTAGCATATATTCAGTCCTGCCCATGGATAACCCTCTCCCAACACTGATCAGGCCCTGGCTAGTGTCATTTTTAAGCGTTGATTGGCTTAACTTCCAATATCACGGGCTTTCTTCATTCCGCTTTCTTCGACATGTGCACATCCGACCGGCGCTGCTTTGGGCTCCCTTGAGATTCTGGGATCCGGACGTCCATGTCTTCCGCTTCGGTGACGATGAGATGTGCCCAACCGTGGAGAAATTCCAGGCGTACCTCCGCACCTACGCGTCCTCGACGCTCGTCGTTCCTCCCTATCAAGAGAGCATGCCGAAACTATTGGCTAGCTCGCTTGGTATTCCTCGGGGTCTGGCGAACACAATCCTGGAAGGCGGCCAAGTGAAAATTATCCGACTGGTCGAGAGGTACAGTCCGGCTGTCAATTTGGATAGCCCGGGCAGCGAGGAAGTTCAAGCGCGTCGGCGCTTTGCCCTGGTCATTTGTCTACTCGCGGCCTACCTGCTCGTTCCGGCCGACGGGCGGGTCAGTCCTCTGCTTGTGAGCGCAGCGGCTCAGATGGGGGCACGCAGAAACGTGATCCCCTTGGTCCTGGCGGAGACGCTCTTGGGTTTGGATTTGGTGAGCACAGGCCAGTCGGCCGTGTTTAGCGGGAGCCCGCTCTTGCTTCAGGTAAACTCACTCAGCTCACCTTTTTCTGGTTTTTCGCACATTCTCGTTTTACCTCGCCACTCGGCTTAGGCTACTTCCTAGCTTCTTACTTGTCTTTTCGCTCGGGCCTTATCTGACTCCTTACTTGTTTTGTCACTCGTGCAGCTGTGGCTATCGGACAAGCTGAATCTATTGCATCCACCGGCGGCGAGCTGGAATCTGTTCCCAAAGCGGGTTCATCAGAGGGAGATGCGGTACCCTGACTTGGATGTAGACGGCTGGTACGAATTCATGCAGGAGATGCAGCCCGATGAAATTGCTTGGAGGTGTCCTTGGCTGGACCTTCCAGACATGGCCATCCATTCTGACGGCTTCGACAGGATGGTCATCGCGGGGCTGACCAGCTTCACATTTTATATCCCCGGGCGGATCCTTCGCCAACTGGGCGCCTCGCAGGAGAATATCCAAATCAGCGTCGGAGGCTTCCGTCTCCCCAATTTCAACGCGCAGACGCTGAGCGGTTATGAGAGGCGCTGGGGCTTGAGGATTCTCTAGGCGGAGATGCCAGATTTCGACCCTCGATTGAAGAATTGCTATAAACGGTGGCTGAGAGCAGATGTGCATGCAAGAGCAAATATTGGCTAACTCCAAACCACTTTGCTATATTTAGAATAAACTGTGAGCCGTTAGGCTTCTCAAGCATTTTGTTTAGTTTTTCATGCTTCATTTCTTTTAAGGCTTTTATGCTCAGCTTGTATATTAGACGTAGTAATTTTGCAAAATAAAGTTGAAAGATGAAGGGTATTCCCCTTTTTGAACCTCTCAATACAGCTCCAGCTCGCCTCTTTGAACTTTGAACTATCTCGGCCTTGGTAGAGAACCCAAAATATCATACCATGGATCAGCTTGATAGGAAATGACCGGGTCTCATTGAGAGACTGCCTACGTATCCCTTTGCAGGGAATCAGGTCAGAACATAGTTCAGGCAAAGGTTCGCTCGTGTATTTTACCTCTCCTTTTACACTCTTACTTTTGCCTAGAACCGCCTTAACAGGTTTTCGGTCTAGCGAGCTTTTGATTTTGCCTATTTATTTTTGCCTAGACCGCCTCCTTAGGTTTTCGGTCTAGCAGGCTGCTCTAACTTTTGCTTGAAATCACCCACCCTTGTGGTTTTCAATCCAACGAGCATCTCTCAGGGATAGTAACGCTTGAGCTGGTCCAGGTTGACCAAAGTACTGAATTCGTTGCCGTCGAGGTCGATGAGCCTAGCGGCAACTCCGGATAGGATGGTCTTGATGATGTATGACCCAGAGCGCTTCGGCCTGAATTTCCCACGGGGATCGAACACTGGAGCCCGGATCTCCTTTGTAACCATGTCGCCTTCGACTAACCCTCTCGACTTGACTTTCTTGTTGAACGCACGGGCAATTCGACGCTGATACCCTTGGACGTGATACAGTGCTCGGAGCCTTCTCTCGTCGAACAACATTAACTCGACAAATCTACCACTCAGCCATTCTGCTTCCTCGAGGCCACTTTCAGCCATGATTCTCAGAGACGGGATTTCGAGCTCAGCAGGGAGAACTGCCTCCATTCCATAAACCAAAGAGAACGGAGTTGGGCCCGTGGAAGTGCGGATCGAAGTACGGTATCCCCAGAGGGCCAAAGGTAACAACTCATGCCAATCCCTTGCAGACTCAGCGGTTTTCTTGATGATCATCTCGACGTTCTTATTTGCTGCTTCGACTGCCCCGTTCGTTTGAGGACGATAGGTCGTGGAGTGATGGATTTTGATCTTGAACTCCTCGAAGAGTTCCAGGACCCTACCCTTGAAGTGACTCCCATTATCTGAAACGAAAGCCTGAGGCACGCCGTACCGGTAGATGATGTTCTTTCGAATGAACTGCGCGACTTGAACGGTCGTCAGGGTCTTGTAAGATTCTGCCTCGACCCACTTGGTGAAATAGTCGATGGCTACCAATATGAACTTGTGGCCATTCGAAGCGGAGGGCCTGATCACCCCGATGACGTCGATTCCCCATACTGAGAAGGGCCAAGGCGAGGTCATGCCGTACAATTCCGATGGAGGAACATGCTGCAAGTTCGGGTGAATCTGACACTTGTAGCAGCGCCGCACGTAGTCAATGCATTGCGATTCCATTGTGGACCAATAATAACCCTGCCTGAGGATTTTCCTTGCGAGCATGACGCCGCTCATGTGAGGACCGCAGACTCCTTCGTGAATCTCCTCCATTATCCTTGTTGCTTCGGCGCCATTCACACACAGTTTATGCATCCCGCAGTGAGACCTTCGATACAACTTCCCCCCACAGATGATGTACTGAGCAGCTAACCGTTGCAAAGCGATTCGATCCTTCTTAGTAGCCCCAGCGGGAAAGTCTCCGTGCTCCACAAAGTTCCAGATGTCATGGTACCAGGGTAGGCCATCATCGACATCATCGATGGCGTTGACGTATTCATAAGCGGGCAGGTCCCTCTGTTCGATCACAATCGGGTGCATCCTGACCCCTATTGGAAGTTCGATCATTGAAGCCAAAGTCGCCAAGGCGTCGGCGAACTGATTCCTCAAGCGGGGGACATGGGTGAAAGTCACCTTATTGAAGCGAGGAATCAGCTCCTCCAAGTCTTGATGATAAGGCTTCAGCTTTTCCTCACGAACCTTCCACTCCCCATTAGCTTGGGAAACCACCAAGTTTGAGTCTCCGATAACTTCGAGCTTCTCAACTCCTAGTGCAATTGCTGCTTCCATCCCGACGATGCAGGCCTCATACTCGGCTTGATTGTTAGTAACATCGAAGTTCAGTTTGAAAGCGAGCGGAATATGAGCACCAGCGGGCGTGATCAGCAACACCCCAATTCCGAATCCCTTCTGGTTGGCAGCCCCATCGAAATAGAGCATCCACACTTCCTCGACCACAGTTAGTACATCCTCGTCCGGGAAAGTGAAATCCACATCTTCGGGCCCTTCCACCGGGTGATCGGCCAAGAATTCTGCCACAGCACGGCCTTTCACTGACTTCCTTGTAACATATTGGAGATTGAATTCAGCTAGTAGAAGCAACCAACGTGCTAGCTTATGGGTGAGCGCTGGCTTTTCGAACAGATACTTGATAGTATCCATCCGAGAAATCAACTTCACCGAATAGGCTAGCATGTAGTGTCTAAGTCTTTTGATGACCCAAACTAGTGCCCAACACGTTTTTTCCAGAGAAGTGTACCGCTTCTCGCTTTCAGACATCTTCTTGCTCAGATAGTAGATGGCTCTTTCGGCTCTGTTTTCCCCTTCCTGCGCTAGCAAACAACCCATAGTTGTCGGAGTCACAGACAAGTATAGAATTAACGGTCATCCCGGAGTCGGCGGCATCAGCACTGGCGGATTCTGCAGGTATGCTTTAATTGACTCAAAAGCAGCTTGGCACTTTTCTGTCCACTCGAACGGGACGTCCTTTTTGAGTAATCGAAACAGCGGCTCGCAAGTTAGAGTGAGCTTAGCGATGAACCTGCTGATAAACTGTACCTTTCCCAGAAAACTTCGAACTCCCTTTTCAGTCTGCGGCGGCTCCATTTCGAGAATTGCCTTGATCTTGGACGGATCCACTTCAATTCCTCTCCGGGTGATCAGAAACCCCAACATCTTGCCTGCCGTGACCCCAAATGTACACTTCTGCGGGTTGAGGCGCACATTGTACTTGCAGAGTCTTTCGAGAAATTGCCTGAGTGAGGGAATGTAGTCGTCCTCCTCCTTGGCTTTCACAATCATGTCGTCGACGTATACCTCGACTGTTTTGTGGATGAAATCGTGAAGCAGGGTCGTCTGAGCCCTTTGAAAAGTCGGACCGGCGTTTTTCAAACCAAAAGGCATCTTGACATAGCAGTAAGTTCCCCATTCAGTGATGAACGTTGTTTTCTCTTGGTCCTCTGGCGCCATGAAGATCTGATTGTACCCTGCGAACCCATCGACGAACGAAAGCAAAGCATGCCCCGCCGTGTTGTCCACAAGCACATCAATGTGAGGCAAGGGAAAACTGTCTTTGGGGCTTGCTTTGTTCAAGTCCCTGAAGTCGACACAGACCCGAATCCTTCCTCCTTCTTAGCCACGGGTACAATGTTAGCAATCCATTGGGGATATTCGACCACCCTCAGAAATCCTGCGTCAATCTGCTTGGTGACCTCTTTCTTGATCTTCTGAACCCAATCTGGCCTCATTCTGCGAAGCTTCTGTTTGACAGGAACAGCCCCTGGTAGCAAAGGGATTCTATGCTGGACGATTTCGGGGTCGATACCGGGCATGTCTGCATGAGACCAGGCGAAAACCTCGGCGTAATCCTTGAGAGTAACGATTTTGGCTGCATGGTTTGCCGGGGACAAAGTGGAACCAATTTGCATCAAGCAGGGATCATCCTCATCTTTCAGATTTATTGAAATTACTTCGTCCTTTAGAGGCTGAGCATGCCTTTCGTCTTCCCTTTCGATGAGGGAACGCAACTCGGCCGGGATGTTCCCGTCAAAGTCGATTCCTTCATCGTCGGGGTCGACACAGTTTATATAGAAATCAGCAAAGTAGTCGGAAGCAGGATCATGCATTTCATAAAACCCAGAGGGGTTGCCAAGTACAGTCGACTCAAACTCAAAGTAAAAGCTATGACGTGGAGGGCCAAGAGGCACAAACTCCGACTCTGAGCTAGACTTAGACTCGACAGACTCCGTGTCAGATTCAGATACATCGTCAATGCATGTTAGACGGGGAGTAAAAATGCAGTTATTAAGACTACCCTTTGCTTCGACGATGAGGGAGGTTGGATCGTTGAGAAGATTTGAAGAGTCGGGCCCAAGCATCAGCACTTCAACCTCGTCTTCCTTGCCAACCAAACCTACTTGGGAGAAAAGCACCTCTAGACCCCCTTGATCAAAAGCGAGCAACCAGTCAGCCCCTTCCTTGATTGAAACCAACTGCCTCTTGAATTCCTTTGCAGCTAGCTCCTCCTTTGCAATTTCCTCTTCGTCATCAGACCAAGTGTCGGCAGCAAAGATCTTAAAGCCCGGTAGCCAAGTCCTGGTCACTTGATCCCAAAACGGTTCAGCCTGCCCCAGATAAGCGATGCCTCCTCCTTCGCGGACGAAATAGCTGTCGGGGTTACCATAAAGGGTCCGAGGTTTTCCCGTGTCTTTCCCAAGTTTGGCCTTTTTGGTAGGAGGAGTGTATCCCAGGCCAAAGCGGCCTTCGGTAAAGGGAAAGACAGGGAACTCAGCGATCCCTTGCTGGTTGATCCCGAGCCCTAAGCCAGGCATGAACGACATCTTCCTCATGATTTCGAGGGCAGTAGAGCTGATGATGAAGTCATCATCCATGACAATAGCTAGGACTGAGCCGGAGGTGTCAAAAGCAAATCCTCCGAAGTCCGAGTCTTCTTCCCCGTGCATGATTCCTAGAACAGGGGTCCCGTCGTCCTTGAGTGGGCAGATCCCAGAGTCTCCGCAGATGGTTAGAGTCCCGGTAGGAAGCCCCAGCATGACCTTTTGATGGAGAGTTGACGGCACAGCCATGATGTCCGCTCTATGCAGCCACGGCCTTCCCAATAGCAAGTTGAAAGTGGCGGGGATGTCAACCACATGGAACTCTACGTCCATTTCAAAGCCCTCGGCATCAAGTTTCAGCATGAGAGTCCCTTCGACTACGTGGCGCATGATGGCTAGGTTGTGTTGGAGGTCGGCTAGAATGGTAGTAAGATTTGGTGGCGGAACATCTGCCATGTCTAGGATTTCTGTCTTGACTGGTTTTGGAGTTGCAGACGGAGATGGAGAGGATGGAGGAGATTCGTGCGAAGTGGTCGGCGGCGAATCCTCCCTTGACAGAGTGCAGAGCTGAGCTTCCGTTGTGCTGAGCAGAAAAGCAAACCCCAAAACAAACCCTCAAACAGACCCGACGGACGTTCCCAAGCAGGTTTGGCTCTTGATTTCGAAGCTCCCCATGGCTCAGCTAAACAGCAAAATAGACGAGCTCAATGATAGCCTGCAACAGTTTATTTTGAAAGAATTGAAGGAGAATGGGCATGCCAACGTCGTCGGTGTCCTCCTAGACTCTAGCACTAAAGGGAGTCCAAACTCGATGCTGTTAGGGCGCTGCCATGGAATCCTCAGATTTCTTTTCGACGGTGTATCCTTGTTTTGAGTCGATGGACACCAAAGGATGTCAAGACAATCTAAGCCTTTTGACTGTTCCTTTCTCGAAGCTTCAACTTTGGAAGTCGGAACAACTTGGTGCAAATGGCGTGATACCATAACCGAGGTGGCGTAAGCAGCACTGTGCCGGAGCCTTGATGGTGTAAGTGATTAGCACTTTAACCGGGATGGTGTGGATATCACGACATTCTCTTCGTTGTTCCTAGCTTTCTGTTTGAAACTTTGACTAGGTTTAGACAAGAGACTTAAACAGTCCTGATTTCCTAAGGCTTCGCTGGCCCAAGGATTTTGAAAATTGATTACGCGCAACATCGAGATGCACGACTCTTCATCGGTCCACGACAGGGTCCTAACAGTCACGAGACAAACTCGAGACAGACCTAAAAGCCGCCCTAGCAT
Source organism: Rhododendron kiyosumense (assembly GCA_019656275.1). Classification (NCBI taxonomy): domain Eukaryota; kingdom Viridiplantae; phylum Streptophyta; class Magnoliopsida; order Ericales; family Ericaceae; genus Rhododendron; species Rhododendron kiyosumense. The sequence continues at coordinate 106,196 of BPLS01000626.1, forward strand.
GCTCCTACGCAAAGCGGAATGTATGTATGTACAGGCATGCGATAAGGAAAGCAGTAACACATAGACAGTTTATGGGGGTTAGATGCAAGTAATCCTACCCTGCGGGTTCCTGTCTTAGGTTGGAAGGTTCTAGTGCTTTGTACGCGTGTAGAGGCCGGTTTTGGCTTAAAGGGGTTCCTCTGACTAAAGCCGCGGTATACCTCCCACTGCAATGCGTGCAGCAATGCAATGGTCGAACGGTATTACGACTCATCATCGTCCAAGGTTGTTGGGCATTCGAGGACCCCGGGCTCCAGTAAACTGTGCTGGTTACCCAAAACACCTCAACGGGGCTTATCCAACATCGATGCAAATGGAGAAATGCCAAAGAATGATTAAATGAGAGAGAAATGCAAGATTTTGGAAAATGCCTTTTGAAGCTTGGCTCACTTTCATTAATCCGCACTTGGAGAAAACTACATAAGTGAACAATAGTAAAAGCCCCAGTTCGAAATGGACGGATGCTGAGATCCTGTTACGTTACTCCGTTCTTCAGCAGCGCGAAGCGTACTATTTTGACAAGCTTTTGAAAATTGTTCTTTTATGTATTAATCGCCAGATACTAATTAATGCAATTTTCCCCAGCAGAGTCGCCACTGTGGGCACGCGCCCCAAGAAATCGCCGGATTTTGGTTTGCTGCCCCTTTAGAAAGAATAGCGCGGCGAAACACTTCGATTCAGAGTCGCCACTCGGGTTTTAGCGGTGAGGCACCCAAGGAACCGAACTCAAGAACGCTTTGGTACGTTTTGATTTGATTAAAAAAAAGGTTTGATTTGATTTGAAAAGGCATAGACTGGTCCGTCGTCACCTTCGATATCTGAGGTTCGGGAGCCAGGTTACGAGAGGGGAAGGGTTTTATGGCACCCCTCTCGCCCAATCCGGAGATCGGTCTCTACTCGGGCATTTTATAAAACATTTGCATTTTTCTCTCATTTGATCATTTTTAGCCAGTTAGGGCGGGGGAACAGTTAATGGGGGTTAAAACTGTAACAAGTTGCAAATTATATGACAAAATGTTTATGGATGATGGTTTGCTTGCTTGAATTGAATTAAACGTAAGAACATAGATTGAGAACAAACACTGCAAAGAGTTCAACGGGATGATGTACGCTGCTTGTCGGGTGCGTGAGCAGGCAACATGCTGGCACGCAATGGCCAAGCCACTGCACGCCAACAGACCCTGCGCACGCCACCTTAAAGCTGGCGTACACTAACCTACTGATTTCTCGCAGCCCTTACTCTCAACCCTCTGGGCTCTGGAATGGACCAGTGCACACCCAGGACAAACCACGCAGTTCAAGATATAGTTCAAGTACATGTACAAAGATGAGAAATGGCTAAGAACCAAGAAAATAGCGCAGCAAACCCCATAAACAGAGTGGGGAGAAATAGGAGGCCAAGATGGAACTGTGATGTAAGGGCCATGCACTGGCTTATGTCAAACATGCCGTACGCCACCCCATTGGGGCCGTACGCCAGGATTGCATGCTAACCAGGGTCTGGCTTTACATCATCTGGGCTCTGGAACATGACCAAAAATACCCCAGAGGCCTTGAAAGCAGAAAAGGTACAAGTATTGAAAACTACATTTAAAACAGTTCTAAAATACAGAAAGCGATAAACTGATTATTAGCATGCTAGAAGGTGATGACAGGAAAGGAAACAAGTAATAAGGGACAGCTCATGATCCCCATGCCAGCAGCTGTGCTCGTACAGCCAAAGATGGCGTACGGCTAAGCTAAGCTAGCGTGCGCCATGGCATGTCCTCTGCGACTGATTTAATTTACCAGAGAGGGGTCTGGACTAGTATCAGTTACTAGCCAGAACCCTTCTGGTTCCCCTCAGGAGCTGAAAACAGAAAGCAGCACAAAGGTGGTATACCTTTGGTGCAAAGGGATGGAAGGATGGTTTGAGCTTTGGGGGTTGAAGATGGAGGCTGGGTGTGTAGTAACTAATCAGTGGTGTGAGGTGTGAGGTGCTTCTCTCACTCTTACTCTTTCAATGGAGGAGAGAGAACAAGAGAAAGAAGAGGGAAAAAGGCTTGAGTTAATGAATGTGCTAACCCCTTGCAAATGAATGCAAGGGGGGTATTTATGGTGGAGAGAGGGACTGAGATCAGGGCTGATCAGCTGGGTTAGGGAGGTTGGGTTGAGTTAGAGGGAGCCTCCCATGCATTAAATGCATGGGACTTGTTGATGGGGTGTGTAGGAGAGAGAGGGGGACGGCCCTGCAGAAAACAATGATCAGGGGGGCTCTGCACTGTACTGGATTGGTTACAAAGTCTCGAGCACGTGACAGAAAAGCGGTGATTTGACCGGCCTTGACCTTCCGTACGCCACCTACAAGCTGCCGTGCGCCAGGTCAAACTCAGTCAACGGTCGATGTCCAACACGTGGCAATTTCCTGGCGCACGCCAAGCACGGGCTGGCGTAAGCAAGGTTCGGTTTTGCTGAGGCTTATTTGGCTCCGGGCTTGAAGGGTTTGAAATGGCTTGAAAGAGGAGGGTCCAACGCTCAAAGCTCACGACCTTCCATCGACCTCGGGGAGTTTTCGACCGTTTATCATCATTGGGGTAACAAAAGACCGCGAACATGCTGATCTAGATAGTCCATAATAGGGTGTCTACAGAAACCGATTGAACCGAAACAACAAAAACCGATCACCTCTTTGGACGGTTTCGGTAGAAGCTACATATAGAAAACCAAACTGATTATTCAATTGTTAAAAACTCCCAAAATTAAGCCGACCGAACCAAAATCACCCCTAAATTGCTATATAGTATATAAATAATTGTCCAATGTATGATACATGGAAATGTAATATTCCAGCAACATAATGGGAACACAGGCTTAACCAGAAGCAAAACAAGGAAAGCCTAACCAAAAGTAGAATACAACATGAATGCATTTCAGATATGTTCTTGCTGTACAGAGCTTAAGATTCATATGGTAAAGCAGCCTGTCAACAAAAATTGATACATCTTCCTCTACAATCACTAGTTCCTAGCACGTGTAATTCGCTGGAAAACCAAGTTGATCCCCATCCAACTTCTTAGGAATCCCATCTGCAAAAGGAGACATTTTGATTTCATTCCAACAGTTCACAAAGTCAAATGTGATGGGCATGGTTTCAAAATATTAGAACATCACAGACCTGCATTTGTCTCATGTAGTAACCGTGTTTCCTTCACCTTAACATAGGCTTTGCTGAAAGAAACAATGACCTTAGAGTCAATGGCTGGCAAATTTACTTTGTAGGCTGGACCAGAAACTGTGCAGAAGCATAACCAGACAAGATCATTGGAAGCTCAACAAGTGAAGGATCTATTGCTGGAAGCGCCATATATATATCCTCAGTAGAGAATGGAATGCTGCAAGAAGGCACTAAAAAAATGTAAGAGAAATGCCAAGCCGGAGGGAAAAAGCATCTGGACTAGATATACCTAAAAACTGAACATTGATCTAAAAATGAACAGTTTAGAGGGATCATAAGCCTATTAGAATTTTTAAACAGTAATTCATGTCTGGGAGATGATTCACAAATAACAAATTCCTACAGCAAACTAGCAAAAAATGTGGCAATGGCATTTTCGAAATTATGAGCCAAAATCATGGACACCCACTTTAAAATGAAAGAGCCACAAATGGCCAAAACAATCAAATTTGCATGAACATTCTGTTTATGTTTTATTTGGCACAAGTAGCATTACCTTGTTTTGTTTATTTTCCTTATCGATGCAAGAATGCCAATTTGCCATCATTTAGAAATTCAAATACTTACACAACACAAAGGTAAGGGCGGGCTTGGCGCAACGGTAAGGTTGCTCTATTGTGACCTGGAGGTCACGGGTTCGAGTCGTGGAAACAGCCTCTCTTCTTGCGGGGGTAAGGCTGCATACATCAACCTTTCCCCAGACCCCGAGATCGCAGGAGCCTCGTGCACTAGGTTAGCCCTTTTAACGCAAAGCTTTAGTAGCATGCTACGCAGTTAATGGTGTAGAACACTATCCTTATTAATGATAATATTGACAAAGTTATCCACAAAAATATAACTCCTATATCTCTTCAATAAACATGAACAAAAAAACAATTTCTTAGAACACAAAAGCACAAAATGACCAAATAAACAAGTAGAAACAATTTTCTCGATCAGTATGAATTATGTGAAACAATCCGATATGATGATAGGTGTATGTAGTTTACCTCAAATCATCGTCCAGCAAAAAAGAATTCGAGGTTAGATTCTGGGAGTCCTTATTCAAAATCTCCCTCATCTGAGCAACTACCTGTGTAGCCATACAATGTTCAGAAACCATGGGCAACATTGTAACCAATTAACAACCACGCAAGGAACTTTAAACTTGCCTCGTTTGATACGCTCTGAGTTCCATACTTGTCATCCCAGTACATAGTACTTATCCGATATATTTGCCTGACAGTCAATGCCTGCCCAGTATGATGATCTGTATAAGTGGAATACTGAAGACAATCTATGATAAAGAAGAAGTGGCCAGATTTAAGATCTTACTGGACATAGATCTTGCCTTATTTCGTCCAGGGACTTTTTCCTTTTCTGATGTATCACCTAAATGATTTACAAGGTCCTTGAATAAATACAGCTCTAAAGTCAAAATCAATACAACTTTCCATTACAGGTGTAGCTCATACCAGAAAGCCAACAGCTTGTCTAATATAATTTAGCTCGTGCCATGAGGTTCCTGCAAACTGTATTTAGGAATGACTCAGATTCAGTAACTCAAATTCCGATTTCTGCAGTAAATGCTTGCCAACAGAAGAGGGAAACTCTGTTTACCTCCTCTGTCGCACCAACAATCCATTTTTCTAGTTCCACCAAACCCGATTTCACATATTCCCCGTTGGAAAATGTGCAACATTCTCGTCGCAGCAGTAGACTGAGAAAAAGATTCAGCTCAAGACCAAAGCCTAAATTCATCGTCATTGGAAGAACACAATGAACTCTAGGATCTAAACTACTTACCTGTTGAAAAGGGATATGTTGATGAAAGAGAAAACCTGGGTAGCAATCTTACGGACAAAAAATGAAGGTACCTGGAACCACATTAGTTTGGGGCACAAATTCATAAGTCAATGGGCACAACACTGAAACAAAACAGAACAGAGAAAAAGAACCCATGAATTACTACCCCTGTGCAGGGACAAAAGAGTTTGGTAGCAAAATCAAACAAAAATCCACGCACGAGGAGCAATATACAAACAATTCAGCTGATCTCGCTAAGCTTTTACAGGGTTATTTCTACTGATAAACCAAAACAGTGTGGATTAATGCCACCTATTAATCGACATTTCAACCCCTCAATTTCTGTTTGTATGTTGGTCAAAAGACTCAAAACCACTGAGTTGCCACTGAATAGGGCTTTCTATACGATAGAAATGAACTTTCATTCACATGTAATAAAGAGAAAAGTAATAGCCATTATTATTATCTTTACAGAAACTCCATTGGTTGTTGATGAATTCCCAACAATGTTGCGTGACTCGGGTCGTAGAAAAACTCGACATTTTGGCAAGCTCTTTTCGCATCATGTAGTGGTTCCAAGTCCACATCCTTGCATAAGTAGCTGTTATTGAACTCCACCATCTCACTCAGTCAATTAGTCATCAACCCAAAATTGTTGCAACACCCTTCCTTCCCTCCAACTACCATGATACGTTAACCACCATCATTCTGCTATTGGAACTGACAGTTCCGATAATAAAAACCTTGTACTTCGTTTAAAATAAAAGTAGCACTATTTTCATCAATCAAATTTGATGTACTTGTTGAAGATATTGGTCCTATTCTCTGATTTCTTACTAAGTACTCTCCCCGTTCCATTTTGTTTGCTCACGTTTCCTTTTTGGATGTTCCAAATTGTTTGCAATTTTCCATAATTGGAAACCACCAAAAGGGCAAAGTTCCAACTATACCCTTTCAATGTAAAATTCTAACACAATTATTAAACTATTAAAGTTATTCGAAAGGGTACGGAAATCTATACACTTTTCAACCCAAAGCCTTTAAGTCAATAAAATGGGACAGAGAAGGAGTAAGGTTTTTATCGGTTTGTGACAGAGAAGTAAACTCGAGAAAGAACTATTGTAGTGTTGTAGACAATCAGCTTTGTGATTGCGGATCTATCAAAGAGATAATGGTTGAGATAAGAGAAAAAGGTACATTGATATGGTTGTGGAAACGTGGCATGGTGATCAGTTTTAATGGAGGAAGATTGCAAAACTCAAACGAATCGATAAATGTGGCATCTGTGGTAGTTAGGGGACATCAATTAGACGAGTGATGTTAAGGTCTGGAGTCGAGGATGAGGGTCGTATCTATGGATGTTTACGAGGTAGTAAATGGCAGCAGTATGTTGGTGATTTTAGAACTTATAATAAAGAAGATAGAATAGCCAAAGCCATGATAATTGTATTGATGACAAAAGACTAGTTACAAGGGTAGATTAAGCTACATATACTCTAACCCTAACAACCTTAGATAAACCCAAAAGGCTAAAAGGCTAAACTACCCTCAAAATAAATGACAAAAATAAGAATATACCCAAATACTTGGTACACATTCCCCCTCAAATTCATGATGTGAGTGCAACTAACATCATGAGTTTGTCAAGTAGAAGACAACGTCGAATAGTAGTGTCGGTCTTGGTGAAGAAATCAAGCAACTGCAGCAAGGATGGAATAAGTGGCAGATTAATTGTGCTTGATTGAAGATGTCGGGGAATAAAATGACAATCAATCTCGATATACTTCATACACTCATGAAAAATTGAATTGTGCGCAATCTGGATGACACTTTTGTTATCACAATAAAGAGGGGTGAGAAATGCATTACCCATATCGGATAGAAGCCACCGGGGCCAAACTCTTTCAAATGTAGCAGATGCAAAAGCATGGTATTCAGCTTTAGCGGTAGAGTTAGTAATGACAGATTGTTTGTTACTTTTTCAGGAGATAAGAGAGTCCCATAGAAAAAAAAAAAACTGAGACTTTCGATCAAAAATATTATCCGCCAAACCAACATTGGCATATGCCTTAAGAGTCGAGTTTAAAGGGGAAAAGAGAAATAAACATTGATACATAGTGCTGCAAACATAACTCAAGACATGGAACAATGCAACCCAATGGGTAGAACGAGGAGCTAAAACAAACTAACAATGTGGACAGCATAGGAAATATTAGCACGAGTCCCAGCAGATAGACTAAGCAACCAACAAGTTTAGGATACTTTGTAGGATGGCGGAAGCCCTCCCTTTTATAGACGTGGGAGAGGTTATTAGTACGACGACGTGGAAGCCCTCCCTTCGTGTCAGTTGAAGTAATAAAATCAGTGTCTTCCTAAAATATCCTGTGTGTCTTATATTCACGCTCTTTGATCCTAACCTACTTAGTGTTTGTACCCATTTCGTATCTGTAAATTTAATCAATAGGAACATAATACGAGGCAGAGAACATAGTATGCAACTCAATAGTAGTGTCAACAACCTTCATCACTAAGATTAGCAAGATGTAGAATTTCATTTATATACTCGGTCTGCGATAAAAGATAACCCTTTGGAGAAGAAGCAACTTCAATACCTACAAAGTAAACCATTCATTTCATATTCCTGAAATATCTTCAGTTTCAGCTTACAAATGGTAGCAGAATCAGAACCTGTAATTGTCATGTCATCCATATACAACAGCAGAAGAACTAACCCAATCAAGTGCGTCGAATAAAAAGTGTAGAATCTTGTGTACTAGGCTGGAAACCAAACTGTAGAGCAACTGACTGAAATGTTTATACCAAGCACGCGAAGGCTGTTAAAGGACAAAGAAAGTGCAACAAAGACGACAAACAAGGCTAGAGGGAAGAGAGAAACGCGACGGAGAAATATAAATTTCTTTAGAAAGATACACATTGAGGAATGCATTATTTTTATTTTTATTTTTTAACGGCGAATAAGTTTTATTAATCACAGTAAAAATTACCAAAAGTAGTAAAATTTACCAGAAGTAATGTTACAGAGATTAAAAGGATAGGAAGACTAGGCATCGTAACGAACAAAATGCATCCCAATCGACACTCAATCTGTCTGCTAATCCTATGCCGCTAACGACCCTAAGAGCCAGCCACAAAACAATACAACCTGCACAAACCACTTGGAAGTGACTATCATCTAAAAAGCCCGCCTAAAGCAGCCCCAATCACCACTCCACCCCACCCCGCCGTCCACCCACCATCACCAAACAATGTTGCCGGATGGAAACTTTGCACCAACAAAACCTGCAAGAGAACCCTTCATAAGGTTTAGGTCGAATCCCGGATCCAAACAAACAGCAACAAGAACCGACCGAGACGTCGAATGGGATAGACCCGGAGATCAGACACGCAACTCCATATTAGCCGTTAAGTGAAAAGATCGAATACACCCAACAGTGTAAAACCAGCGGGAGCCACGCCCAGATCGTACATGCCATTAGGCCCATAAACCGGAAGCACCCAACAGTGCTACCAGCAACAAGCCAGGAGCTGGAATCGGAGAAAATTCACCGAAAACAACCCGACTCCACCGAGCCACCCAAAACCACCTTCCCCCGCCACAAAACACCACGGCTTCCTCCTCCACCCAAACCAGCTGATCCCCCTGCCAGATCCGCAGCCCCCACCTCCAGCCCCACCACCCCCCGCAACCCCACCGCCAGAAAACCTCCACTATATCTACAGACCCCACTACCACCAATCCCCACCGCAACCCCAAACCACCAGCCGAGCCCCAACCCACCTTCAACGCTCCACCATCAAAACCCATCCAGATCCGCCAAACAAAAAAACGCAACAGCCACCGCCGCCACCTACACGATCGCGAGAGGACGGATCTAAAATAGAAAGAATCACCTCCAAGCCGAGAGAAGCAAGATGAAGTCAAAGACTCTGCCCATTATTCAGAAAGAGAGAAGAAACCCCCCACCCCAAAAGGGAACCCTAGAGTTGTTGCTCCTGTTATCGTTTTAGAGAGAGAAGTCGAGAGAAAAAAGCGAAGGTTTATTGACGAATGCATTCTTACCATCCAACTGAAATAGAGGCCACTTAAGCGCTAGGCAACTAAGCCAACTTTATATATTGCTCTAAAAAAACCATCTGAACGAAATAGGGTTTTCATGCCTCCTTCCATGAAGAACTTGAAAATCCAATCCACCATGTCTAGTTAAACTCCTCTCCTAGGGCGTAGATGAAGCTTCTACTTCGAGTAATGTTGTTGACAACCCAATCCGGGCTTTTGGATTATCTTTAAGTTTGGCTCGGTTGGCTCCCCAATGATGAAATAAGAAAAAATATTCCTTCAAGGCTTGGATCAATACTACTTCAATAACCTCAAGAAAAGCCCTTCTCAAACATATAGGGTGGCTCATGGTTCAATTTTAAAATAGAAAGATGTGTTCGTTTTGTCAAAAACGACTTTTTCCATGACGCACTGAGGATAAAATGGGCACACATTTTAATGTATCAATTGGGTTAGAAAGAGGACTCAACAAGCTTTCCAATGCTTCGAACCGCGTTCAAATCCGAGTTCGGTATGTTGTGCTGTCAAAACGTACCACGCAGCACTTTAAAACACCGCGCAGCATTTTAGAGCACCTCAAGGCACTTTAGAGTGTCGTGCGGCATTCCTCAAAGCACTTTAGAGTGCCATGCAGCATTTTAGCATGGTCAACAGCAGAACAGCTGTTGGCCATGCTCGGTCAAAGGTTCTGGGCGCGATCAGAAGACCGTTGAATGGACTCAGTCTTCTTCCTCCACCTCCCACACCCCACCATCACCTTTTACCAAAAACTCTATAAATAGTCATTTTCAGCCATTTTTGGGGACTTCTCTCCTCTCTCACTCTCACTAACCACTCACCTCTCTCTCCACATCCCAAGTCTATACATTGATATACAAACCATTGCTCACCAAAATCTCGTTTTTCCATCAACTAGTCCATAAAACCCACCCAGAATCACTTCTAAAATCAGAAATTCAACTGGTTTTAGGAGTTTCTAGTCTTAAATCAAACCTATTTTGCCATTTTCAAGCACATTCAAGCTCTAAAAGGTATAAAGCAAGATCCTTATGTCAAGCTCAGTCTTGGCCTTGAGGGGAGCTTACCATGGTCACTCAGTCTCTCTATACTGAGTATTGGCCTCAAAATAAGCTTCAAAAGCAGAAAGTAACCAAAAACAGTTTTTGCACTGGACTCAGTGTCATGCGGTGGTTCACAACCCCGCACGTCATAGTGAAGTACGCCGCACGGTATTTTGGTTCTGACTTACAGGTTGATCAGTGCCTGTGAAGTCAGAACCTCCTGCTTTTATGCTCAAATCTCCTGTTTTTCTATTAAAAACTCTTTTCCAGACCCATTTAATGTCTTAAAACCATTTTTGATGCCTCTTGGCATGGTATTTCATGTGCAAGCTTGAACTCAGAGGCTTATTAAACCATTTTCAGTGACAATATGTATAAAACCCATTTTCCAAGCTTGTAGTTCGAATTTTAACATGAAATATGTTGTTCTGGAAAAGTGCAGGAACCAAAACCCCGCACGTCGTTTCAGTATGCCTGCGAGGTTTTATGTTTCTTTATTCGTTTTTGACATTTCTGCAGGTTGTTTATTTGTACATTATTCAATTTGTACATTATCTTGTACAGAACATTGGAGGCTGGCAAGGAATTGAAGCACAGGCAATGACTACATGAAGCAACAGTACCGACTTCCTCCCAAACAAACATGATTGTTGTGAGTAGCTGGAAGATTAGGACAGTACGTATCAGAATGATCCCCATGACATATGGGGATGCAAACGAGGACATAATTGGATTTAGAACACCACATTGTTTAGTCTGCATTACTTTTCAGAATGATATATAATCTTGTGTTGATTATTTTTTGGTTCACCAAATGTACCTAATAATAAGCCAACTGCTATTCTCTAATTTACATATGGAGTATCAGAATGCTAAAACAGTCAATGGCATGATTCCTGTTACAAGTTAACTTCTTAAACTAGAACTTGGCTTCTTACAAGCATAATGATTTCAGGTTCAATAGGCAATTCATTAACTCAGAGCATCAAACAAAACCATAAGAAAACCGGAGAAATACAGAATGAGAGAAAAAAAACATGCCCCAGACTTGAGTAATGTGCTATACAAGTAGCATGGAGATGGAGAACAAGCAATAGACGAATTGTTCATGGAACGCGTAAAGAGGAAAAGAATATCAGACGTACATGATTCTCAAGCAGCCGACTCATAAGAGAATCCAAAAATCTGATGATGCTATCCCACTGACTGCTTGGTGACTGCTGAGGAACACTACCAGGTGATCTAGATGACTTCCCACCGTGGACTCGTTGAAACTTTGGTGCCTTAACAGGTGCAGGAGAAAAAGTAGAACATTAAGTAGTTCCCTAGTTACGAACTACACTATTACCATACATATAATAGGACATAAAAACTAGTTGAGAATTGAGATTGAGATGATTGGAATTCGGCAACTTATCCACACATGATCACATGAAAAACCTAATTTTCTATTGAAACAGCCATCAAGAAAGCAGAGAATCATGGAGCATATTACAATGCTTAACACAGAAAAATAGAAGATGGAAGAGTCGTCAACAAAAATATAAAATAAAAAACAAGCTTATCGCTGAGAAATCTGTCGCGATAAAGACAAGAAAATCATTCACCTGAATGCATAAACCCAACAACGGTGATATTTCTTTCTTCAAATTATCTCGTATCAAACCAAAAATCTTCTCCACACAAGCAGTTAATTGCTGTTTAAAAAGTATGGCTGGATATCTTGCTTCCACATGTGAAACACCATCCTCAAATCCAATGTACTTGAACGAAGATTTTAGGCCCTAAGAAATGAAACATAGATCAACAAATCTCAACCCCATCAAGTTAGTAGCCAACAATTTTGGTTAGAGAGAGAGCACCACGAACTACTCAGAAAATATAATATATAGGCAGAAAAAAAGCATAGCAACCAAAACAAACCAAACAGAGCCCCAAGTCCAACTTAATCGGGCTCGGCTACATGAACTCATTTTCTCCATTGAGCTCTGTCAAAGGCATTGTGTTTCGTGATATCCAACAAACCTAAGGTCCTTTCGAACTACTACTTCAAAAGTTATGGACCACCTCTCCTTAATACTACGCTCTACCATAACCATCTCACTCCTAACTACCACATCTACCATTCAACAATAGTCTGCCTAGACCCAAAGTCTAGGCATTGGGGATCCGCCTATCTACGCCACCTTGGCTGACTTTTAGAACACTGCAATTACTGTATTTAATTTATTTGTAAAATCCTAACACTAATTGCCTATTTCTATGATCTAGTGGGCTTAATTATTTTAGATAGAGCTTAAAAGTTAGGACTAATCATAGCTACAAACAAATAAATTAAATACATGTGGCATTTTCGTCCATAATTTTGTCGGAATTTATAGAGAATAAAAAAATGCTACAGTTGAATTTGTCACGTTGAAATGAGTCCCCGGATACTTTTCAGGATAGAATTTGAAGCCGTAACCATATTTCATGCGAAACGAAAGTAATTAGACTTCATCTGAGGCGAAAAATAATTTTCCAAGTTTTGAAATTTTTCTATAGAAATCCAACACCTTCACGATGACCCTCATATTTAAATTACTAATTCTAGAATTTTTGGGATTTTCCGAAGATCGCAGTCCAGACCGATATGTCAAAACCGGGCAAATTTTGACATTCGCCTAACCTTAACAAATTCATACTAAGACTCTCTCTGTTCCAAATTGCTCGTCCCTTATACTATTTTGGAATGTTCCAAATTGTTAGTCCTCATTGAAAAGTAAAAACAAAATGGGTTCAATATTCCAAATTAATCCCTTTACCAATAACAATGATTTCATTCAAAAGTTGAAATATACGGCCATTGCATCTTCTCAAGTGTGAATGCATTTATTCCATGTCTCCTTAAGAAGTTGAAATTCCCGTAAAGGACCTAACAATTTGGAACATAGGGAGTAGTAATTTGGGAGAACTCATGACTATTTTTATGTTCAAGTGCAAGCCCTTTGGAATTTTTTAATTTCACGACAAGTTAGATCCAATCCATCGGTGAGTCGTGCTTACCTTGGTTACATGTGTTAAAGCATTCAACTCAAAACCAATTGGCAATTGGAGGAGATAATTAACCAATGTGGGACAAACTCCAACACTTCCACGCACATCCGACCCCCGACTCACATGTGGAGAGTTAAACAAATGATCTATACCACATGAATCACAACAAACAACGGTGCCCTTATGGCACAAACAAGAGGGAACAAATTCTCCAAAACCCTAGCTCTTATACCGTGTTAAAGCTTCCAACTCAAAACCAATTGGGAATCAGTGGAAAGGCCGCCTAGGCTCATATACTAGTTTTGAAAAAAATAATTAACTAGTGTGGGACAAACTCCAACAACATTCATTTATTAAATGCTTTAAATTCAATTGCTACTTGTTTGTAAAGATAGGAAAATGTGAAAAATGTTCCTACATAAAAAGGTATTGCTCATAAATAGCAATTTATAAAAATGACTAGTTTACTATTGCTATGTTGTCATACTAATCCAGACCATGACAGTATGTTTGATAGCATGAATTCATTATTCGATAATACATGCTTACGATAGTATGACTCATTTGAACGGTGTCCAGAGTGTTAAGAGGACGTGAAATGGACTAGAGACTTGAGAATATAAGGTTGGAGGTGCAACCATGCACTAACCGAGCACTGATATCACAATTCACAAACACTCTGGAATGGGGTAACTCCCCAACCGAGTGGCAACAAAACCATTGAATGGTATTATTACAAATAGGCATGTGCAATTAAAATGGGTCTGACTACTAGGCTCCTGGGCCGAAGAAAAGGATCCTTGTTCTAGGACTAAATGCATGAAGCTATTATTTTGTGATATTGCCTCTTTCTACTCTTGGCAAAGTCATGAATATTTTTGACATGAATACTTTTATGATCAAACATGGAACCTCAGTATACAATTCTCACAAAAGCTTTTGCTTTTGAAAATCTCATATTTTTTTTGAAGTTAAAGTAGATAGCAAGGTTGTGGGTCGTGTACAGTTGCTCGAGTAGTAGTTGTAAAGAACAAGTTCGTAAACTAGGAGTACCTATAGCTCTTTTAATTGCAGCTCAAATTAGCTGCTGTAAATCGTAGCTCACCACTTAGTTACGCTGGAGTTGTATGTTAATACCAATTCCTATTCTTTCTTGTAACATACTGTTTGAAAGCTCTGAATAATAGTAAGGCCTTGGTGACTGTCATCGGCTGGTCACTTAAACCCTGTAATAGAATCGGGTGGTCGCACCCGTACTTTCCATTAAATTGACAATAGATATGTTACCAGATTATCCTATTGTTGGTTGGATAAATGCACAAAATACCCTATATAGCTTTATAAAGACAACCAAACACCCTTTATTTTATCACTTTTCATTGTGACCAAACATCCCTCCTACCACTCCCAAGTCCACCATACCCTCTCAAGCTTTAATATCTCCTTCATTGCTCTCACAATTGGCCTAGTTTGGTATCACTTAAAAGGTGGCCATTTAATCTTCATATAATTTGGTTATTGGCTTATCGCTTAGTTTAACTTTCACAAGATGTTATGTAAACCTATATAACATGCGTGATTGAATAAGCTCCCACATAGCTTTTTAATTATATTTTTATTACTAAATGAAACAAAAAATAAATTTCAAGTATCTCTTTTTTTTGGGTTTTGCTACACTTGGAATATTTTATTTCACATTCTTGTTCCTATAAATTTTAACTCGTAGGCTGACACTAATACTCCCTCCATCCCATGATTTTGGTCCCTTAAGAAACTACGTGCAATTTTCAAACTTAAAAATAATGTATTTACTAAAATAAAAATAAAAAATTTTGCACCGTTCAAAAGATCTTATCAAGCTCTATTTAGCTGACCTCAAAGGATTCCAGTCACCCAGCGCAACATGTTTTATTCTCAGCGGCAATTACAGTCTGTTTTCCAGGGTCAAACCCAGTCTCAATCCGCCTATGGTCTACTCGAAGGTTGAAGAGAGAGAATGGGTCAGACAGCAATTCGATTAAATAAAGAGGACTCACTGTGAGCTTTGAGGAAAGCCTGTAAGTTATTTTTCGACTTCCCCCTTCTCTTCCTGGGGAGAGGCCAGTCAATTGAGAAATTAATAGAGTACAAAACTTATCTTCAAGTTTTACCTTATTTTGATCGATCAAAGGGCGATCGCGGGGTCACTGAATGAAGTCTCCGTTTATTTCGGAGGTAATGACCCGGAGCGAGGCAGAGATGACTAGAGTGATCACTTCATTGGCAATAGGTGGGTGGGATGACTGTATTCGCATTCTGATGACCTTTTCCTCCTTTCTTCCATAAAGGTTCCCTTCACCGAACAGAATTAGGGCTTTAAATTGACTTCTTCTCATCCATCACCGGACTCGGTCCTGCCGATGGGGAAGATCCAAAGAACCCATCCATTTCAAAAGCAGAGAAAATCAAAGAAACAAACCCAGAGAGAGAAGAAAAGCTTACCGAGGATATCTAAGTGAAAAAAAATTCTTGTTTTCTTGGGGGAAGAGGAGTAAGACAAGGGCGGTTAGCGGGGTTGACTCAATATCAATATTGGGATAAACTAGGCTGTTGACCAGGGTATGGTAACGAAATTAAACCAACGAGATGAAGGACTAAATTCCCCTATTAAATAGGAGAGAGGAAGAAGAATGGATTCTATGAAAGAAGATTGTTAAGATAGCTCGCTACTCTGGCCCGTGCTATTGCCCTCAGAGATAGAGCGATTAGGTGAAGGAAATACAACCTATTATGTGCCAAAACTCAAAACTATTTACTGCATGAAGTATGCTGCTACTAGAAGAGCAGTCCTACTAGCAACTGTCGGGCTTACCAGGGTCTAGGAACCTGGAACCTGCTTCCCAAAAAGAAGGGACGCTATGTATTCAAACAGAAAAGAACAGAGATTGATATTCACTTTCGGAACTTTCCCTGAAAAAGAAGTTGAGGGAAAGGGTACAAGAACACCGATCTCATCATTACATACGACATTTCGAGAAGAGAATGCTTTCTGTCTTGAAGCGACTTTGAGGAAATTTCTATGGAATACTTGAGTTCAGGTGGAGCTAAAGTTTCCTGGGATGTGGTTTGTATGCCTAAAGATGAAGGTGGGTTGGGTCTGGTAAGGCTTGCTAGCTGGAATTAAGCCGCAATGTTGTTGAACAGGGAAAGGAGAACACTACACAAAATTAGCTTTGACAGTGAGCGAGATCATTGAAATTCAATCAGAACAGCACTCAGTGAGTAAGAAATAGGATTGAAAGCAGGAGCAAGCAAAGGAGATGTTGAGCTCAAAACAACGGGAAGATATATTGTGTATAAGAAGCTATCGAATACATCCCCACTACCCCCCGTACAAGGGGACATGCATGTGAATGCAATTAATGGTGTGACAACATTTAGCTCTCTCAAGAGTTCCTCAAGAACTATATCTTTATTCTGGAAACATGGTCAACCAGAAAATTATTATACTCACGATTCTTCATCCACCGATGCAGAAAATGCTCCAGTTTCCCATTCTCATACAAGGCCAGAAAGTTTATTAGCAACAGGTCGGCATGAAATGATTTGTCATGCTCAAACATCAATCTCGATCAATTGATGGGATTGCTGCTAAATCTCCAACTGGTGAGTATGCTGGGTCAGCTGCTAGCTTTGCTAAATCTTCTGCTGCTGGGTATTGAATTGTGAGGGGTGCTTAGCAAGGCATGGACGGACTGCCTTACAGAGGCAAAACTCCTAGATCGCAAATCAGTACAGTAGAATGACAAGCTGACTTGCCTTCGGTTAATGAGCATAGTTTGATTATTGGCTTATTCGGATTATTTCAACCATTAGACGATTTGGACAGTGTAGAGTGAATCTTCCTTCCGAGGTCTTCCCTGGCGAGAGAAAGTTCGTGAGCTTATTTGGCTTATTTGGAACATTGCGAATGAGTCTTCCTTAGGGGATTTTCCTATTTCTTTCATGTCAACATTTCCAATAAAGCGCTTCTCGGAGACTTTGGACATTTTCCGTAGTAATCAAGCCCAGAGTGGGTTCCTAGTCTTGAGTTCCTGGTTGGTTGAAGTTTGAGACTTCGTACCTTCATTAATTGTCCTGTATCGTAAGCCATTTCGCTTCTGTTGACTCTATATATCATCTTCCTCCTCTCTCTCTCCACTTTGTAAGTCCATTATTTCTTTGAAAGAGTTGATTGAAAGTCGTCGTAGAAAGAAAAGTACCTTAGGAAGTGGAGCGGATTATTCTTTTCGACCGCTTTTTCTGTTCATTTCAACATTGATTTTTTAAACAAAATCATCACAACAAAGTGACCGATAAATAAGAAGAACGGATTCCTCCTTTTGCAGGCGCTCACTCAAAATTGCCAAGAATCAGACCTGTTTGACTTTTTTGTCTAACCTCATACCGAAACTCGAAAGAAATAATCCTGTTGTGAGGTGTACGATCTAATCCCCCAGATCAATGGAGAAGGGAGAAGTCAGTTGATTCTTACGAAGAACCGGAAGTGAAGCGCTATGCTGGGGCGGGGGGACAGGAAAAGAAACAGCTCCGAAGAAAGAAATTGGGTTTCCCAATGCTTCTCCACGCCCAATGAGATGTGCCAACCTCGGGATGCTTTACTCCTGACCCCACAAGGCTGCGAGACGGCCCAATCTATCTAGAGTGCCCATGATGTTCTTGTAGCGGAGGAAGCCGAGGTATTCTCAAACGGCAGAGCCTTAGCTGCAGTCCCATATATAATACCATGAAATATATCCTCTCGTGCTATAACACTAGAGGAGCTATTAGAGTCCTCATGTGACTGCTTACTACAAGTACAACAACATAGCCGAAAAGAGGCTTTCTCCCTCCATTTGCTCCTCGTGCAAGACTGCTTTCATTGGGGAAATCCTTCTCGTCAATCTCTACCCTTGGTCCTACTGATTCTAGCCAGTTTCTGAATGGATTACTCAGCATGGGTGTCGAAGGTTCAATTCACACGAAATGTAAAAGAATGAATCGTACTTTACATAGAAGCTAACCTCCATCCATTTCTCCTGATCCCTCTTTTCCCAGTGAGCTAACAGCAACCAATAAACCTCCAGACTCGAGATCACCAGCAACATCTTCATTTTTGGCAAGCGGACGGCTGCACATCATCATTGCTACCCTCGAAATGAATTGGCTAGCTTGCTAGAATATGCATGTCTCTTCTCTTAGCACTTATACTCACTACTACTTTTTTCAATTTCAACTAAGCTTGGCACAGCCGCCTGGTAGTCGGTGAATGCACTAATGGTTGGTGCAGGAATAATAGTAGTTGTCCGAAAGGGGATGTTATGCCTAAAGCTAATTGGATTTGTAGTCCGATGTGGTAACTATCCTAAGGGAGATCCAATAGTGGATTTCAAGATCGAACCGTTTCTTCTGACTATTGTTAGAGCCACAACTGGAGATGTGAGAGTGTCCCGTTCGATGAAGTCCTTCTGAATGCAATGTGGTAATAAGATTTAGTGAAGAAATGTCACGTGACCGAAGACTTTGATGGGTTGGAATGCTCGTGATGTACCAATTTAGTGCGAGGAAAAAATCATATTTGCTAATAAGGAGGAAGTATTGTAAATGGGTGGCTTGGATTTTGTACAATGATTATATGATTATAAGTGGTTTAAGAGCCCTGCTTATATTTTGAATCATTCGTTGAAGTAATATATGAGATAAGTTTTTAATCACTCAATCAATTAAAGAATTTAGTCTCTCGTTCCCAAAGAATTTGAAAAGTTAGGACCAAATTTGAAAGAACATAATCTAAACCTGAACAAAATTCACTAAATCCAAAAACAGAAGGCTCATATTTTTTGGATTTTCTATTGGTGGCAAACGTTTTTCTAGCTTCTTATAAACAACTTTCATTTTTCAGATACTACATTTTGAACTCTGCGATAAGACATGTATCCGTCTATAAAGCACAGATACTCTATTTTGGCCTCCGTATCTCGTACCGTATGCTTATCGGACACGGATGCACTCAGATATGCTCCGGATAGGTGTCTGATAAGTTTTTTAGAGTATCCAGTATTTGAAATTAATTTTTGGTGTTTGGATACGCTATGGATATGTTTGGATACGCTATGGATATGTTTTAGATACGTTTTGGATACGCGCTCTGTTCTAAATGGCGGCCGCCCAGGCCGCCTAGGCACTTGGAGGTGCCCAGCCGCCACGCCAATAGCCCTTGGCGTTTGATTTGGCACCCAAGGAGGTTTGGCGGTATTTGGCAGTTGACTAGGCGGGCTTGGCGGCGGTGTCGGCATCTTTGAAGGCCTTTGGCAACCTAAAAATATATATATATAAAAAATAATACAAGGGAGGTAATCGAAGCCCTACTACTTATTGTCTTATTCAACTTATTTGCTAGTTGCTACTACTTAATTTCATTTGGGTTTGTACTTTGAAGTTTGAACTTGCATTATGAATACATAGAATATAGTGTGATTGGATAATGGTTTGTTAAAAAAAAAGAAAATTCCGCTGAATTGCTTGGCGCCGCCTAGGCGGCTTGGCGCTTGGAGGTGGGTCTTCGCCCGACTACCGCCAAGTGCCATTTAGAACATTGGATATTGGATACGCGCGGGGGTTAAAATGTTATAACTTAAAATATGGGTGAAAACTGTAATTATGTCTCCATATATTCTCACGATATGACAGATAAAAAAAGAGAAGGAAAGGCAGAAAAGAGAAACAGATCGATCTTCTCACTCGTCTCTCGTCTCTCTCGACAACGACATCATCGGTAAGTCTCTCTCTCGTCTCTCTCTTTCGTCTCTCTCGCATCTCTCTCTCACGTGTATGTATCAATGTGTGTGTGTGTGTATATATATATATATATATATATATACAAGCATATGTATATATATATATATATGAATATATATTTATATTTATATATCTTCTCTCTCTCTCTCTCTCTCTCTCTCTCTCTCTGTAATCTCTCTCTGATTGTCTAATTTAGGGTTTGTTTTGAAACAGTAAAATCTGATTTAGGGTTTGTATTGAAATAGTAAAATCTGATTTAGGGGATTTTTTTTCTTTTAACAGTATGATGAATTTTGCTTCTGCTGGTAGTTTTGTTTCCTCATCCTCACAACCTTCACAACCAAATGAAGGGGATACAAATAATCCTCTTTGGAGTTATGTTACAAAATTACTGAAATTGAGTGGTGCGGGGGGAAATACTCAGTGTTGGTGTAATTTTTGCGGTGTTGTCAAAAAGAGTTCATACACTAGGGTTAAGGGCCATTTGTTGAAGTTGTCCAATGGAATTGGACCTTGTAAGAAAGTTACAAATGAAGCTCTTGCAACTATGAAGAAACTAGAAGATGAAGCTAAAGCAAAAATGAAAGACAATGCACCAAAGAGAGTACCTCTACCCCCTTCTACTAGAACTAGTTTTGTTCTAGAAGGTTATGATGCCAAAAAACAAAGAATAAGTGGAGGTAGAACTGAAACTATATCACGCCTTGAGAAGGCGTATGACAAGAATAAACGTGACCAATTGCATGCGGAAATTGCTAGGATGTTTTATTCCGGGGGTTTGCCATTTAATTTGGCAAGAAACCCTTATTATGTGACCTCCTATCAATTTGACACAAACAATCCTTTGTCGGTTATATCCCACCGGGATATAATTTGTTGAGGACAACTTTACTTCAACAAGAAAAGACAAATGTTGAGAGATTGTTCCTACCAATTAAGGGAACATGGAGAGAGAAAGGTGTAAGCATTGTGAGTGATGAATGGAGTGACTCACAAAGAAGGCCTTTGATCAACTTTATGGCGGTGACGGAGGGTGGGCCTATGTTCCTCAGAGCCGTGGATTGTTCAAGTGAAACAAAAGATAAGTATTTCATCTATGAGTTGATGAAAGAAGTGATAGAGGAGGTTGGCCCTAATAATTTGGTTCAAGTAATCACAAATAATGCTAAGAATTGTGCTGGTGCGGGACTTCTCATTGAAGGATTATATCCCAATATCTCTTGGACACCATGTGTGGTCCACACTCTCAACCTTGCCTTGCAAAATATTTGTGCTACAAAGAATGTAGAAAATAACCAAGTAACTTATGACGAGTGTTCTTGGATCACGATCATTGCGGATGATGTTTCATTCATCAAGAATTTCATCATGAACCATTCCATGAGGTTGGCTATCTTCAATGACTTCGTTCCTTTGAAGTTGCTCTTGGTTGCAAGTACTCGTTTTGCTTCTGTAATGGTTATGCTTAAAAGATTCAAGCTTCTTAAAGCTAGTCTTCAAACCATGGTTATAAGCCCGAGGTGGAATTCTTATAGAGAGGGATGATACGGGAAGAGCAAAGTTTGTGAAAGAGAAGGTGCTAGATGACATTTGGTGGGACTCCATTGATTATATACTTTCCTTTACCTCTCCCATGTATGATATGTTAAGGATTTGTGACACAGATAAGCCTTGTCTTCATTTGGTCTAGGACATGTGGGATACAATGATTGAGAAGGTAAAGGTTGAATATATAGGCATGAAGGAAAGAGACATGAGGACTCATCTACGTTCTATGAAGTTGTTCACACAATTCTCATTGATCAGTGGAACAAGAACAACACTCCACTTGATTGCCTAGCTCATTCACTAAATCCAAGGTGACTTTCAACTTCACTTCATAAATAGTGTGAACATTATGTACTCTCTTAAGTCTTCATCATAAACTAAACTTCAACTTTTCTTTGTATTACATAGGTACTATAGTGATGAATGGCTTAATGAGGGTCCTAGTAGGGTGCCTCAGCATAAAGATGTTGAGGTTGCACGAGAAAGAATGAAATGCATGAAAAGATATTTTCCTAATTTGGTGGATCGCTCAAAGGTTAACTTGGAATTTGCCAATTTTTCAAGCAAGGCGGGAGAGTTTGCAGATAGTGATTCCATCCATGATCGGTATGCAATGGACACTAAGAGTTGGTGGGTTACTTATGGTGCAAGTGCACCTTTGCTTCAAAGCGTAGCCTTAAAGCTACTTGTGCAACCTTCTTCATCATCATGTAGCGAGAGAAATTGGAGTACTTACTCATTTGTGCATTCGGCTAAAAGGAATAAGATGACTCGAAAACGTGCGGAAGACTTGGTTTTCATTTATAGCAACTTCCGCCTTCTATCAAGAAGAACTCGGCCATACATGGAAGGACAAACAAAGATGTGGGATATTGCCGGAGATGCTTTTGATACATTTGGGGATGTTGGAGAGCTTGAAATTGCACAACTCTCTCTTGATGAACCCTAGTTGGAGGCCGTAGTTTTTATGGACGATGGTGATGAGCCTGATGACGGTGAAATTGGCGATGAAGCAATGGAAGATTAGTGAAATGGAATGATGATTGCAATTGTTGGCGATATTTTGGAAGGACAATGACAATCTTTTGAGTTTTGACTTTTGATAATGTTAAATGAACTTTTGTAATGGAAAACTTCAATCTTTAATGGAATTTTATATTTGTTTTGGGTATATATTTTATTTTTATTTATTTTTATATTCAACGTATCCCCAACGTATCATATCCTACTTTTTGGAAAAATCACGTATCCGCATATCCGTATCGTATTGTATCCCGTATTCGTATCCATGCTTCTTAGGTATCCATGGCCTCCCACTAGAAGCGCCTAAACCCTCTTCACTGAGATATTCCTCGTGCTTCTCATTCATAGTCTATGAAAGTGGTTCTTCCATCTTCCTTTATTCTCCTCATCCTTCACCAATATCCTACAATCGTCATCTTTCATGCACTTATGTTGAGAAAAATCTGTTACTTTCTTTTCTCTCAATTTGTTAAGCTTATAAATGTTCTTTTCTCCATCCTTGTCATCTAGTTTCGCATAGAAACCCTCAACTTGATCACATCTTCGCTTCCCCCACCAAAAGGCTCAAACTATGACTAAGTCCCCAGCTGCTGCAGATACAAAAGAGTGTCGCAGCGCCTACTTGCCGACTTCTTCGTAACTCTTAAAGTACTCTTCATTTAGGGAATTTTGTCAATTTCTAAAGCACTCTTCTTTAGCTTTTAATATGGCTTGAACCTTGTTAGTCAACCACCATGACTTTTCCTAGGAACATCTAACCTTCGGCTCTCCAAGGACTTCTTGTGATATTCTTCTGATGCAGCCTGCCATCGCATCGACATTTCCACTACCACTTTGTCTCTAAACAACTCCGAATTCTCCCCTTGTTTACTCTGTTATCTAATTTATAGACTTTTACTTTCTTTCATCATACTCTGACGACCTTGCAAGCAAATATGGACTATAATCATATGGTGAGACACCAAACACTCTCCACGATATGCTCATTAGTATTTCAGAAGACACCTACACCCAACATTTAATTTTCGGTGTAATTCAGCTAATACTTTACTGCATCTGAACTAGTGTTTTCATAATTTGGTTATTATTCTATTGCATTTAAATTGAGGATTGTTCCTGAATTGAGATTAGATTAACTCTTTCATAGTATTGACAAGAGTGTTGTTTCATTTATGAGATTTAAATGAGTAGAAGGTCATAAGACTTCCAATTTCATGTTGATCTTTAACAAATAGTTTTGATCTAATATTTTTCTCATAGATGAATAGTCTTAAACCTTTTAAATTTACTTTGCGACTTGATTTCCATGCTTTAAATTTATGGTGCTCACTTGCTTTATGAGTTCCAATAATTTTCGTAGATGATAGTAATTTGTGCTTAAGTGACAAAGGTGTTTGTGCCAAAGGTTATGTCTGTCTCCAATCCTCCTCGCCAGTGTTCTAAAAGGTGCGATTAACCGGGATTTTGCCATCTCCGGTGAGATTAATGGCTCGGTGGTTGGATTTGGCGGCCAGCAGGTTAATCGGCTTTAAGCGGCGATTAATCGCCGATTAATCGGCCGCAATTAATCGGCGATTAGACGATTAATCGGTTAAAAGGTGATTAATCGGTTAAAAGGCAATTAATAGGGGTAAAATCAATATTTTTCAAAAATTAAGGGGGGTAATTGTTATTTTTTGGAAACCAGTTAAAAGGGGCTTCGACTACAGATTTTAGATTAGGGCTTTCTTACCAGTTGCTGCAGACGATCGTTCGATCGATGGAGAGTGAAGTCGCCACCACCTTGTAAAGTCGCCGCCGTCTACGATCGCCGCCGCCGTCTGCCATAGCCGCCGCCGTCTGCCATAGCTGCCGCCGTCTGCTGTAATTTCTCTCTCTCTCTCTCTCTCTCTCTCTCTCTCTCTCTCTCTCTCTCTCGATCAATGGGATTATGGAGTTATTGTGGATCCTAGCAATAAGGACCGCCTACAATGCCTTTTGTGTGGGAATCAGTATACTGGAGGGGTTAGTAGGATGAAAAGACACATAGCTCAAATTAGGGGAGATGTTGCCTCATGCACTAAGGCAACCAAAGAAGATATATTAAAGTGTAAGAAGGCAATTGATGATAATGCAGCTAAGAAGAAAAACAAGAAGAAAGCAGCCATGGAAATTAGGGAGGAGGTGAACGTAGTAGGTGAGGAATCCGAAGGTGATGAGATTGAAAATGTAGCTGTGGGATCAAAGAAGAGGCCCTATGTTCTTGGTCCCATGGATAGATATAAAAATATCAATCCCGATTCTTCTGACACAAGTGGATTTAAGAAGACAAGACAACCAAACATAAGTGATGCAATTTGGAAGGAGAAGAGTCATAAAGTGAGTCAATACTTGGCTCGATGGGTGTATGAAGCTGGCATTCCATTTCATGCCATAGACAATGATAGCTTCAAACGTTTTGTTGAAGCGGTTGGTCAATTTGGCCCAGGATACCAACCCCCAAGCCAATACCAACTAAGGGAACCATTGTTGAAGGAGGAGGTGGAGAGAACCAAAACATTCCTCAAAAAGCAAGAAGAAGAGTGGGCTTTAACGGGTTGCTCTATCATGACCGATGCTTGGACCGACCGAAAGAGGAGAAGCATTATGAACTTGTGCGTTAATTGTAAGCAAGGGACTTGTTTTCTTTCTTCAAAGGAAGATTCGGAGGAGTCACACACGGGGGAATATATCTTTGACTATGTTGACAAGTTCATTGAAGATATTGGGGCACAAAATGTAGTTCAAGTAGTGACGGATAATGCATCCAACAATATGGCCGCGGCGGATTTGCTAAAGATCAAGAGGCCTAACATATTTTGGACCTCATGTGGCACCCACACAATTAACCTCATGCTTGAAGGAATTGGTAAGCAATCCAAGTTTAAAGCAACTATTGATAAGGCCAAAGCATTCACTATATTTGTTTATGCTCATCATAATACGTTGGCGATGATGAGAAAATATACGAAGAAGAGAGACATAGTGAGGCCGGGTGTTACTCGATTTGCAACATCATTCTTGACTTTACAAAGCTTGATGGAAAAAAAACAAGAATTGCGAGCGATGTTTAGTAGCAATGCATGGGGTGAGAGTAAATGGGCTAAGAGCCCAAAGGGAAAAGTGGCTTATGCTACCGTGATGAGTCAAGCATTTTGGAATGGCGTAACCTTATGCTTGAAAGTGTTTGGTCCGTTGGTGATGGTTCTTTGACTTGTTGATGGGGATCGAAAGCCCTCAATGGGTTTTGTGTATGGAGAGCTCATAAAAGCAAAAGAAGAGATCAAAGCGGCATACAAGCAAGTTGAGACTAACTACCGGCCAATACTAGATGTCATTGATGGGAAAGATAAGGGTCGGCTAGATAGTGCATTGCATTTGACAGCTTACTTTTTGAATCCTTTTTACTTCTTCAACAATTCTACCATTCAAGATGATCCTATCATTATGGATGGAGTTCTTACTTGTGTTGAAGCTTTCTTTCCCGATAATGTCAATGTTCAAGATGAAGTCATCAATAGAGAGTTGTTGAAGTACAAGAACAAAGAAGGTGGATTTGGAAGACCATTAGCCACAATGGGATGTGCAACAAACAATGACTCTTATGATCTGGGTAAATAAGTAGTTACTTTCCGGTCTTTCCTTAATAAATTTTTTTTTTTTTGCTAAGTTACTTAGTACTTTTTTTTGTGTGTGCTTTCTTTCATGACTAGTTGGATGGTGGTCTAACTATGGGAATCATACACCCAATTTGAAAAGAATGGCTACTCGAATTCTCTCTTTGACTTCAAGTTCATCGGGGTGTGAGAGAAATTGGAGCACTTTTGAGGGAGTAAGTGCATACACACTCTCTCTTTCTTTGTATACATATGCATAAGAAATTATATTAACTTAGGATTTTTCTTTTTTGTATAGATACATACAAAGAAAAGGAATAGACTAGATGCGACAAGGTTGAACAATCTAGTCTATGTCCAATTCAATGCCAAACTCATCAACAATAAAAGAAAGGGAAAGGATGTATTACGTACTAAAGAAGCAACAAATGCACAAGGTTGGTTGGTTGAAGGTGGTGACGAAGAAGTTGACCCGGTTTCGGGACTTACATGGGAGGTAATTGGGGAAGCTATGGGAGCGGATGAAGTCCTTCAACCTAGAAGGACTACTAGAAATATTGGAGTACGAGAGCTACATGAGGAAGATTTTATGTCGGAGGATGATACCGAAGAGGAGGTAGATGAGGATTTTGAGTGTGAGTCTGATGGAGACGAAGTTATGGTTGGATATGGAGATGAAGAGGATGAGTAATTGACTAATAATTCCGTATTGTAATTGACTAGTAATTTTCCGTACTTGGTTTCATTTGATTTGAACGTTGAAGTTTGTAATTGACTAGTAATTTTCCGTACTTGTAGGTTTTATTTGGTTTGAACTTTGAACATTGAACTTCTATGTCTATATATTTGAAATGTAGAGAAGTGTTAACATTGAGTATCCGATAGCCAAAGAGAACTAAGGAATTTTTTGGGAGAGAAGATATATTGCATCAACTAGAAAAATTGTGATTATTAATGGTAGAGAGGTTATAGAATATTTATAAAATTAAAAAAAAAAAAAAAAACCCGACTAATTGCTAAAAGGCGATTAATGGCCGATTAATAGGTCTCAAAGCTTGAAGGTGGTCGGCCGCCCGCCTAGCGCCGAGCGCTTTTTAGAACATTGCTCCTCGCCCATTCCTCCAATGATTGGAGACTACATGGGTTCTGTTGTTGTATTGAGCTTTAAAGTTCTGAAACTTTTGTGGAAGATTGTTAGAATATTATTTGAAAACTTCCAAAACATTGGTAACATAATTATATCATCTAACTTTCGCGTACAAGAGTTTTGCTGCCTACTTATATAGAGAATTCTTTGGTTTTTTATCGGCCATTATATTGGGTCGTTGCAAAATCATTATTCAGAAATGCATGTCATTGGCCATTAAATTTTCATATAGCTCTATGTATAGAGAGGGCTCTACATGCTTTTGTAAGGAGAATTTGCTTTTGTAAGGAGAATGATACAAGATGAGAAGGAAATATTCTATCATGTTACACAATTACATTTCAAATATTTTGTCGCGTTCTTACAGGAAACTTTGATTGGTTCGTGAACTCTGGAAGAGGACGGCTGCAAGCATTGGGTTGGATCTGGGAGTCATTGAAGTCCACTAAATCGCGAGGCGACACCAGTAACTTTTGGACAACATCTACGCGCCACACAATCCCGCAGGCTACCTGTTTTGTTTTCCTCTAATTCTTGTGTTATATTCACATGTTTTTTTTTTTGGTAATTTAGATCATATTAAACCAAAACCAAACAAAAAACAGGAGCAAAGGAGCATACCCCAGAAACAGAAATACAATCAACCAAACTGACCCTATCTAACAACCCAACAAAAGCCATATGCAAACCATCTAATTCATCTACTCGTGCAAATTTTCAAACAATCTAAAGTCGTTTGTCTTGACTTCACATGTAAGACAATTTTATCATGGCATAATTCTGGTAGTTTACTGGGATACCTAAATGAAAGCAAATTTTCTAACATCCAGCGCCCCTAGGTTTAAGGTGCCAAGGTTGGTTCAACGTGGCCATGCCCGTGGCTGGTTGCCCTTATACCAAAAAAAAAACACACTTATTTTCATCAAACAATGTTAGTAATTAGATGACAAATACTACGTGGTATATTGTGTAACTGCAGAACTAACTTGGGAAATTCGCCCATTCATCCCAGAAGAACCTGCAGAACGTTGAGAAGTAGCAGTCAAAAGCCCATTCGAGCGTGAATTCTTTTGCAGGAAGCACAGAAGTGCAGAGGTATTAGACAACCAGTATGGCAAGGTAACATTCTCATCTCCCACCTAAAAGACAATTATGACAAATAACATTATCACTTCCAATAGTTCAGCAAAAACTCTACAGTAAACATTTCTCAACCCCAAAAAGAAAGAAGCATGCCCTAGGTATTGGAAAGGATGAATGACCTTCAAGACCTCATTAATGCCCTCAATAATGTAGTCAAAAATAGAAGTCCTCTCTGAGTCAAATGCATGCCACTGAACAAGGCATTTGTATATGACACAAGCTGCCACTGGTTTACCATCTTTAAACCCCAAATCCTCTTTGATACAGCTTGAGAGAAATTCATCGTTCTCCTGTACAACAATTTCACTTGTAGCCTTTGAATGTTATACAGATCTCATCAAAGAATTTACTGTTAACCAAACAGACTGTCAGAAATACTAAGCTGTAATATAAAACAAATTAGGTAATAAGACCTGGTGCTTTTCAGTGGTTAACTTTGTCCTGCGAGAGTCAGATAAACCTTGTGAAAGAGGTGCTATAAGTTTTGTGGGTGTGGGTGTTTCCTGCGTCGAACGGTATTACATAAGTCAGCAAAATAAAGAGAACTACAATGTCCAAGTAAATCATTGACCAATATCAGCCAGATCTTACATATACAGACTTCCTATCAGCACAGGGAAGGGCAAGTACACCAGTGTACTTCTGTTTCATCAGAAAACATGAAGTTGAAATACACTCTTAGTTTCTGTATGAAAAGTAAACTAACCAAGACACAAAGTACACGGGTACACATATACACACTCACTGACGCACGCATGTGGCTGGAAAACTACAGAGACCAAATAAATGAATGACAAGTTACCTCTAAAAACGGCTTCACAACACCAGGACGGTTGCTCTTTGGAGAAGCAAACAATGTTTTTTGCCGCAGCACATGATTCTCATCCTCTAAACTGCAAAGCTTCTCCTCAAAACTTGTATTAAGAAAACGTATTTTCAAATCAGGAAGGGAACATAAAAGAGGCGCAATTTTTTTTGAAACGTACTTCAAAAAGAAAAGAAGAATGCAATGCAATTTTTTGACATCTAGAGGTGTACTTGTAGCAGTTGGGTAATGGGAACCCAACCCCAAGACACAGGTACATGAGAACCCATGCCCAAGATTTTAAAAAAAAAAAAAAAAAAGATATGATAAAGATAATGACAAGAATTGTCAACTGCATGAACTACTTTTAAGGAAAGGGAAATGCTAGGCACACATCAATGTGTCACAACCCAACCACACCTCTCTCACATGCATGTGGGAATTTCACAATATATTCTAGGGACCCACATGTATGTGAGGGGTGTGGTTGGGGTGTGAAATTGATGTGCCCCTAGCATCTCCCAGAAGGAAAAGACAGAACTAGCTATTAACCAGCTCAGATCTTTAAGCAGTGACAGAACACCTTTGTAACTTTTGCTGCAGCTGCGAACATGTTTTTTCAACTTCCCACAACTTTTTCATTGTATCATTAGTATATTCTTTAGCCTTCACAAGCTCCTGCTCAAGAATTGACTTTTTCTTCTCCAAAGCATTAATGAAATTCTGCAAAGTAACAAAAAAAAACACTTTCCAAAAGTCAACTTTCATCCATTGAACACGAAACAGTAGTGAAAAAAGACTCCAAAACAAGCTGTGTAACAACTCTTGGGAAGACCAACTTCCAAGAAGGCTTTGCATGATACTAAGCTAGAACGATCAATCCATTGGCAAAGCTTAACCATGACATTCGGTCGTCATCCTTCATCTTAATACATACTTCTTTTCCAAGTGATATGTAGGGAAAGATGCAATTAGTTGTAACAAACGT
This sequence comes from Rhododendron kiyosumense, assembly GCA_019656275.1. Taxonomy (NCBI): domain Eukaryota; kingdom Viridiplantae; phylum Streptophyta; class Magnoliopsida; order Ericales; family Ericaceae; genus Rhododendron; species Rhododendron kiyosumense. Next base: position 136,514 of record BPLS01000626.1, read on the forward strand.
CAACTGCCAGGAAAGAATCCATCCCGTTGTGTTTGATGGACTGGCAAATTAATACAAAAGAAAAAAATCAAATCAAACGAAAGAGGTGATAGAGTTGGTTGCCTAGATTTACGAGAACATTAAAGCTTATCAAGTATATGCCAATGTTACAAACCAACCACTGAGTGGGACCAAGTACCCAGCCAGAACATTGAAGTTTTGAAGACAAACTAAAAAATCGTACCGCTATATTAATCACAGCGGAATGCAAATATCTGAGTTCATCGTATATATGCCTTCCATTTACAGAAATATCATTCAGATATGGATAAAACTTGTTACATTCTTTAGATCTTGCTCTAGATAGCAATATAGGTCTTCCAGTTGGTTGGCCATCAACGCATGAATAAAAAAATTACATATAATCAAGGATATGAATAATGCATTCATGTGAAATCACCTTCAAAGAAGCATTTTCATTTCTTAGTTCAGCCACAACAACCATCTCTCCTTCCATAGCATATTTCTCCTTCATCGACAGCTCCAATTGTTTTTGCAGGACTGCATTCTTGTTGCACTCATTGACTGTGGCCATTTTAGCTGCATCTAAACCAAGTCTCAAAGACTCCACCGTCTTCTGAAGTTTTGATATTTCAATTGATTTAGCCTCTTCATTAGACAGCTGCATCCCAGGATATTATCATTACAAAATGGAGCCTTGCGTAGGCACTTTAACTTTACAATCGAACAATCAACTTGCAAACAATGAAGAAGAAAAACATAACTGAAGGACACAGAAAACTCAAGTGAAATCATAAAAATAACTTCAATGTTGCTAACCCGTAATTTTTTTTCCAGCTGAAACCGCCATGTCAGATCTTCTAACTGCTTCTCAAGCTTAGTCTTTGCCAAACGCAAGGCACCTGTCTCATTAGCCTCCTGTAGAGTGTAGACAATAAGTGCGTTAAAAAAAAGGTGATACCTCAACAATTGATAGCAAGGATTGAGACCACGGAAAATTATGTCGATGTTTCATGAATTAACTATAAAACTAATGCATGATCACCACAGTATTTCTCGAACAGCGCACTTGCAAAGTAGATGTATTTAGTCAAAATGTTCTCTCATTTCTCTGCTATCAAACACAATCACCAGAAGACCCGTATTCTAAGGTAATCTAAAAAAGTAGCTCAAACTTGAAACCATCCACCAAAGCCACCTCCAAAAGTTACTCTTGCATCCATAAATTACTCCCCCAGTCCATTTTGTTTGTCTATCTTTACATAGTGGTGTACTGGATCACAAAGTAATGCATTACGCGAGCAATTTTCTTTAACTTTTTTCACCAATCAAAAGATCTCAACCAGTTCTTTTATCAGTAGCGATAAAAATAAAAAATAAAGATTTACAAAAATTAATTAACTCAATTGACAATAAGAACATGTGTATCATAAAATTACTATGTTCACGAAAATAATTGAGAAACAAAAAAACCCCAGAGCTACAGTGCATACCATTTCAAACTCATAAGAATATTTTTTGGCACTATTTCATTTTAATTAGTTAATCTCACAATAGCTTATGGCAACCAAAGACTAATTTGATTTACAGAACCAAACCAAACCGAGCCTTAAGTCCCAATCACTTGGGGTCAGCTACATGAATCCTTTTTCTCCATTGAGCTCTGTCAAGAGCCATTTGTGCATACAAACCTACTCTACTCATATCGTTGCGTACCACAGCATCTAAAGTCAATTTAGGTCTATCCCTCCCCATAGCATTGCTATCCAAAACTATCCTATCTGCTCTCTTAACTACTGCATCTCCTGGTTTACGGTAGACTTGCCCAAACCATCTTAGCCTATTTTCGCTCAACTTCTCTTCTATGGGTGTTACACCTACCATCTCCCGAATCGTTTCATTTCTAATCGTGTCACTTCTAGTCTTACCACACATCCACCTCAACATTCTCATTTCTGCTACACTCATCTTGGTCACCTGTTGTTTCTTAATAGGCCAACATTCTGTCCCCGTAAAGCATCGCTGGTCTGATGGCAATTCCATAAAATTTTCCCTTCAATTTTATGGGTACCCTCTTGTCACACAGTACACCAGTAGCGCTCCTCCACTTGAGCCACCCCACTTGGATCCTATGAGTCACATCATCGGCAATCTCTCCATCCCTAGTAATGATTGATCCTAAGTATTTAAAATGAGCACTCTTAGGTATCTCCTGGTCTTGGATCATCACTCTTTCTTCATGCGCACTACTAATACCACTAAACTTGCACACCATATACTCAGTTTTACTCTTACTTATTCGGAAACCCTTTGACTCTAATGCTTCCCTCCAAATTTCTACTTTTGTATTAACACCTCTAGCGGATTCATCTACGAGGACAATGTCATCTGCAAACATCATACACCATGGGATATCCTCTTGGAATTGTCTAGTCAATTCATCCATAACTAAGGCAAAAAGGTACGAGCTCAAGGCTGACCCTTGATGCAATCCTACAGTGATTGGGAATTCACTTCTTTCCCCTACTAGTGATCGAATGGTAGTGACGGCACCTTCATACATGTCTCTAATCACCTCGATATACCCTTTGGTCACTCCCTTTCTCTCCAGAACCCACCATATGATGTCTCTAGGCACCCTATCATAAGCCTTTTCTAAGTCTATGAAAACCATATGGAGATCCTTCTTCTTTGCTCTATGTTTTTCTACCATTCTCCTTAATAAGTAAATAGCTTCCATGGTTGATCTACCAGGCATGAACCCAAACTGTTTCTCTAACACCGTAGTCACCACCCTCAAGCGATGCTCAATAACTCTTTCCCACAACTTCATCGTATGACTCATCAATTTAATACCTCTATAGTTGTTGCAGCTTTGGATATCCTCTTTATTCTTATAGATAGGTACTAGAGTGCTCCTTCTCCATTCGTTGGGCATCTTCCTCGTCATAATAATCTTGTTAAACAATTTCGTCAACCAAGTCACCCCCAGGTCACCTAGACTTTTCCACACTTCAATAGGGATACCATCTGGTCCTAAGGCCTTACCCGGTCTCATCCTTTTCAAAGCTTTGACTACTTCGAACTTTTGTATTCTCCGAACACTGCATTTTCAGTTTAGAGGGTAAAATGGTGTCACGAACTAACATCAAGTACTTAATGCATAAAATAAGTTCTAAATCGTTATGTAGTAAATTTGATACGGTATACAAAATGTGTGCATGACCATCTAAAGACGCCAGAAGTATATCTCACGCCCTCATTCAAAACATTGACTGTCTGACAATGGTAGTCCACAAATTTAGAAGAGTTAGCGTAATGTAGCAGCCTCAAGCAATGCGGAAAAGATCAATCAAATACACAAATCACAGAAAATTGAGATTCCAAAGCTCCCCACCTCACTCCCCCCTCCAATAACTAAATGAATACCTAAACAAATGCAAACTGTTCTGCTACTGGTCCAGAACCTCCCACATAAGTCCTCCATTCCCACGCCAGTTAAAGTTTTCCTTCTAATTTTCCTACCCTGAGCACTAGGTTTAAACAACTTGATATCACTGCCCACAGACAAGACTAGACTGAATTAAAAGTGAAAACCATCTACGATAAAGTTCACCTGCTTAAGCCTCCGAAGCTCTCTTTTTGCCAATTTTTGCCTCCAAAAACATTGTATTGCTATGATATTAGTTTGGCAATGTCGGAAAGCAGAACGGACCTTGCACATTCTCCAATGGGACTATGGATTGCAGCATGTCAGTAAGGGATTAAAAAAGGGCAAAAGAGGAGTTAAATACTGCAGATAAAATACTTCTAGGCAATGAAAGAGAGAGAAAGTTACCTAACAAGCAAAAACCAAAAATATATGATAATGTAATTCATGAATTGTTTTTTCGAATAATCCAATGCCATCAAAACTTCGATGCAGAATGCAAAGAGAACAACTTTGCATCCATGAACCAGGGCATGATAATTGAATTGTATCTAATCCTACAGTCTTTTATAAAGTGTAGTTAACCATAACTAACTTAAACACAAGCTATATTAATCATGGCATATGGTATTGCAAGGCATACAATTATCTTCAATAAAAAGCAAGGAAATGTAGATTTTTTTTTAATAAAACCCTTGATCACAGGCGATATAAAACATACAAAGACATTGTGCATGTTTACGAGAAATTATTTTTACAGATTTTGAAATTCTAGCTTTCAAAATCAGTTTGGATTGTCCATAAAAAATTACAGATAAGAGATTCTCAAATTTTGAAGATTTTGAAAAGCTAAAAAATGAATGAAATTAGGAAAACCCAGAAGCTGGGTTTGAGTAGCTTTTTGAGCTTTTCAAATCAGATTTTAAGTTTTAAGTTAAGTTTCATAAAAATTGATTTTTCAGCTTTTTGCAGTAAACATTACCACCTTTTACTGCAGCTTAATCATAATTTGATAGATATGGTACACATGTTTATCTAATCTAGTAAAATCTAAAATCTAGAATCTGCCACAAAATCTAAAGCTAGAATCTAAAATTTCTATCCCAATTATCGCAAACACGGACATTATCATGCATGCAATAGTAGAGAGGCCTTGATTAAGCAGGGAAATGAATCATTTATATTCAAGGAAACATATGGGAAGTCATACATCATGGAACTTCCGAACATCAAAATCGAGTTCACCTGAATTAATGTGGCAGCTTTATGTTCGTTTCTGCGCAAAAACATTTTCCGAGTGAAGAAACCACGGATGTTGGATTGTATGAGTACAGTGGAAAAGCGAAGCTCCGTATAGGCACCCACTAACAGCCATCTGCGGACATATTTCTGTATTGAAATAGCAGATGAAGTCTCCCTTTTTTCTGAATACCTTTTTTGAGCAAGACAGCCTGGAAACATACAAACATTTTCAACACTTTTAGAGTGCCACCCAATGCTAAATCTGAAGCAAAACAATACAAAGACACAGAAAAGCAACACCACCCTGAACTCCAAACAGTTCCAATCATGTAAAAAGACATAACCTAGAATTAAAATGTATATGGGCAGATGAATAAAAAAATGATATCCCTGAAGCTTTCATAAGGAACTCTACGCAAACTTCCAAAAAAAACCGTAAAACGACCACCTCTTCTGCATAAGGAGCTCTACAGCTGCACCTTATCAGTTTCCATTCCTCGCCAATATCAAGCTAAAGACCTCCTAACTGAATTACTGGTGGAGATAGTTCAATGAATTGTTTCTGAGAGAAAATTATGAAAGTTCCAACTACCATAGTAACTTTCTGAGATTCGCAATTAATATTCTTAAAGATCTCTTTAGCCGGAACACAATGGGTAATTCTGTACAGACTCTACTTATTGATTGGACCAATATTATTCAGGTTCTCTGACAGAGTAGTTCAACTAACACAGTAATGAACATGGGCCACCCCAACACTGACACTACAACATGACTTAGGCTGCGTTCTTCTAAACTTATAAGTCTGGAAATTATTTCAGTATTTTTTACTTTTCGTAACTTTTAATTTAACTTTTCGAAGTAATTTTTGGGGTTAATTGTTTGTCAACACCACCCTGAACTCCAAACAGTTCCAATGATGTAAAAAGACATACCCTAGAATTAAAATGTATATGGGCAGATGAATAAAAAAATGAAATCCCTGAAGCTTTCATAAGGAACTCTACGCAAACTTCCAAAAAAAACTGTAAAACGACCACCACTTCTGCATAAGGAGCTCTACAGCTGCACCTTATCAGTTTCCATTCCTTGCCAATATCAAGCTAAAGACCTCCTAACCGAATTACTGGTGGAGATAGTTCAATGAATTGTTTCTGAGAGAAAATTATGAAAGTTCCAACTACCATAGTAACTTTCTGAAATTCGCAATTAATATTCTTAAAGAACTCTTTAGCTGGAACACAATGGGTAATTCCGTACAGACTCTACTTATTGATTGGACCAATATTATTCAGGTTCTCTGACACAGTAGTTCAACTAACACAGTTATGAACATGGGCCACCCCAACAATGACACTACGACATGACTTAGGCTGCGTTCTTCTAAACTTATAAGTCTGGAAATTATTTCAGTATTTTTTACTTTTCGTAACTTTTTATTTAACTTTTCGAAGTAATTTTTGGGGTTAATTGTTTGTCTCGGGCCGTACTCCAATTTCGGCAGGCCATGTATGGGATACGAGCCAATTTATATGAGTAGCTAAGAGGGTAGCCTTCTAAGCTTTTGTACAAGCTCGTAATGGAGGACGTGATCCCGCTCGTGAAGGCAATGAAGTGATCCTCCTCGCAAAGTCCCAAAACAGCTGCTGCTTGCCAAGTATGGAAGGATTATGGACGGATGTTGAAAATATTCAAATAAGAGGGCACTTTAGACAAATAAGACAACTGTTTTATACTTTTTTCGTCTTTAGCGAACTGTTTTTTGCTTTTGACCATAATTTTGTACTTTTTAGACTTCTCTCGTTGAAATGGATGATTAATCCAAAAAATACCATGCAAATCTAACAAAAATTCAAAAAAGACTAATAAAACACACAAAACGAAGAAATTAATTAAGTTTACAAGAGCCCACCCTTATTTCTTATGATAACGAAGCCATTGAATAATTGCAACATGAAACCTAAATATCAAATCATGCCAGCAAGACAATAAAACAGTCTGTTGCTAAGCCTGCTATCCTTAGAGAGGGGTTATGAAAAGTGTCCCGCTTTGGAGAAAGCTCGGGCAAGTGAGTCTTCGTTAGATAATCTATCCCAAATTTTTATTGATTAGTTCGCTACGATCAATGTTTTTGTTGCTTCCATGGCACTTTCTTATGTTGCTCTAAACTCGTGTAAGTGGAACTCTTTTAGAAATCTCAATGATCGGGAACCGATTGGAGTGCCGCCTTAGATGGCAATTCTTTTTCTAGCACTTTACTCGCATGAATAGTGTAGTAGACCGAAATTACCAAAGGTTCAGAGAGTTCAAATGGGTCACGAGTTTGGACCCACTGTCCAGTTGTCTTAGTTAGTTGTCTCAGTTCGTACGTAACTCAAGTTATGTCTCGGGAAGACTCTCGGTAGGTTTGCCGAACATTATCTAAATCCCAGTTGCTCGACCGAACATCCTTTCTGCTCCTTGAGCACGATGCTCAGTAAGCCTTTCCTTCATTTGGCAGAGTGGTAACGCTCGGTGGGTCTTGTCACTCGGCAAAGCTCATTACTTGAGGAGTAAGGCTCGTCCGTTAGTATTCAACGTTCTTGTAGAAGCTTCCATGTCAAACCGAAGTGACATCTCTACCTGAAGTGACATCCTTTCTGCTCCTTGAGCACAATGCTCAGTAAGCCTTTCCTTCATTTGGCAGAGTGGGAACGCTCGGTGGGTCTTGTCACTCGGCAAAGCTCATTACTTGAGGAGTAAGGCTCGTCCGTGAGTATTCAACGTTCTTGTAGAAGCTTCCATGTCAAACCGAAGTGACATCTCTACCTGAAGTGACAT
>BPLS01000626.1:181896-195995 GCA_019656275.1 Rhododendron kiyosumense
GCATTTCCAACATTTAATCGAAAGATAACCTTATCTACGATCAAAGTCACTTCTAAACAACATGCGATTTATACAAGACATAGAATTAGAGTGAAAAACTACTTTATACTTGGAAAAGTAGGTAAGGATAACTACCTTGATCCGAAACTAGTCGGGGCCGAATAAGCAAGTTGAAAATCCTACGGGTGGTGAAACTTCCGAATCTGGACCGAACTTCGGACGGCAATAACTCGGTCAATCTTTGGCCGAATAGAGTCGTTCTTGGGTCGAGAACGAAGCTCTCTAAACCCTCTACAACTCTCGAGAAGGAAGTTAATCCTAGAAACGAACTTAGGTTGGAGAAAAATGGGGATGAACAAAGTGACAGTGAGCTGTCCAGAAATGAAAATCCAGATTTTTCACTGAACTTCGGATGACGATATCTTGGTCATTTCTTAACCGATTGGGGTGATTCTTGAGCCTAACTTCAAGGTTTCGAAGCGCTCTACAACTTTCTAGAAAGGAAGTTGATCCTAAAAACTACTCTAAGCAGGAGAAAATGGAGGATTTCCGACGGGACAGTGGGCTGCCCAGAAAATCAGAAAATGGTTTCTAGAGAGAAGGAAGAGCAAATGCTTGAGGTGTGCTTTGAAAGGCTTGGAATGGCCTTCTATTTATAGGCAAGAGCTTGGCCTTCTCCTCTCTCTCTCTCTAAGTCTTACCTTGACACTTGGCATGAATCTTGGAAGATCAAAACTAATCCTAGACTTGTAAGGCTATTTTTGTACCTTGGTGATATTCTTGGATCAAATGGAGGGTTAAGATGATAATGGTACATGATCAAAGGGTTAAGAAGTTGCAAGGTGTCCAAGAAGTATATCAAATCAAATCCAACTTTTAAGCACAAATCAAGGAAAAATCCTAGGTTGCAAGGCTATGTTTGTACCAAGATTTGATCTTGGATCAATTGGATGGCTAGGATTGATCCTTGGTGGGCAAGGAAGATATTGGTACAAGATCTAAGGGTTCAAACAAGTGCAAGGTGTATACAAGAGTACAATGGAGGTTAATGGAGAGTTAGATACACCAAGGATATGAAGTACAAGGAAAATCAACCTAGGTACATCCAATCTCCTTCCTTCCTCCTTCCTCTCTCTTTCTCCCTCTCTCCCTCTCTCTCTCTCGGCCCTCTCTCTCCTCTCTCTCTCTCTCTCTCTCTCAAGTACATATATTTATATATATACATGCATGTGCAAGAAACAATTAAACAATAGGAATTTTGTACCATGAGATCAAGGGATTTTAAAAGGGTAAGATTTCCCCATTAACTAAATCAAATAAAAAAATCACCAAGTACTAGTATAATATATACACATGTACTCATGTATCAAAACCCTAACAAATCATAAATAAGGGTACTTTAGGAAATCTAGGGTTTTGATTTACCCCAAATAATTAAATGCACAAAATCACATGGGAAAATCCAAGACTTGATTATTTAGTAAAATCCTTGTACTTTGTGAAAGACTAACCCTTTTATCCATTGGGTAATAAATCCCCTAACTTCTATTGTCCAATGGACAATAGTAACTTGGCAACTTTTATTTTAAAATAATTGGTACTTTGGCACATGGGGTTAAAAAGAAAATATTAAATTAATCAACTCATGTACTATGTTGAAGAGTAAACTTATTACCCAAAGGATAATAACCACCCTAACTTCTATTATCCAATGGATAATGGTTGCTAGGGAGATTAAACATTAAAATAATCCAAAAAGGTATTTTAAAGTAATCAAAAAGTAATCAAAAAGTTACTTTTTACTATTCATAGTACTTTAATCAAGTAGACATTTAATATAAACAAATGGGGTTCTATTATCCAATGGATAATAGTTTCCCTAACATTCTTTGTCCAATGGACAAAGATTAAAACCAAGATAATTAAATGAAAAAGAATATTTAAATTCTTGGTCTAGGGTTCAAAAGGGTCAAAAGTTTCATGAGGGGCAAAATGGTCATTTTGCGGTTAGGCAAAAGCAATTCGGTGGCTTGCTAGCTCGGTTTCTCTAACACGTCGGTTAGAAACTAATTAGGCTTGCCAAATGGATTAAAGTGCCAAGAAATAATTTTTCAAGGGGCAAAAATGTAATTTTTGACAAAACCTTGGGAATTAAAATCAATTACAATAAAATTCAAATATTTAACGAAATTTTTAACGACCAAAAATCAGGGTCGTTACAAAGTAATTCTCTCACTCACTCTCTCTCTCTCTCTCTCTCAGCCTTTTCCTTTGGCTAGGATACTTCTTACTTACATAGCCACTCAAGCATGCCTTATATAGATAGGCATTAGACAAGGGCAAGATCAAGCTAAATCTCTTACATTAATGACTAAATCTTATAGGATAGATATGAATAAATCTTTTCCATTAATGACAAAATCCAATTAGATATGATCTTGATTTTATCTAGATTTACTTAGATATGGATAGATTTGCTAGATATGGATAAACATGAAAGATATGCTCCTTCTAGATTAATCCTTCTAGATTGCTCTTAGATATTCAAACACCCGCTAAGATAAGAGCCTTTCACACAGATATACACGTGATTTGTAAAAGTCTAGCACCAAAAAATGTAGAGAAATTTAATATTAAAATAATAAATTTCCAACGTGGACTGTTTTTGTGACAAAATGGGGTTGGGAATGGTGGTGTAAGGAGGTCCCAAAAATGGAAAGAGAAGGGGAAAGTGGAGGTGGTTAGTAAGGAGAGAAAAGAGTGAAGGAGAATGAGTAAGGATGAAACGAAGATGACATCTCTCTCTCTCTCTCTCTGTGATACTAGGCCGAAAATGGAAAAGGAAAGCGTAAGTCTGTTGACACAGACAAAGGGTGCACAGATTCCAATGTGGGGCCTACTATGGGTCCCACACAAAAAATCCGAGCCGTTCATTAAATTTCAAATATTTTTTCAAAGGCTTTCATGAAAAATCAGTTCAATCCGATATCTATAATTACTCGATCTAATCATATAAGTTTTCATTCAGGTTCAAAGTTGAATGAAAAGCTAGATGATTAGATCCAGTACTTCTAGGTATCGGATTAAGCTAATTTTTTGCGGGGGCCCTTGAAAAAATGTTTCAAATTTAATGAACGGCACGAATCATTTGTGTGGAACCCATAGTGGGCCCCACATCGAGATTTGTGCACAATCTATACATCCTTTGTTTATGTGAATAGCACCTCTCAAAAGGAAAAGAGTGCTTTGGGTCTTGGCTTTTAAAAGGAAATTTGGTAGTTGGAAGAATTGGTTAGGGGAAAGCCACGTACAAGGGAACAAAGGAAAAGGTCCAGAGGGTTTAAGGGAAAATAGGTTGGGCTATAGGTCAGAGGGACTTATGCCTTGTTCTCTTCTCTTTTTAAAAAGAATTTTTCAAAAAATTTCCCCTAGATTCTCCCTAGATTCTCTCTACTTCTAACATTTTTCTCTCTATCTCTCTCCACTTGTTACCCTTACAATTTTTCAAAAAAAATTTCAAAACATAAACCAAATAAAGCATTAGTTTATCTTTTACTAGGTGGCTTAGGATAATAGAAATTTGTAACGCCTCGATTTTCGAACACGTTAATTAAATTCTTTTTAATTGATTTAAGAAATGAAATTTTACTAAACAGAGTTTAGCAGCGAAAATCTCAAATACTAAATTCAAAACTACTTAATTGCCTTACAACTCAACAAAAATAAAACAAAATTTAACAAATGTGATAACACTTTTGGAAATTCAAATAACAATACTTCAAATTAATAGAGCTTCTAAGGGTAAGACATCCAAGACTCAACAAACTCCCCTTCCTCAGTTGGGAGATCTTCAACTTGATACTAATCATCTTGTAGAGGATTATGTTCTTCGGTCTCCTGATTGCCTGGCATGAAATGCCAACCCAACGTCACTATAATGAGTTTTGAAACTCAGAAGATAATTCCAACCCTACTAACCCCATACACTGTAGTTAGCAGTTCCACAATATAACAATTGATGATAATACACAGAAGGTACAGAATAATAGCACATTGTCCTTTTCTTTACTATCCATCAACTTACATGAAATCTAAGGATCCTCTCCATGAGATTCTTTCATCACACATCCACTAACTACAACTGTCTCATGGGTCCACCTTTCCTCTTGCTTATCCTATACCAAGGTGCTAGGTGAGGGCACCTAAATTATGTACTTAGCATGTTCTCATTTACGACCATAATAGGAGGATCGAGTACTCCCATGACGTATCGCACATTAGAGTCAGACATCCACCACCATCCACTAACTATATATAATCGTCTCATAGGACCCATTTGTAGAGACCCGTAAATTCGTAAAATTTATTTAAATATTTTATAAAAGATAAAAAGGAGGAAATTGATTTGAAATATCGAGATTTGGGGCTAATGTGGTATATTGTTGCATTGGAGGGGTGAATGTGTGATGTGTGTGGGGTGAGAGGTAGGGAATTTTATTTCCCCATTCTCTCCATCTCTCCCGTTCTCTCTCTTCTCTCGGTTTTGTCCTCGGCTTTCTGGCCGACGTCTTCAAGCACAGTCATGTTAGGAACTTCAACCCATTGTACTTGTTTGGCTTTGGTCGAGTTGTGGATAGCTGAGACGTAGCACTTTTTGGAGGCGACTTGATCACCTCGCAGATCTTCCTGTCGACCATTGGAGCCGATGAAGCGGACGACCTGGTGGTAGGTCGAGGCGATTGCCTGCATGCCATGAAGCCAGGCTCGGCCAAGAATGGCGTTATACGAGCTCGGCACGTTGACGACGATGAACTCGACGGTTAACGTTTTCGAGCCGACAACGACCGGAAGGAAGATTCGACTGAGTGGCCAAACCGGCGCTCCGTTGAATCCGATGAGAGGGACTTCGGCGGGTTGTAGGGCGGATTCCGGAAGGTTAAGCTTTTTGACCAAATCATAGTACATCACCTCCGCTGAGCTGCCCTGATCTATGAGGACTCGCTTGACATCGTGGACTCCGATTTGCACGGTAATGACGAGAGCATCGGAGTGTGGAGTTTGGACGAACTCAAGGTCACGCTCGGTGAATGTGATGGTCCACTTGGGCAGTTCGTCCGGGCGCGGGCGCTTTGATCCGAGTCCTACCGCAAGTACCTGTTTAGAAGTGGAGGTGCGATTGAGGTCGGCTCGGAGGTGTGCTTTGGATTCTTTTGTCACTGGGCCGTGAATGACATGTATCGTCGGCCGTGGTTCGTTAGGGTTGGGGTTTTCGACGGGTGGGCGGGCGGGTGTTTTTGCTCGATCAATGTATTGATCAAGATGGCCATGGGCCGCCAAACGTTCCAACAGCACCTTGTACGGACCGCATGCCGTCGTGTAGTGGCCGAGCTCATTGTGATACGAGCATTTCTTCCTCGGGTTTTGGTCCACTTGGCCATTGTCCATGCCGAGCTTGCCTTGCGGCCACTCGAACCATGGTTGCCTCATGTTCTCCTTCAGGAATGACCAGATAGGTTCTTTGAAGTGGGTGGTTTCGACCATGTAGTCATGCTCTTTCGGCTGGCGCTTCTTCCCCTCCCTAATGTTGTTGACGTGCTTTTTTTGCTGGGGTTGCTAAGTTGCGATTGGTGTCGGCAGCTGAGAAGCTGTCGATGGCAGAAAGGTCGTTGAATTGGGAATCCCCTGAGCGGCTCTATCCGCATAGAACTCTTCAAGGGCACAAAACCGTTCTACGACACGCATCAACTCTCCCATGCCGTGCGGAGGGCGAATAGCCAGTTCGTCGAGTATCTTGCTACCAGACTCCAACCCATTTTTGAAGGTGCGCGCGGCCCAGTACTCATCGATTCTAGGGATTTCATTAAAAAGTTGCCAGTAACGCTCGGCGTATTATCGGAGTGTTTCGTTTGGGAGCTTCCCCATTTGGGACAAGGACTCATGCTCCTTGGCTGTCCTGTTACTGGTGATGAAGCGAGTGTTGAAGGCGCGTTCAAGGTCGGTCAGGCTCCGTATGGATCCAGCGGGCAATTTGTTGAACCACTAGAGTCCAAGGAAGCCGAGGCTGGATGGGAACGCTTTGCATTTGATTTCATCCTTGGTGGTGCATAGCTCGATGGTTTGGCAAAAGTGAATCAGGTGAGTGTAAGCTTCACAGGTGCTTGGATCGAACTTTGTAAATTTTGGTAGGTGGAAGTTGGGTTCGGCTATGGTGTTGACGATGTGGGAAGTGAAGGGTGAGACGCCAAGGTCTTTTAGCTGCCGCTCAAATCCTAGACATGGCAGTTTGCCGAGCTCGTCAGTCCGTGTCCTCTTTGGGTCCTTTTCTCTTTCCGAGGTTTTCTCGCGTACTCGGCGGCGAAGCTTGTCCCACAGGTTTGTCATTGCCCTGTGGGGGTGGTCAACTGACTTCTCTTTGTCACCACAGGTTTTGTTTCCATTCTCCATCCCTTCAATCTGTACTCCTTTCCCATTCCGTAGAACATAGTTTCCATTATCCAAGTTTTCTGGTGGGATCTCCCCGAGGCGTTCAGAGACATGGTGCCTGGTCTCGACGGAGTCCCGGCTTCGACGTGAGGCCGTTGTGCGAGAAAACTCCGCACGACCAGTCGAGTACGTGCTCGTGAAAGATTCAGTGTCCCTTGTGTGGGTCCGCTTGCGATGGGACCTCGAGCGTTGCGTTCCAGATACCGTAGGCCGTTTGTAGAGAATAAGTTCCCTGGCGTCTCCCTTCTCTGGTGTAAACCCAAGGCGGTCTTTGACGGAGACGCGATGGCCCACCTCGTTGGGTTGCTCTTGTTGTGGTGGAGGAGGAGGGGGCGGAGGAGGTAGAGGGGGAGAGCCTCTTCACCTCTGCCTTCTTCCTCTAGTAGATGCGGAGGCAGTTGGCGTTGGGTTTTGTAGGTGTTGCTTCATCTAGGCCACCTCCGCCCTCAGCGCCGCTAGTTCGTTGTCCCTTTCGTCATCTCGACGCTGCAGCAAGCGGATGTAAGCCGCCAATATGTCGTCTGTTACTGGGGATAGGCTGGAACTTGGTGGGACAGAGATGGACATGTGTCTCTCGGGGAACGGTAGGAGGATTGTGTTTCCACTGGCGTCTTTGGCCCCCGAAATGGTAAAGTCTGGTGGATCTCCGCCCATCGTGGTTGAGTTTTCGACAAGAGGAAGGTGGTTTGGATGAGGGTTTGAGCTGTTTGGATCAGAAGCTGAGAAGGTTTCATGTCGGGTTCACCAATTGTGTGGTCCGTGATCCGCAATCTGGTCCCTTCCTCCACTGGTTCGGTGGCTTCCTAGCCTTCTCCGCCTTGTCTGCACAATGAACGCACAACTAAGACCTGGCCAGGGGTTGCCCGGCAAGGCCCTCCGGCGAGTGGATAAGTATGTGCAGAGAGAGAAGAAAGAGGCTAGGGTTTTGAGTGGGTATTCGTGTGTATTAGGGCGTACCTCTCAAGAGGCATTATCCTTTGGTATTTATAGAGTCTCCTTGACTTGCTCTCCAAGCATGGGCACGTGCCTTGTGCGGGCCAGGCGATGTCACCGTGACATCACCGAACAGATCTGATAACCGCTTTTGGGGGTGAGCTGGCACTCCATGTGCGTTCATGATTATCCTTTAGCATAACCGTCTGTGCACGTGGGTAAGCACATGGCCGCGTAAGTGACCGAGCCCAAGAAACCTTGGCGGTTGCCGAGCTTGAAGGGAAGCCGAGCCCAAAGGGAATTCGGACTAGGCAATCATCAACTGTGGGGCCGCCCCCAAATGGTGGCCGAGCTTGGCGTAGATCCTCTCCGTCGCTGGACGCAAGGCAAAGGCAGAGTCGATGACTGGTACGCCTCGGCTCATGCCGAGCCCAGATGGAGTGGGGTAGCTGTCTTCATGGCGGCTGGCGGTGGCAGAAGAGTAGAGGTGGTCCATGGCGGAATCGCAATTGAGCTCGGCCTGCTACAGTTAGCATTATGATTTCTGAGGCCTTTGTTATGGCAGCCTGTTCCATGATCATGCTCTCCTCTCATAATTTTTCTTAAGAATGACATTTTTATGGTTATTTGGATGGGGCTGTAGCTGTATTTGGGTTGTCTCCTTTGTGGGTTTTCTCATGTCCTCTTGTCAATGGTTTATACATGTAAAGGTCCCTCTCTGTCCCATTTCTCTTGTTGGTTTAGGTTTGTACGATTGCCCTAGGGTTTTGTCGTCCCCTTTGCTATAATCTGTAAAACTCACCTTTTTAGTAATGGGGAGGTTCAGACGACACTGTAACACTCTTTAAGCGATGGCCCAATTCAGATCTCGTTACGAGATCCCTAATAATGTGGCCACTACACTTGCTCCTAAGGATGCTATTTGAGAGTGTCTGGATAATGATACCCTCCATATCCCAGTCGTGACCATTGTAGAAGCTGGTGTTAGGTTTCTTTTGGCCCATTTACTTCGCCAGGTTTTAGCCCACTACATTCTTTCTCCTATGCAAGTCTTCGTCAATTTCTTTAGAGTTGTCATGGGTATAAATACTATCAATCAAATGCTTGGTACCTCTTTAAGTTTACACGATATCCGTCACCTGTACAGCATTTCCAGAACCAAAGATGCCCTAACCTATTATCTGAAGAGTAGGGATTCTAGGAAGAAACTTGTCCTTGAACTTCTTGATTCTGCTCGGGGAGATAATGACAATTTTCTTATCATCATGGGGAACTTCGAGCCCAGAGATGAGGATGGATAAGTGATAGGTTTCCACACCCCGCACAGATTTGGGCAACCACATTAGTTTCTTTCATTTGCTGTGTCTTTTATTGCTCAAAGTTTACTCGTACTTTGCTAATTCACTCTGTTGCATTCTCTTTGCAGCCACAAATGTCAACCAACGTCATGACATCATTACTCCGCAAGTCCACGTGACTGATTTTAACTGTGCTCTTGCTTTCAACAGCCAGGGGACACATCTTGCAGGCCAAGCAAAAGCTGCATAGGTGCTCTTAAGCTACAGGGCTTCATATGGGGGATTCATTGACTACCGCACACAGGCAGCTGACAACCCCGAGCTCCTTGCCGCCTCTTCCTTAAGTCCCATTCACAGAAGGACCAGTCGTTCCCCTAGTCCACCAATTCCTAACAAGCCCATCCAACTCGCCGATGAAGCCTCTACTTCGTCTTCCAGTGGCTACAGTCCATCTCCTCTATCACAAGAAATGAATCAGCCTATCAATCTCAGCAGCGTACTTTCCCTTCCAAGACACAGCCGTGGTCTTGGCCTACCTGTGGCCATAGTGATTCTCAGGGTCGTGGTCGTCAGGCCCACACTCAAACTGATACACCTCCAGGGTTTTCACCCTGCGAGGTGGCCGACGCCCATCGTGACAAGCATCAACACCTTGATTCATCTTTAATCGGTACTGCTACTCCTGATGGAACCCTCACAACCGCAGAATCACAGCCTCGATTCCAGACTAAGCACCCCATCTATCTCATGGAAATTGTCTCGTAAGCATACGGGACAGTGCTGAATCCAAGGACATTGCACTAGCCCTGTCTCAGGCCTTCTTACTTCCTGGGGATATGCAAAGGGAAGTGCAGAACTCTTCTGATAAACTTCTCAGCTCCTTCATGGTTCAAAGTGTTAAGGTTTGCTCTTTTTCTGTAACTTTGCGTATCTGTATTTCTTTGTACCTATTTTTACTAAGTTATGTATGCTTTGTCCAGTCTGTATAGAAGATGGTGGCCATGGCTCAAAATTTGGGCCAATTCGAGCCCCAGCACGCTAAGTTGGCTAGTGACAATGCCAAGATGGAACGCACAATTGCTCGTCTTGAGAGAGAGAGAGAGAGGGAGAGAGAGAGAGAGAGAGAGAGAGAGAGAGAGAGAGACCAAGCTCGGGGAATTGTAGATGAGATGAAAAGCAAACTAGACGGAGCTGAAGACAGCCTGAACTTGACCCTCACGGAACTGGAATTGAGCAAGAATGATGCCAAGGCTTTGTACCACTGAGAGCTATAAGGATCAAATGCCTTCAATTTTGGACCAGATTTGGCCTGCTGCTTGGGTAGCTTGCCTTAAAAAGGTTGGTGCTCCTAAAACATCCCCCCTTTGGACCGAAAATGATCTTCCTAGCTCTTTGGCCATGCCAGATGAAGATGTTGCCGAGGAGGAGGGTAGCCTCGACAGAGAGCTTAATGCTCAAGGCCCCGAGCAACCTGGTGCTAATGCTGTTCCAACTGAAGATGTGACCAACCTTAGCCAAAAGGAAGCCAGTGGTGGTCCTGTTGAAGATGGCACAGTTGTAGAAGACACATCCGCGTAGGTGTCTCCTCTTGCGATTCAAGATTTGACTACAGAAGAGTAAGTTTGGTTCCTATTTTCACAAACAGTAAGTGCATGGCCCTGCATGGCACAAATACAATTCTCAAACTTTGCTTAAAGTAGGTATTTGGCCCTTCGTGGCATTACATTGGTTTGTGTGGCCCTGTTTGGCTTGAACACGGGTTTGCTTGGCCCTTTGTGGCCATTTTGACATTGCAGGTGGCCTCTTCGTGGCCAGACGTTCATGTATATTTGCTAAGCATTTCATACTTAGTTAGCCTTTATATTCCCTATTCCCTAAGTTTGTTCATACTTTTGGATAACAAGCTAGGTTTGCTTGTACTCAGTTCTGTATCCTATGTACCTAAGTATTTCGTACTTAGGGGATTTTGTTTCTAAGTTTCCCATACTTAGTTAGATGCCCAAATGTATTCGTATTTGGCAATAATATGCATGTTATCGTATGCATGCCAAGTGCTTCGTACTTGGACAAATTCCTAAGTATATTCATACTTGCATATGTTCGTATGCTCCCCAAGTTTGCACATGTTTGGGAAAATTTCTAAGTTTATTCATACTTTAGATAACGTTGCATGTCCATGTGTGCAACCCAAGTGTTTCGTACTCAGAAAAAGAGTTTTCGTATCTTGTAAATTCGTATGGACCCACTCACCCACTCTTAATTTGCTCCCCAATACGAAGGGAGGGCAAACAATTAGTGCCTTTCTTCGTACGTACTTAAGCACTCAGAAAGAAGTAGAATGTCAAATTGTCAGAACAAAACGTTTCTCAAAAATAGAATTTTATTCATCATTCAAAAACTCAAGAGGGCGTTACATGTACCCCTTGCAACTAACAAAAATAAAGAACAAAGGAATTTTATTCGTAACTCCCACACAATCTTGATGTGCATCCTAAACAGAATGAAAATAAAATGAAGTCTTTCAAACAAAGAACTTCCTCAAATTATGGATATTCCAGGGCCTTGGCACCAGGTTCCCGTCCAGGTCTACCAATCTATAAGCCCCAATGCCCACAATCTCAGTTACTCGATATGGGCCTTCCCAATTGGCTCCTAGTTTGCCTTCATTGGCCACCTTGGTATTGCCGAGCACTTTACAAAGCACAAGGTCTCCAACACCAAACTCTCGTGGGTGGATATTCTTGTTGTAGCTTTTCATCAGCTACTCTTGATATGAGGCCAAATGCACCAGAGCCCTCTCTCTCCATTTCTCGGCTAGATCCAACTCGATCTCCAGGGTTTTGTCATTGCCTCCACTTTCAACCAAAGTGGTCCTATTGGTCGGCAAACCAACCTCCAATGGTATGACGGGATTGACAGCCTCTGTCCTATATGCTAATGAATAGGCCGTCTCTCCTATAGACCTTCTAGGCGTTGTTCGGTCGCTCATAGGACCAGTGGCAGCTCGTCGGGCCATTTCCCCTTTGCTTTATCCAACCTCTTCTTGATCCCATCAAGAATGGTTTTGTTGGATGCCTTTGCATGCCCATTACTCTGAGGGTAAGCTGGCGTGAAGTAATAGTTCCTTATCCCATACTGGGAATAGAAAGCTTTGAACTTTTTCTGGAATTGTTACCCATTATCCGTAATCAATAAATATGGGACCCTAAATTGAGTAATAATATTCTTCCACACAAACCTCTCTATCATAGGCTCAGTTATCTTAGCCAAAGATTCTACCTCAATCCATTTTGTGAAATAATTCGTGGCTACCAACCGAAATTTTCTATTCCCTGTTGCTTTGTAGAGTGGACCCACAATGTCCATCCCCCATTGTGCAAATGGCCAAGGGCTTGTCAATGGCACCAGATCTTCAGCTGGTGTTCTGATCATCAGTGAAAACTTTTGACATTTTTCACAGATCTTCACGTATACCTTTGCATCCTCTTGCTTGTGTGGCCACCATTATCCTTGGGTGATTGCACGGTGGGCAATGGACCTGCCCCCTGCATGGCTTCTAGATGTTCCTTGTGGATCTTATGGAGAAACTTCTATACCATCTTAGGGTGCACACAAAATAAGTATGGTCTAGTGAAGGACTTTCTGTACAATTTTCCTTCAGGTGACAGCCAAAACTGTGTAGATTTTGTCTTTATCTTCTGAGTCTCCTTTTTATCTATGGGGAGTATCCCATCTCGTAGGAATTTGTGGGCACGCGCCCCCGAAAATCGCCCGATTTTGGTTTGCGGCCCTCTTTGGAAAACAGCGCGGCGAAACGCTTCGATTCAGAGTCGCCACTCGGGTTTTAGCGGTGAGGCACCCAAGGAACCGAACTCGAGAACGTTTGCTACGTTTTGCCTTGATTTGAAGAAGGTTTGATTTGATTTGAAAAAGGCGTAGACTGGTCCGTCGTCACCTTCGATATCTGAGGTTCGGGAGCCAGGTTACGAGAGGGGAAGGGTTTTATGGCACCCCTCTCGCCCAATCCGGAGATCGGTCTCTACTCGGGCATTTTTGTAAAACGTTTGCATTTTTCTCTCATTTGATCATTTTTAGCCAGTTAGGGCGGGGGAACAGTTAATGGGGGCTAAAACCGTAACAGCTTGCAGTTTGTATGACAAAATGTTTATGGATGATGGTTTGCTTGCTTGAATTGAATTAAATGTAAGAACATAGATTGAGAACAAGCACTGTGAGGAGTTCAATGGGATGATGTATGCTGCCCATTGGGTGCGTGAGCAGGTGACACGCTGGCACGCCATGACAGAAGCATAGCACGCCAACACACCATGCGCACGCCACCTTTAGGCTGGCGTACACTACCTCTCTGATCTCTCACGGCTCTTGCTCTCAACCCTCTGGGCTCTGGAATGGACCAGTGCACACCCAGGACAAACCACGCAGTTTATAGAGCAATCATATATACAGATACAGACAGCATGGATGGATATAAGGAGACAAAATGAACAGAACACCCCATAAACAGTGTGGGGAAAATAAGCAGCGGCCAAGGCTTAGCTAACATGCAAGGGCCAGCCACTGATCCTTGGGATAACTACTGTACGCAAGTCGCGAGGGACCGTACGCTAGCTATGTCATTTGGTCAGTGCTTGGCTTTGCATATTCTGGCCTCTGGAATATGACCAGAAAGATCCCAGAAGCCTTTCAAAGCAAAAAGAAAGCAAGTAATGACATGCTACACCTATACAGTTCTAAATACAGAAAGCAGTAAGTTAGTTTTTAGCATGCAATAAGGTGATGAATAGACAAGAAATGAAGCACAAAACAGAGGTCTGGGTCCCATTTCACAACTGGAATACGCCAGTTTTGGAGGGCTTGGACCCTCGGTACGCCAACTAAAAGGTGGCGTACGTAGGGTCCAACCAGATCCCAGACAGATCAAATTTTAAAACTGTACGTACTGTCACGGACCGGCGTACGCGGGCTTATGACCGGCGCACGCCGATTCTAGTTAGAAACGATTTTTTTTGTTTTTAAAACATTGATAGCTTTAGGGCCAGGACTGGTATTGATTACCAGCCTTGACCCTGTTAGCTCCCCTCAGGGATCAGAACAGAAAGCAGTACAAAGATGTATACCTTTGGCTTTTGGATTTGAAAGATGTTTGAGCTTTGAACTTGGCTTTGAAAGGAGAATGTGGGTGGATGGATGACTGCAAGAAGTGTATGGAGGGGTCTCTTGTTTGCTCTTTCAATGAATGAAAGAAGAACAAACAAGAAAACAAGAAAAGAAAAAAAGAAAGAGGCTTGAAGCTTGGAGAGCCAACCCTTTGTTAGACAATGGAGGGGGTATATATAGGGGAAGAGGGAGAGAGAGGGGCTGAGG
>BPLS01000626.1:205995-241464 GCA_019656275.1 Rhododendron kiyosumense
AGGTAATCAAGGAAATTGAGTCAATACTTAGGGCTTTTCTTTGGTCTGTCACTGATTTAAAGAAAACTGGTGCAAAAGTTTCATGGGAGCATCTGTGCTCCCCTAAAGAGGAGGGGGATCTTGGTTTCAAATCTTTGCAAATTTGGAACAAGGCAGCCATTGCAAAACATATTTGGTTCCTAATCTCTGGGGGAGAACAATCCATGTGGTGTCAGTGGGTCAAATCATACTTAATAAGAGGTAGGAGTTTCTGGAATTTGAAAATACCTGGAGATTGTACATGGGGTTAGAGGAAGCTTTTAAATCTCAGGCCCTTGGTTAAAGCATATGTCCTTTGTATACTAGGTAATGGGAATTCAACATCCTTGTGGCATGACAATTGGCATCCTCTCGGTCCTTTAATGGATAGATTTGGTCCTAGAATTGTGTATGACTTTGGCATCCCACAAGATGCCTTTGTCTCTCACATAATAGATGGTTCAAATTGGGTGTTCCCCATTACCCAAACATTTGAACTAAATGAGGTGAGAAACGCTCTGCCATCTCTGGTTCAGTCCAAGTTGAATAAGGCAGATCAAACAAGGTGAACTCTTACTTCCAATGGGCAGTTCACAATTGCCTCCCCATGGGACAAATTGAGAACTCCCTTTCCTAAGGCCTTATGGCATAAGGTAGTGTGGTTCTCTGCGCATGTACCAAAATGCAGTTTTGTCACATGGCTTGCCATTTAGAATAGGCTAGCCACTGCTGATAGACTCATGTCATTTGGTTTGAATGTTCCTCCACAATGTGGTTTGTGTCAAGGGAATGAAAGCCACGACCACCTCTTATTTAATTGCCCATTTACCAACCAAGTGTGGGATACCTTTTAGGCCAAACTCCATGTTACATGGCCTGCTAGATCTTGGGCGGACTGGGTAACTCTGTTATCAAAATACTTGTGGTATTTTTCATTTTATTGCTTAACTTTTGCATTGCACGTGCATCGATGTTGGATAACCTCGCCGCTACGTTTTGATTACCCTACCCGGCTTGCTCGTGCTAGGACATCCCAAAAGACTCGGCAACCTTGGACGATGATGAGTCAGCCTGCCATTTGGCCATTGCCATGCAGTACACTTGGCAATAGGGAGGCAAATTATTGGCTCTAGTCTGGGGAACCCCCTCTAAACCAAAACCGGCCTTATGCATATAGAAAAGACATAGAACTTCTGCCAAAACTAGGACAGGGTCCTGACAATAAGATTACGTGATATATCCTGCTTGTTTACTATCCTGCCTGTTTACTATCCTGCCTACGTGTTTAAATGTTTTCTTTAAATATTGTTATGCTGCATCCACATGCTAGCTTGACCCTAGGTTATTGGCCCTATCAAGCTTAAAAGAATTGCCTTAACCAATGAAGAGTCATGCATAATGGAAAATGCATATTTTGATTCCTTAGGAGCAATAAAACTTGGGAAAACCAAAATCAAGCCATAAACATCATCTTGTCGATAGTTTCCAAATTAAACTAGCGCATTGAGATTCTGACTCTCAATGACTAGCCTTTCAAGTCAAAATTAGCACATTAAGGCCTTATCCTTAATAACTAATTTTTCTTCAAAATTCGAAATTTAATTGTTGGAACTCAATTTCCAATAATTAGTTTCTTTTCAAATCATAACAAAAGTCTTAATGGCTTTTTCAATCATAAGTTAGTTCATTAAGACCTAACTCTTAATGATTAACTTTTCAAAATTAACCCACTAGGACCTAACTCCTAGTAATCAATTTTCAAGTCTATTCAAAGTTATTGACAATGATGTTGGCTTGACAAATGTTTTTCCCTTTTAATGCTCCCTATAAAGGATACAGTATCAAACAACTGAGGATTGGGGCAATTTTGTTAAGCTTGCAAACTTATGCATGTCATGGTTTAGGAGACCTTAAATCTATGGAGTTTGAGATACCTCCGGTGTTTGCCGTGCCCGAACGGCTCCCTCTAACCCGGTCTAACCTCAAAAATATATCGCAACAACCTCATTGCTTTGTCTCGGATGGTCAAGATAAGGAGATTGGCTGTGATTCCCAACATGTGGAATTTAACCTACCTGACACGACCTACCCGTGGTTGTTGAAATCCTCGAGTCGACAACGACAACACGTGTACAACATTCTTTTATGGCATACACATTCTTTTAATAAAATACAACGAAGGCACATTCTAAGTTCGTTTTCTTTTTGTTTTACTATAAGTACCTGGCCGTTCATCCTAGACGAAGCCACACCATCTCCTTCGAACACCTTAATGGCGGGGCAGACAGAACTGATTGAGCTGAAGAAGGCTATGGAGAAAATGAGTCAGAAAATGGACAAAACGCTAACTCTTGTTCAAGGGTTGGTTAATCTTCTCACCTCCGTAGTCCTGAACCCGGATCTGGGACTAACTGCTGATAATGTCAAGATCGAAGAACCTCCACAAATCTATCACCGTCTAGTGAAGCTTTCAGACATGTTCAAAGACTTGGCTGAATTCCATGATGCCAAAACACACTCAAAGGAGGATGGTGGATCCCTATTCGAAACCAGTTCAGGAAAAGAGAACGTGCTTATGGATGAGATCAATCCCAAAGGCAACAGAGTATATCCCTTTTATAACATAACGCTATACAGTTGCAAAACAAGCAAAAGTTCTGCTGACCCTCAACCCAAGTGCAAAACTCAACCAAGCGGTCTTCGCACTCGACCCCGCACCTTTTCCCAATTCGCCATACCACTGTCGGTTGTCTTCGAGAGACTCAAGAAAAAAGGCACTATCCGACCACTTCCTCCAACCCCTCCACCTGCTGTTCTCCCAGCATCCCATAACCTAAACGCCCACTATGCTTACCACCAAATACCTGGCCACTACACCAACAACTATTTCCGTCTCCAGATCAAAATCCAAAACCTCATTGATGACAAAACCATTCTGGCTCCACCACAAAATCTAAGACACCATGCCAAACCACCCATTCCACCTAGCTTATGGGGGCAATTTTGATTGAGTCAAAGACTGGAGAATCATCAAGGGCCATGCTGCAATCCAACCTTCCACAAGTTTTTAGAATTTTCAAAGGTTTCAAGTCGAGTCAAGTCTTTGTTGCGTCAGTTTGTACTTCAAGTTTGTCATCTTTTTGTTCTCATGTTCATGTGTGTTCTCAACTTCGAGTCTGTAATCTCATGTTATTGTAAAGAAAAACAAAAAAACAAAAGAGAGTCAGTTACGTAGTCCCGAACTACGCATGGCCTGATTCCTTGCAAAAGGATACGTAGGCAACCCTCAGTGGTTCGGCCTAATCTTTTGAAAATTAATATCAGGCTTTTATGTCAAAATTGTCATAATAAACTTGGGTTTTTGCAATTTTCTCTCAATTTAAAATTGTTTTCCATCATCATTTGAAAGTTATGATAATCACTTCAAAAATGCAAGAGTATTGAACCCTCATGCAAAAAGGAAGACATCCAAAGGACCATTCCCCGACGCCACCGAAGCAACGCCACTGATGAGCAATCCTTTGACACACAAAAAAAAAAGGAGAAGAAAGAAGAAAAAAGGAAGAGCCTGCTAGGTCGAAAACTCGCAAGGGCGATCTAGGCAAAAGTTAAGGCAAGTAATCAAAAGCTCGCTAGATCAAAACTCCCAAATTCGATCTAGGCAAAAGTTAGAGCATTTTTGAGTTCCTTTTATCAAGTTGCGCAATTCAAAATGAAGAAAGGCATTCTTTGCTTTTATCCAACATATAAATATATCCCTTGGAACCTAAATTAATTCAAAAGAACCCAACTAGGCAGCTATTCCCCACACTGGGGTGAACTAAGAGATATGAAAGTGCCCAAACACATGGTTACCATTGGCACATCAAAGTACGTTTGTATTTGGAGCTCCTTCCTTGATAAAAAGGAATTGCATGCTATATTTGTTAATGCTATATTTGTTAATGGTTATCTGGGCATCCATTGAGTAGTAACCAGGCAATCGGGGTATGCTCCCACCGTATTGTTTGAGTCAAAAGATGGATAGACCTTGTGAAGGCACATTGAATGTAGTTAGCTTGGATCTCAACATAAAGCCTTTTTGACTTGAGCAATTAAGTCCGTAGGGGCCTCTTAAAACCTGGTGCTCTAAAGCCATTTGGCTCGGGGATAACCGGCCCAAAGCTCACTAAAGGGTCAACTAGAAAGCCCGAGAGATCCAGGCGTTGCACAACCACATGAAAAATAAATAAAAAGGGGGGGGAATAAAGAAAAGGCGTTGTTCGAAAAAAATAAAAAAGCTGTTCCCCCAAATGCAAAGTTGTCACTGCGGCGCAATTCACAAAAGTTCCAAGAATTGTTCAAACTCAAGATAGCTGCTAGCTCTAATAACCCAAAGCAAAACAAAACTTTTTGAGCCTGTTATCCTTTCTTTGTTAAACCCAAGCCTTGGTCCCGTTATAACCTAAATAAAGTCCTTTCAGATTGAAAAACGCAACTTGATCAAAGGAAGATCAAAAGAGAACAATATAATCGCCCTTGGAAGTCAACAGTCAAGGTATTGTGCAACACTGGCGTCAATCCACCAACACTGGTGTCAACCAAAAGCAAAAGTCCAAATCAGAACATTTCAAATGAAAATTCAGTAAATCTTCATCAGCAATCCAAGACATGGGTTCATTTTCTTGCAAATAAACATCATTTGATGAAGTTAAACAATTTTTGAAAATCCTAAAGGGAAAATTATCAAAAATTATCAAATACCTAAGTTTGTCATAATAGTTTCAACGACCAATTGCATGACATGTTTGCCTTCCTTCAAAATTTTGAGTCATCATGGTCTTCCTCATCATTCGAGTCAACATGATTTGATCACTCTCTGCCCAGTCAGGGCCACCCTTAAAACAGTCTTCGAGTTAGCGTCATCAAATCAAGTTGTCACCCCTCGAACGTCGTTCAAATCTACCTAATCAGGGGCATTCTTAGGAAAGTCACTCATTCGATAAACAGTCCTTCGAGTCAACATGGTTGTTCAATAGCAACCACGGTAGTCACTCAAAAGTTCTTCGTGGTCTTGTCAAAATCTGCCTAAAAGGTCAATCGAGTCACTTAGTCATGTCAATTCTCAGCTTGTGGAAGCAATTTCAATGCATAAAGTACCCCTGCATGGATATATAGTCAGTTGGTTCCCAAAACCATCAACAGCAACGAAAAATGAGTCAGAATTGAGGATCCACAGTCCCCCGAGGCAAAACAACCCAGGATTGGGATGTGTCAGCTCAACACCATCTACTGGGGCAAATGCATACTCAAATTCAAGATTGGGGCATGGAAGCCTAAGCTCAAACAAAGGCAAAGCCAGAACCCAAACCCTGACAAAGGCCAAACAAGAAAGACAGTAAAGCAAAAGGGGACACTTGGTTGTGCTGCCCATTTTTCAAAAACAAAAAGTCCACATTGTCATCAAGTATCGAAACATGAGTCTTGCATAATGTACAAAAAAGTCAATCAACTATCACAAGGGATATCTTTTCAAATAATGGCCTAGTCAACCTAAGTTTTTCAACCATCCGTCCCGAAGGACATCTTTTCAAATAGTGATCTAGTCAACCTAGGCTTTTCAATAAAATCTCTTATGAGACATCTTTTCAAGTAACGGTCTAGCTGACCAGATCCTTCCACACTAGGAATTTCACAGCAAACATTTAAAAAAAAAAGGATATTGGCTTTGTAGATAGGCTAAACTAAATCTACAAATCTAACCCTTTTTTTTAGTTCATTGAAACCTAAAATTTCAAAGGCCAACTTTCTATTCTACATTCTTGCCCTTTCGGACACGTTTGTGTCCTAAAACCAAGCCTTTCGTGGCCTCTAATCCTTGGAGTTCACCATTTTTATCCCGAAATTTGGTGCCTTACTAATCTATCTTTCCAAGCATGGCTTGTTGAGATCTTATCCTTAACAACCATTTTCCAAGAGGCTTGTCGAATTCTCACCCTCGACAACCATTCTTTTAAAATACCTTCTATCATGGCTTGTTAAGGTCTCACCTTTGACAGCCATATTTTCAATGGTTCATTGAGGTCGTATCCTCAATAACCGCCTTTGAAATAGCTTGTTGAGTTCTTATCCTCAACAATCTTCTATCATGCCTTGTTAAGGTCTCACCCTTGACAACCATATTTCCAATGGTTCATTGAGGTCGTACCCTCAATAACCACCTTTCAAATAGCTTGTTGAGTTCTTATCCTCAACAATCTTCTATTATGGCTTGTTAAGGTCTCACTCTTGACAGTCATATTTTCAATGGTTCATTGAGGTCATACCCTCAATAATCGCCTTTCCAATAGCTTGTTGAGTTCTTATCTTATCATGGCTCGTTAAGGTCTCACCCTTGACGGTCATATTTCCAATGGTTCATTGAGGTCGTACCCTCAATAACCACCTTTCAAATAGCTTGTTGAGTTCTTATCCTCAACAATCTTCTATCATGGCTTGTTAAGGTCTCACCATTAACAGTCATATTTCCAATGGTTCATTGAGGTCGTACCGTCAATAACCGCCTTTGAGATAGCTTGTTGAGTTCTTATCCTCAACAATCTTCTATCATGGCTTGTTAAGGTCTCACCCTTGATAGCCATATTTCCAATGGTTCATTGAGGTCGTACCCTCAATAACTGCTTTTCAAATAGTTTGTTGAGGTCTTATCCTCAACAATCTTCAATCACGTTTAAAATTACCTTCAAATAGTGTAGAAAATCTTGCTAGGTCTACATTGTTATCCTCGATAGGATTGATTTGTTACATTACTCATATCATGTTTGCGTATCATACATCGCATTTGCCCACCTGGACTTTGTTATGACATGATTCCTTCGGGATACGTAGGCAACCTTACTATCGTAGAGAGCCTAGCCTATGTGAACGACAATTCAGCCAATCTATGCCATCAAGCTCGTCAAGCCATGGATGCATCAAGGCGGGAAAGTCCATGACTTTAAGGGAGAGGAATGATTTTGATTATGGAAAAGAATGAAAGCAAGGAAGGGTATTTATAGGAGAGGCAAGGCATACCTTCAGGTTTTGAAAGGGTATCTCGGTATACGCGCCACATCGAAAAACATGTTGACCTTTGAAGAAAGACCCCTCAAGACATTCGAGAAGGCAAGTGCAGAACTTTTAACAGTCTGCAAAAGAGTGGGAAAACGGCCAACTAGCATAAAAGGAAGTAAAGAGGTTACCAGCCTGATTGCAGGTTTTGTCTCTGTCAGGCCTCTACCGTGTGGTAGACCTACTTCCACCGTACGTTACATATTTCCACCGTACGGTACAAACTTCTATCGTACGGTACATTATCCTCAGTATGTCTGCAGCTTTTTGGTTCTGGAAGGTCAAAACTTGTTCTAAGGCATTTTAATCAGTTTGGCTTGCATACGTAAGTCACATTGTATAAAAGTGACTTCACAGAAGGATTGGTTGCTACTCCGAACCATGAATTGCAAGTTTGATACCTAAAACGGCCCAAAAACATTCAAAATCACGCATACGGACTATCAAAATCTGTTTTAAAGGCATTCTTTCATTTCATCCATACCAATAGGTCATATTACCATAATATGACTTTGGGAAATGATTGGTTTCAAGTCCGGACCAAAACAAAACATGAGTTTGATACCCCAAAGTCCATTTTTCTTGTCAAAAGCTCATTTTTTCGCGTAGTGCTATTTAAAGACAGGTTTCTTTTCTTTCATTAGCTCCTACAAGTCACGTTGTGATGTTATGAGCATGTGGAGGTGTCAGCTTCGAGTTTGGGCCCAAAATCTGGAATTCGACATATCAAAAGTCCATATTCCTAGTCAAATGAGGTCATAATACCACATGTCTCATGTTAAAAACCAACCCTTTCGTTTTGCCAAGTCATAACGATCATTCTGAGTATATGTGGTTCAATAGCAATGCCCTCCGAGTCACTCTGCATGTATTATAGGTTTCGGTATAAATTCAGCTGAAACCATTTCATTTCTCAAAGGGTTCCAAGGCTCAAACATTTATTATCTCAGTGTCATGATTTCTATGTCAATGTAGGCATATGTGGTACAATTGTTCTTAAAACACGTTCAAGAAAAAGAAGAACAGACTTATTTATAAACCCCAAAAAAACATCATCTATATAATGAGTTTGAAAGTGAAAACCTATGCAAAAGCTAAAACATTAGTACTACTATCATGGCATGCGAGCCCCGTCTATGCAAAATCAGGGACAAACAGTTGTCCAAAGCAAAAGAGGCATGCAAGCCTCATCTCCTAAGAGCTAGAACTGATAGTAAAGACTCAATGACGCGCCATCTTCTGTGGTCTTTCCCAAACTACAAAGGAGGTACCGTCGCCATCATCATTGTCATCGTCATCATCATCACTCCGCTCACCAGGGGGCCGTCGATAATGAGGGTCTGAAACTGAGCTGCTCAACAGGTTGTCTCCTTCTTCCTCCTCCTCATCATCTCCACCTCTCTCCACCACCTCTGCTGACTGTGCACGCCACTCTCGCAGAACTCTTCCCGATGTAAGAGTTGACTGAGCTTGAGGCGGGCTACTTCTCGCATTCTTCGTACGCAGTCTCCGAATCGCTCCTTCCCTAGGCTGTCTTGTAACCTGCATTATGTGGCATATTTAGAAAGTAATCATATAGGCAAAAGCATGAAGGGAGAATGGCTTTAAAAAGCATACCCAAACGCCCATTTCACGTCTAGCGGGCTCGTCTCGATCACCTCCCCGGCTGGATGATTCTTCACGACCTCCCTCGCGGCTGGTCGGTCCACTACTCGAACTTCTCCGACTAGCACCACCTCTTTGTGCAGCTGCTATGGCCCCACGTGGCAAACCTTCAAGTGATACACCCATCGCCCCTTGGCGAATCACCGTGAAGCAGTCCAATAGCAGCCGGTATACGTTCTCTGCCCATGCTCGTGGTACCTAAGACAAATTCAGCACATTAGAATAACATGTGTACATCGATAAGCTTGCAATAAATGAAACTAACAAATAAGATCTCATACCTCGGCCTCGGGTAAAGTAATGCTCGTAGAACGTGATGGGATAGTTATCTCTCCTTCAATGCCTTCCCGTGTCACCACCGATACCACTCTACTCACCTTTGGGAAGGTATGCCCACCTCTGCAACCGGTTCGGTGCCTCACCCCCTACTTGACTTACGACCACCTCGCCTACTCCCTCTACTCCCTGAAGCCCTTGGCACCGCCTCACTCTCATTTCCCCCCAAAACACTTGATAGTCGTTCTTCCATCCGAAGACGATAAGCTAAGTATCTCTCTCTATAGCCTACATAATCCAACGAGGGGCTAAGGTATGCTGTCAGATCCTCAACCAGTCTCGTATGTCTCTTTATCTCCTCATGAGTGTAATCCCCTATCCTCAGCATGAAGAGTGGTACAGCTACTAGAACTCTGAACTCCATAAGCCCTAAGGATTGGCGTGTCACCCGCTCCCCCAGATACTATTGCCAACCGAAAGGTGACTCCAATAAAACACGGCTACGAGTCACCTCCCAGCTTCGGACAAGAAAGTCTGCTTGCAGCCCGGTCCATAAATTCCATAGAACCTTCGAAAAATTGAAGAATGCCTTAGGAAAGGTCTAAGAACAATGTCATGTGATAAAAGAAAAAAGAGCTAGAATGTTCTTACCCCTTCGCCAGACATCCTATCAAGGAAAAGGCGAAATTCTCTCAAGTTTCCTCGAAATTCGCTAGATTTGCGGTACTTGGGTGCCCACCTCCATGCTCGGGGAAGCACTTGAGGATTCCCATATGTGTTCTCCGGTCCTTACATCCCCAATACTTCGAAAGCCCAAATCTGCATGTAACGCAAATACATCAGTCGAAGAAAATCAAAATGCAGGCAATATAGGAATTAAAAAGATAAGCATGAGTTGAGTGTTTTACCTCCAGAACTCTCCAGTAGCCAACTAAAGTTGTGCCAACCTGGCTCGACGCACTCCCTAGAAAGCAGTACAAGGTAGCCAAAGCAGCCCCTCCAAAGTCAAACCTCCCCGCTTGCTCAAGATGGTGAAGCGTTAGCAACCAACTGAGGTGGACGCCATTATGCCTGTTTGGGAACAATGACGCGCCAAAGAGGTAAAGAAGGTAAGCCCGGGCCATTTGTGCTACCTCTTTGTCATCCACCGGAGTCCTATCCCAATACCCCTTTTCAAATTGGGAATACTTCACCATTGCATCCGCCGCCCGAAACCCCGGTCCTAAGTAAAACTCCAAAGCCCTTTGGTCTCTGTACAACTTTGAATCAAATGGTATCGGGTCTCCTCCTACCTTTAAACCAGTAATCGCTGCAAAGTCTAATGGTGTGATGGTCATCTCACCGAATGGAAGGTGGAAAGAGTTGGTGGTGTTCCACCATCGCTTTACTAGAGCCCTCACTAAGAAACGGTCTGATCTCCCTCCTGTAAACAAGGTCTGAATGAAAGGGCCAAAACCTGCGGCATCAACCAAGTTCCGTACCCTAGGATCTAAAGCTTCATAATATTCGAGAGACCTAGCAGGCCCTCCATAACAAGCTATGGACGTATCCTCCTGTTTTAAGTAAACATGCATGCATGCTAAGATACGAAACAATGATGTGATAAGCATATAAAAGCAAGAAATGTAAAAGGCATTGAAATTGAAATTACCAATGGACCAGACATCCCCATATGACTCCCCAGATCATGCAGCACCTGTTCCTCCTGTAGGCTCTGGCGAGGCACAAATGCGTCCACCCAAAAGGTACGAAGAAGTGAACGCAAGGCACATAGGACGCCTCACTAAAAGCTATCCTCTCCCTCGCCGCTGCCTCCACCTCCTATACCAAAGTAACCCGAGGACCCTGCCTCGCTCTTTGTCTCTCCTCCTCCTCTCTCTCCGCTTCTTGCAAAGCCTCCTCTCTTGCCAGTACACTTGCCAACGAAGGAGCCTACGCCAATCGAGCACTCAAGTCCTGAGGGTCTGCACACTCTAAACTATCTCGCAAACTCACCCCCTGCTCCCTCGACGAACCAATGGGTGGTTTAAACAGGGGAGCCGCTAATGGATCTCTCGCCTCTTGTCCATCGCTCTCTCCCATTACTGACTTCCCCCTCGCTAACCTCCGAGCAGTAGCCTCAGCATCCTCATCCTCACCCCCTCTACTCTCCGTCTCGATAGGTGTGTCCGACGGAGTAAACTTTGGAGTGGTCGCGCTGGTTGGCATTCCTCTTTCCTCCATAGCTCGATGCTCCACGCTCACATCTAACCCTCCTATCTCCATCTCAATGACCGAACCAGTCGGAGTAAAAGGAGTACTCGCCGGCGTCGCCGGCACGCTTGCAGCTAAACCCATTGAACTACCCTCAAGAAGTTCTTCCACCGTACGATGTTCCTCATCTACTGGACGGTGTTCACCCATCACTGTAACACCCCCACCAACCAAAGCTTCCACCATACAGGTCTCCTCCTCCATCGTACGGCGTTCCACCTCTCCCGTACGGCACTCTTCCATCACTATGTCCCCTATATTTTCCTCAACCGTCGCCACCAAGCCACCCTCGCTTGGTGTGCCACCCGCTGTCGCACAATCTCTCGCCGTCGAGATCACGAAGCCCTCAATGGCTTCAATACTGTCCATGGGCGTGACCGTTGCTCCGTCGTCACCACTACCCTCGACCGTAGCAACTGGGCTCTTACCCAAGGACAAACCAATTTCTTCGGCACCAATTGGAACCGTAACGGCACCGGGCTCGGTTCCCCATGCCGCCGCGCCGTCGCCACCAGTTGGGGCTTCACCTGCGTTGTCTCCATCATGCTCCATGGCCGAAATTGAAGGATTGGAAATCTAGGGTTGAAGAGGAATTGAGAGAAGGAAGAAAAAGAGTTCGAAATTTTGAATATCAACCGACTGAAACTGTTTTTGAATTTATATCTCGTAACTGCTTCTACCGTACGGTGGAACAATATCCCGTACGGTACACATCTCAAATAAATTCACCGCACGGTACAAACACTACCGTATGGTACATATGTGCAAATTAAAATTCAATTTTTTTTTAATTCAAATTACATCCTCATCCTTGAACCCTCATAGTTCATTTATTAAATTTGGTGTCTTACCAATCTATAAGTGTCCGATGTTTTCTGTCATGAATTATGGAAATGTCGTTTTCAATAATTCATTAAAAATCATGTTTGGATTGTATCTCTGACAATCATCAATCATCTTTCAAAATACCATTGACAGCCTCGCTAAGTTTACATTTTTTATCAATTATGATTTGTTAAGATCTCATTCTAACAACCATTTTCTTAAAAAGGTTCATTGAGATCTATCCTCAGTAACCATCTTCTCAAATAGCTTGTTAAGATCGTATCCTCAACAAACTTCAATCAAATTTCTATAGTGTAAACAGCCTCACTAAGTTTACATTTTTATCAATTATGACATGTTAAGATCTCATTGTTAACAACCATATTTCAAAATGGTTCGTTGAGGTCGTACCCTCAATAACCGTCTTTCCAATAGCTTGTTGAGTTCTTGTCCTCAACAATTTTTCTATCTCACCCTTGATAGCCATATTTCTAAATGGTTCATTGAGATCTATCCTCAATAAACCATCTTTTCAAGCAATTCGTTGAGATTGTATCCTCAACAAATTTCAATCAAATTTCTATCAAATAGTGTAGACAGTCTTGCTTAGACTACACTCCTTCCATTATAAAATCAGTTTCGATAAGTGTAGACAGCCTTGCTAAGACTACATTTCTTGCGCAAGTGTGACCTTTTTAAGTTTGCACTCCTGTGTTATTATGGATTCAATTTATAAAATTATATGTTTTATGTTTCTATCACATTTTTGCCCCCATGAACTGCACATGTCTGATCCCTACATTGGGGTATGTAGGCAGCTTGAAATAGCGCGACTATTTGGCTTTATATCCCGCAAAATATTTTCTACTTAAAGGATACAAAGATATTCAAATTGGGTGGTCTATGTCTTTGACGCGACTCAGATCGAATCAATGGTCGATGAGCCTCGTCAAAGAGGGGTGTCTAGATGCTTCGATATCTTTTAAGTCCCCGATGATGATAAAAGGGTTTTAAATTAAACAAATACCATTTTGGAATGAATCCTTCAAAAGTCAACAAAAATTCAACTCTACCGTACGGCAGAAACTCCACCGTACGGCAGAAACTCCACCGTACGGGACAATTACGTCATCCTAACTGCCTTGTAGTTAGGGCGGTTGTGATATCCACCGCGCGGTACATATAACTCCACCGTACGGTAGATAAGTCTACCGTACAGTACATCGGTACTTGCAATACCTTTTCCAGAATTTCGGCCAAGGCATCTCAGGCCATCATAGCCTGGTCTGTAGCTCTCCATGACCGGCGTAGGTGTGCAGCAGGCCGGTGAATGCTTGAAGACCAAGCTGAATCCCCTGAAAATTATTCTATAAATACCCTAGGGTTTTAATTGAAAAGACACGAAAAAATCTCTTTGAAAATTGCACTAAAAATAGAATAGCACACTGGAAAAATGTTCTGAAGATTTTCTATTTGTTTCCTTTCATCAACGCCTATCCAAAGTCATATCAGAAGGCTCTTTCAAATCACCACAATTTTTCAAAGAAGGATTCATTCCAGACAAAGGTATAATTTTTTGTCCTTATACTCTGAGGGGAACAAAGAGGTTCAGGCTGGTTCTTCATAGCACTCCTAGGCCCAAATTGTCCAATGTTTGAAATTAAAGTTTTGAATCCCGCATAACTCCACCGTATGGTACAAATATCCACCGTACGGTAGATGTATTACAGGGAACAAAATTTCTCGTTTATTATTTCTCTTTCTCCTTATAATTTGACATGAAATTAAATATTTGATATAAGATACCATGCTATTCATGTTATGCTTTGAATTCATGTTTTGTTTTTGTTTAACAATATACACCGTGCTTTGATTTATAAAGAACAAAATCATATCAGTTGTGTTTTGACGTAAGAATGCTTTATAAATACATAAGTTACGTGCCTGTTTAGGTACTTGAATGCCCTGTTTGTTCATTTCGAGCTGCTGGCCACAAGATTCATGTGCCGTACGGTACTATATCTTGTGGAATAAATTCCCTTATTTACTATTGCGTGATAAATTAAAGCATGCTTATTAGTATTTATATTTGAAAAACTCTTCACATGTCATAACTATTGTAACAACTCTGATTTTTTTGTCAGTAAAAATTTCGTTAAATATTTGAATTTTATTTTAATACTTGGATTGCTTTTAATTTTCTTGTGGTTTGTCAAAATTACATTTTAGCCCCTTGAAAATTCTTTTCTTGTTTTTAAACCCTACTTGGCCAATTTAGTTAGTTTCTAACTAACTAGTTGGAGGAATCGAGCAACCGATTCACCTAGTTGCTAGATGAACGTTTTGAACCTCATTGAACCCTTTTTTTTTTGCTTTTATCCATTGGTCGATAAATGTTAGGGATTTCTTTGTCCATTGGATAATAGGCCTCCTATTTAAATATGTTGATTAGTACATGGATATAATATTTTATTTCATATATACACATGTGCTAGTACATTTATTCTTTGTTTATTGGGTATTTTCCCACCCTCCCATTATCTATTGGATAATAACTACAAGGGAATTTATTACCCATTGGGTAATAGCCCTAATCTTCCATCAAAGTACAATGTTTTATTTTAATAATCAAGTCTTGGATTCCCATGTACTTTTATGCATTAAAATATTGGGGTATCCACATGCTTAAAGGACAACTTTGATTACTTTAATATAAAAGTTTCCTAAAAACTATTGTCCATTGGACAATAAAAGTTAGGGGATTTATTACCCATTGGATAATAGGGTTATTCTTTCAACTAAGTACTTGGTTGATTATTTAAATGGCTTAGTACACATGTGCTAATTGACTTGTTTAAAGGGAAAATCTTAGTCTTTAAAATCCTTTTGATTTAAAGTACCAAAAGTACCTATTACTTTATTATTCTTGTACATTGTGTGTGTGTGTGTGTGTGTATATATATATATATATATATGTAAGTAGTGTACTTGAGAGAGGAAGGAGAAGAAGAAAGAGAAAGATTGGTTTGTACCTTCCTTGATCTTTTTACATCTTTCAAATCTTGGGTAAGATTCTTCCTAGCCAAAAGACTAACCTCTTTTGTACTTTTAGGATTTGTTTAAAACCAAATCTTGTACAATTTATTCTTTCTTCCACCAAATCTTCCATAATCCAATCCATACTACAAATCTAGTCATTCAAAGCCTTTTACCCATTGGACAATAATTGTTAGGGAAAGTTTTATCCATTGGGTAATAACCAAGACTTTGGCTATAAATAGAGTCATTCCCATGCCATTCAACTCACACCTTCTCATTTGCTCCAACTTCTCTCTAGAATTCTTAAGCTTTGTTCTTTCTTTGTTCTTCTTTGTTCTTGAGTTCTTCAAGAAACTCATCCAAGGCCGCCACTAAGCCGCCACTCGACCGCCCTTCGATCCATAAAGTAGAGTAGTTTTAGTCAAGAATTAGTTTCAAGAGAAACCTTTCTCTTTCAAAGCTACCAGAGGAAGTTACTCCGCCCAATCCCCGACGTACCTTCCGTAGTTGTCGCTACCGCCAAGAAGAACAGTAGATTCTCTCTATCTACTACCTCGAATTATATGTAGTGTGTCTTTACCTATTTACTTTAAGTATTTGTATTTTGATCTTTAAAATGATTGTGAGTATGCATATATGAATTGCTTGTATTACTTGTGGCGTGATAAAGCATAAGTGATATTCACTCCAAGGGCGTCCGTACATGTGGCATTATGCTTTTAAGCATAAGTGATATTCACTCCAAGGGCGTCCGAACATGTGGCGTTATGCTTTAAACGTTGATTTGCATATGGTTAGCAACATAGAGTTGGATGATCTTGCTTGTTTTGTTTCAAGATTACAATGAGTGGTTTGTGTTTACTTTGTAAAAGTCCTACCACGGAGTCTTTGCATGTAACGAGACACGAGAACCGAGAAAGTAGAAATATGGCACCTAGGGTATGGTTAAATGGGAAAAGTGTTCTGAGGACGGAAATATTTTTGAAACTACATAATGACCATTTTTGGTGGCATTATGTGTGTGTGTGTGTGTGTTTCAATGGGAATCCGGAATAACGGAACCATTGTGAGGGTGTGTGCGTTCCCATGGGAACCCAGAGCGGCGGAACTGTGATGAGGTATGGCTTGGTTATCCTCGGAGAGGAGCCAATGCAATTGTGTGCCAATGGGAACCCGGAGCGGCGGAACCATTGTGCGGATACTCGTGAACCCGGAGCAGCGGAACCGAGGTTGGGTGTGTAGCTTGGTTATCCGCGATATGGAGCCAATGCAAATGATTTTGAATAATTGTTTTGTAAAGTGGAAAATGATTAACACAGTCTACGATGAGTCGCGTAGGAGAAACAAAGAGAATCATGGACACCAACGATAGTTGAATATCGAATGTGGATGCGTAGCTGTTTATATATGTATCATGTGGAAATCGATATTTTATTTCGATCTATTGTTTGTAAGTTATGGGTTAGCGGGTATGGGATTACTCTTTTGAGCTTTCGTAGCTCATGGTGTTACCTTTGGTGACCCTGACATATTATATCGGTGGCGACGCTGGTATAATGTGTTAGATTTTGTAGATGAGCAAGGTGAGCTGTACACCTTGGAGGCGTTCGGAGCCGAGGAGCTGGCTAGGATGGAGAAGCAAGAGGAGCTGTAGATAGGAAACCCTAGTTCCTCTCCCTTTTGTAATATTGTACTCTTGTGAGAGTTATGTTGTAATAAAGAGCCAGACTCTATTTTGAAGTTTCAATAAAATTGTCTATTTAACGTACCCAAAATTTGGGGGCGTTACAACTGTTATGTGTGCAAAATTTTCTAAGGAATTTGTACCGTACGGTACAAATGTCTACCGCACGGCTTACATTTTCTACCGTACGATTGAGTTTACGTAGGACAGTATGTTATTTTCTGCACTCATCTTAATATGTTTGTCTGCCTGCTTCTATTTATTGCATGCTAATGTTTCTGTTATAAAACTTGCTTATGTGCTATAAATTGCTTTTGTGACATTAAAAACGTTAAGCAATAAAATGATTTCTTTAAAATCCCACAAATATTAGTAAAGACCGATCTTTATCGGGCGAGGGGGGTGCTTTTCTAAATAAAACCTTCCCCTCTTGTAACCTGGCTCCCGAACCCAATCTCTGGTTCATTTTCAAATTCAAATATCATTTTCAAGTTCCAGGTTTTCTTGGGTAGCAAACCATTTTAAAAAAACCCAGGTGGCGACTCTTCAATTTTCAAAAAAAATGAGCGCACGACAGGGGATGGCCTCTGAAAAGGCACCATCCCGGGCTCTGGTAGCCCACAACCCCTTTTCACGAACCCCCTCTCTCGCCACGTACGAAAATAGTAAACACTAAACGCTTCTCTCTCTATCTCTCCTCTTTTCCTCCAATCAAATGCCATACATTTAAGGTTATGTTCTGAAACAAAATCAAAAGGAAGCAAGGTTTGATTCTATCCAAGTTTCATTGCAGGTTATTCAAATATGTTTTCAGTGTAGGTCTAGCACTTATTCAAATCTCCATTTTCAGGTTATTGATACAAAGATGCACTTTGGTTCAAATCTGTTGGAATGAAACCTGCATTTTTTTTGTAGTGAAACCAAAATTTTTGTAAGTTTAGTTCAGTTTCTTTTTTCTGTGAGTTCGTTTATGTTTCTATTATTCATAAAGCAAAACGAAAGTAATGAAAGCT
Organism: Rhododendron kiyosumense; assembly: GCA_019656275.1. Classification (NCBI taxonomy): domain Eukaryota; kingdom Viridiplantae; phylum Streptophyta; class Magnoliopsida; order Ericales; family Ericaceae; genus Rhododendron; species Rhododendron kiyosumense. The sequence goes on from BPLS01000626.1 coordinate 223,858, forward strand.
GTTGGAATGACTTTGGTAGTGAAACCTGCATTTTTGCTGCATTTTTTGGCATACTCTGTCCAAATTTCCTACATACTCTATCCATGTTATGAAGCACAAAATCAAGGCATTAAACTTAATGGCAATGACTACCATAATTTCATTCATAGCATAAAGGGTGAATACGGGTGTAGTTTGGGAACGATGTGTTTTTGTGGAATGTGGTGAAATGAGTAAATGAACCTTCAGTTGGGTTTGACGGGGGTGGTGTGTCATGAATTCCCATGTATGCTCAAGAGAGAGTGCAGAGGGGCTGTGTTGGGTCAAACCATTCACTGGAGTGCATTGGCTTGAGACTTTGAGAGAGAGAGAGAGAGAGAGAGAGAGAGAGAGAGAGAGAGAGAGAGAGAGAGGCTAGTATGCTCTGTTTTTTCCCACAACTTTTTGTATATAATGGGTGTATATTTCACATCTGGAGGGAAAAAGATGTATAGTTGGCGCCCATGGGAAAGATGACCTAGATTGACAACTTTACCCCTAGCTCCTGGGTTCGAATTGCACCTGACCTCTTTTCCGTCCAAATCGTGATGGCTGTTATTAATTGAATCACATAGGTAATGGAGAGGTAGTTGAGGGGATGAAATCGCCAAATTGATAGTTTAGGGACAAAGTAGAGAAAACTTGCATAGTTTAGGGGATAAAAGAAAAAAAAAACTCTTTTTCTTTTGGTTGTTTAGTTTGTATTCTAGTTGAATCTTATTTTTTCTTCCCTGTCAGCATTTGGCTTATAGATTCAAGTTCAACGTATCCTTTTTGAGCATTGCATTTTGATGTTAAAATTCTGAGAGTACCTTAATTCATGAACTTCTGGTTTTCCAAACCATTAGTAATAGTAATAGTGTAATACGATAATGTGAAGTATTACCATCTATAAAGATTGCGAGATATTTGTAGGTGAAAAATGATTGTTGGATGACGTGATACCAATGGAGATGCACTATTTTTAATGTAATACTGATTACTAAGTACAACTGTGCTATACCAGAGTTTTTGCCACAATGGATTGTGTAAAAAAAAAAAAAAAAGGTTTGGTAGTTTACATTCCTGAACATGAAAAGTTTCAGCTTAAGAAAATAGGAGTAATGTCACCCTTATACTCATTATGTGACCCATCAACGATCGCTAACCAATGCTATCAATGATTATCTATCTAGTGTAACAATTACCTTAGAATCAGCTAAGATACCTGTCATTTGCAGATTCATGAAAGTTTGTTCTAATGACCTACCATAGGCACTGGTAGAAATGAAAGGGGTAAAGACTCATTTATTGGACCTTCGAATTAAAGTTTTTACAAGGACACTACCATAATCTCCTGCTTGGGGACATGTAAAGCAAGTATTTAGTCAACATTTTAAGAACTTCAAAGTTGGGAATTGACTTCTCCCTGTTTAGTGTAAGGTCATTACGTTATAAAGTTTTTAAATCTTTAAGCCTCTGACTGTATTTTTATGTCAATTATGCTTTCACACTTTCAAAATTTTACAGTCTTGGCATCTCTTGGACTAAGTATTGAGGCCTCGGGTGGAAGTTAGATCCACTGGCCGGTCCTTCTTTCTGATCCAGTTAAGGAAATTCTAGTAGAGCTGTTTTCTAGCTGCATTCTCCGTGTTGTAAGCTAAACCAATGTTGTAGATTGCGTGCCTCTAATGTTAGAGTTAGTTCTTTCTTAATTGAGTCCATGCCCATAATTGAGTCCACTAATTAGTTTTTTATTGCATTAAGAGGCACAAAATGTCACGCCCTCGATTTTTAACATAAATAAAAATAGCTTTTCATAAATAAAACTCCTCACAATATCTTACATAATACCCCAAAAGAGTTCACCATGTCCTAATCATCAAATCACAGATCCAACTCCAAAAGTTTGAATATATTACAACGTAAAAAAAAGAAATAGAGTTAATGTTCTATTACATTCCCAAGACACATTTTATCAAAAAGTCCATGAGTCTCTTTTACCACTTCTTTCGAAAATATGTAGTTGAATGCATGCACTCCGCTCCATGCTACTGCTCCAGGTTCACACCTAAAAAATGATATGTTGAGCTACAAGAGCCCAGTAGAGAAATCTACACCACTATTATATGCAAATGGGATGACAGGTAGAATGAATAATAGAAGTAGATACAGTGTCTCAAATGGCAACAGAATGTGTCACTACAACAAATAAGGCTTTTGATAGCGTGCCAAAAATGCTATAGTATCATATACATAGTGTTCAAGAGAGCGCCTTATTAGCCGATGCTATTAAAAGTCTTCGCTTTCAATAGCGTTCATTGTCCGCTATTGTTGATCTCTTTTATAGCAGGCAATGAACGCTATGGAAAGCTTTCAATAGCATGCATTGTCCGCTATTGTTGATCTCTTTTATAGCGGGCAATGAACGCTATGGAAAGTAATAGATTGCGTTTAGAAAAATGCTGTATTAGCCCATACTGTTAAAAGTGGGGAGCAAATCATAGCGTTTTCTGACTGCTGTTTATCATAAACTTGTAATAGCGTTTCCTGAATGCTATGTATTATAGACCTTTGATAGCAGTCTTAGAACGTTATGTATTCTCTATGAATTACATTAAAAGCATTTCATAAGCTCATTTGACAACGCATTTTTTGCCAAAATACTAAATGAACCAATGAACTACACATAAATTCACCCAGGATTTCATTCAAAACAAAAGAGAAATATATTTCCATCCAACATCACGTAACTTTAAATAAAAATAAATTCACTAGCAAGCCTTCACATCCTTCCAACATTTTGAAAGAGAATGGCATGAGTGAAACAATCTTATTGTCCCAAAAGTTGCCCACATGTCTTGACACAAAATGGGAAGTATTAAGGAAAAAACTTCAACTAAGTTCTAGCAGCACCGTTGTAATCTCCATCTTCATCAAAGTATGAGGAAATATTGATCTTCTCTTCCAACTCGAACACCTACATAGAAATATTGAACACTCATTATCCAGACATAATTTATTAATTCATCTACAAGAAAATGGAATTTCAAAAAACACTACTACTGACCAAGGTCCCCTACTGAGACTTCATACACACGACAAGCACATGTACAATAGATAAAGCACTATAGAGTTGGGAATTTTGCACTAAAGAGTTGGGAATCTTACAAATGTTAAGCCAATGTGTGAGTTATCCAAAATTACATGCTATATAAGGGGCAAGTTTTAGTTGAGCAGAGTATTTCACTGACTTTCCAACTATTACTAGGTTATCAAATGTCTTAAGTTCAACTTTGTTTTATAGCACATAACTCTCCCTGGACCTTGTACTGTGAGACAGCTTCTCTCTTTTAGCCAATAAGCATCTTTGTTTCCATTTCAGAATCAGAATGGCATAAAACAGACCTAGCATCAGCATCAAATAATCCTTGGTCATACTCATATATCCAGAATTCAAGTCCTTGGACTAAGTGATCACTACCAGAATATTTTCCCTTCCTTTTTTGCGCACACTCATAATCTTTTGTTTGGTCAATGGGATCGTTTGATAGATAAATAACTAATTAGCTCCAATGGTAATCCATGCAACTGGACTCGAATATTTCCCCCGAGGCATAATATCATCATCATGCCAGATTAACATGACAAAAAAACTTCGGACCGCCATCAGATGGCTCCCATATAAACACAAAAAGGGCACCACAATGTCCCTGGAGTATTAAGTAAAACTAAGTTCTGGTCCTTGCATAAACAAAGCACAAAATGAAGCCTCACCTGCCGCATAGGGTGATCTGTAGGAAGGAAGCTACTGATTGTTTTCCTATACACTTCACAAGTAGACAAGTGAATGAGACGCTTGTTGTTTTCCGAATAGTACTTCACCTCACCTCACATAACATCCAATTCACATCAAAATGCACATTCAGCTTCAACCAATGCCAACAACAAAATCAAAAAACTCCACACAACTGTGAAGAATCACAATAATTCACCATTAAAGCCACGCTCATTTCATTAACGCTCCGAAATAAAACATCAAGAAAATCAAAGGCGCGTACCACGGGTAGAGCATCAATGAAGTTGCTGTAAATTGTATCCAGAGGCCTCGTACTGTCAAAATGCACATTGACTTAGTGCGTGGGTCAGTGGACGACCACGGCCAGTGACCATCAACACAGTGCCCTCTCTCCCACAGAACTTACATTGAAGCAAAACAAAAGAAAAAAGATATCATTCAAGACATGACCATAATAATTTCACACATAAACCACAAACAATGAAGTACAATAGTTGATGTAAGTCCTAAGGATCACAAAGGTTTAAAAGACACAGAAATTACAGCAGAGATCAGACGCATGACTTGGACTAGTCTTATCCCTTTCTCAAAGAAATTAACAAGTTGTGGTTTTGCTAAAGTTATGGATAAGGAAATTCCAGACATCTGTAAGATGTCAAAGCAAATAGTATGAACAAATAAATACGTCCTCAGCACACAGCCATGCATGCCAATGCAGAAAGGGAGATGGCAGGGGGCAGGAGGGGACAGAACTACACATCACCACATTCAGCAAATGGGCCTACTTTCATGCTTCTCACAACAAGAACAACATTCAGAAAGAAAACTGAGAAGTCAGTACACAATCGTAACACACACAGAGGGAGAGTGAAAGAGAGTCACCTTCTGAACAAGATTAGTGGTACTCCTGGGTAGAGCAACTGTTTCGTTCAAACTAACACACGTATCTTTCTGGGTCACCTCTCCACATCTCTCGCATTTCAACTGCAACATGAATATATAAATACAGCACAAATTCCTTTGCCTCCACAATAGCCATGACAACCAATTACAGCGAAACAGTTGGCCAAAATGAACATGCAAAGTCAACAAATTATAAGTTTTCCATGCCTGCAAAATAGCTAGCGTCAATTACACAAATAAATGTAAACAAAAACGACGACATCCCACATGATGTAATCAGAAACTTGCCTGCATAGAAATTGTCCATTTGTCAAGAGAAAAAAATACCAACATTAACACGAGTTTTTTAGCAGTCAATAACTCCCTAGAGTAATCTAATAAATATTAACAAAGGAGAAGTCATTTAAGATAAGAACTTCATACCTTAATGTAAGAATGTGGCTGTACAGGATGAGCCATGGGACCAGCATCCTGGCAAAAGAGGACAAATCTTAACGCTTGCAGCACAATAACTCAAGGCAAGTGATAAGGCCACGATATGTTTTGCTCCTGCCACGACATTTTGTACTATTAGAGAATTTTATCCTCATGCGAGGGTGCACAATCACACGCAGAATTCTACAGACATTTTGTCTCTCCTAGGCACTTTCCCGAGGCCACATTCGAAGTTATGGGCGAAGGGAAATACATGGGGAAATTGATAATTTCAAAGCCTCGAAACATCAGCAATTTGCTTAACCGTACTGCTCCCCATGTCGGATGAAAATTCCTGCCAGAGGCATAGGCATTAGAGATTGTCAAGCTCGGCCGAAGAAAAAAGAGAATTCAAGGTTTTCATAGTCACTTGGAAATGATTTTTTTGCCCAAACCTGATCATTGAAAACAGTAAGACGTTCAGACTAAGCTGGAACCAGTCTCGACATGTCACTCTGCAGAAAAAAAGAAAACAAAAGAAGTATTACAGTACGAAAAAGCAAGACAGAGAGGGTTACACGAAAGAGTGACAAGTTTTCATTAATGAAGATAAATAGTAGCACTGTGAGCACCTGTTGCCAGTCCAGTTGCGAAAGTACTGCATATGCAAAACAAGAACCACCTAAGTACAGATAGTAAACCAAAAACCAACTATCCACGCTCAAGTTCTTTTATGCAATAGAAAACAAACCTCATGGCCAATAACTCCTAAAATCGCAGCATAATCTGCATTTGTAGCAGTTTCTGGAGATGCCAAGACAGGCTTGGAATTGAATATCTGACAATGATAAAGCCAGACAACCGTCACTTAAATGAACTCGACAGTAAATATGAAACAAAGAGCTAACTTTTCAGGAAGCATACATTCAAGCTCTTGTTTTCCATGGCTCCCCTGGTAGTCAATGCATGAAACAGAATCCGTAACTTAAAAATTGGAAAGCTCATCAAATATTCAGGGAAATCACATATAGAAGAAGCATAGAGTATGTTGAGAATTACATGTTAAAATTGGGACAGCTACGATATTAAATAGATCCAAGTCATACTCAAGACCAAAAACCTATATGCAGAGAGAGAGAGAGAGAGAGCACGCTTTAGCATAAGCATGATGGAGATAGACAGAAGAATGCGTCCATAGGATTGCTTAAAGGAGAAAGAAAAGTATAGAACTCACATCCTCATCTCATTTCATAGCTGCCTTGAGAGAATACATGGCGTGTTCAGTGTTTGGTATATCATGTGCTGGGGTCCAAATTCTAAGAGAAACCTTACGATTCTACCTTTGTTTCTCGGTCAACAAAGTCGGGAATTGGTTGGTGCAGAATCTGGAAGATCTTAAACATCTGGAAACTATAGGATCTGCTTCTACAAGATCAACCAGTATGTAGGAATCAAATTGCTAGGGCAGAACACTTTGCGGAGTAGGAAAGCTCTTTCTTTTGCCCCTCACTCCAATATGAAGTCTTGTCTTAATGCTCCGTTTATGCCACAAATGATATGATATACTATATTAGTATAAAAAGAATATTAATATATATAAAGCACTAGACTTAGCTTGACCTACTTGACTTAGCGGTTAGAGTATCACTGTCCTTGTCAGTTCAGTAGCTAAAGCCACTCTTCGCTTTACTTGAGTAGCTTCACCCTGGAGATCTATCTAGTTTCATTTCCGTTGTTCTTGACTCAGCGATTTGAATTTTCAACAAGGGAAGGGCGCCTAGAATTTTCATGGAATGTTATTGAATAGTTAATGAAACGCTATAGTATTTAAGGCACGAGTGTTTTCTCCAGTTCTTATCACTGAACGCTGTTATTGCTTCCCTATTATAGCACTTCTAAAAAAACGCTATTAACTAATGCTATGGGAAGACATATTTGTAAAGGTAATAGTTCATAGAGTGAGGCATTTATAAAATATATGGGGCCAGTGACCATCTTAACCAAATGCCAATAAACCCAACTCCAATTGATCTTTTGATATATAGGGCCAAAGGTGAGGTGGAGAGGCCATACAACTAGTATCACGCATGAGTAATGAGTCATCAAGTATCACCAAACTCCACCATATGTACACTAGGACACAATTTTTTTTCTTTCTATTTTCCTACACTCATGTACTTTTATTTAACATCGTATCCAACGTCAAAATTAACCTCTTATTACAATAAGCGAGGTGTCATTTATCTAAAGTTCATAATTATAATTTTCGAAGACCAAAGTATGCTGGATCACATAAGGTTATCATTGACATAAGTAGGCAAAAAATAAGTGTACCCCGATTTTCTCTTTGTCTACATGGTTCAGTCACACCCAATAAAATGCAAGTGTTGTTGCCACTGGTGTGTGTATAAATATTGTTTTTAAAGAGGATTTTTGCCAACCAACCATATGAGTATCCATCAACATATAGGGAAAAAGAAAACCTTCACAAGACAAATCACAAAATGAGTATCCATCAATATCACATCATACAGACCAAAATATTGCCCAGTAATTTCAACGGGGTATGAGAATATGAGGCGCTAAGGATTGGCGCTACACTTTGGGTAGAACGCTATTTGGGAAGAACGCTATATATGGAGTTTTTAATGAAACGCTGTAAAAATCATTCCATGTATGCGGAACGCTATGACAAATCATTCCGTGTACGTGGAAGTTTGGAACGCTATGACAGACTCTTCCTCTTCTTGAACGCTATTATTCGTTCTATATAATAGCATTTTTTTTAAAACGCTAGGGTATTATGCTGTTAAAAGGTTTATTTGTTGTAGTGTCTGAAGTTGACAGTCCGGGAAAAGTTCACATGATCATACATTTCACCCAATTGCAATTAACTCAACTATATATAATGGAAAAGTAATAGTTCATAGAGGGAAGGAACTCACGATAGGAAATATCTTCTTCCAATATGATATGTCATTGAGATGGAAATTATGCTATGATGGGTCCTCAATCCAACAGGAAAACCTTCATGCCTTGCAATATTTTTGTTTCGAAAGTATGCCTAATTAACCAAGAAATACAAAAACGATTAACCGCCGCAAGACATCTATGAGCAATCATACTAGTCTTTTCCTTCATCAGTTCATCGCTAGATAGTTAAACAAGTACTATAGAGCTTGATTTTAAATAACACAGTACATACCTATCTCAAGTTTGAAAACACAGTACATACACATAGAAAAAAAAATCCATCAAATACATATATCCATTACTACATAGCCAAATAGAAAATTTGATCAAACAAAAGAAACATAAGAAGCAAGTCTCTACAACTAAGAGTACCACACTTTCAACATATAAACTAGGCAACAAATTCTTATAGCAATCAGCTCTTTCCGAGGTATCATCCACCTCTTTAACTTCAAACTGCAATATCACAGTTCCATAGTTTACTAAAATGTCTATTCGGGCAGCCAATTCTAGCTCCAAAATAGGACCCAATTTTGTGAAGAATTTTTCCAGCCAAGCATGGCTTGTATCTTCTGGTAAGTTATCAATGAATAGAGTAACCCATTGAGCATCCCTTTTTTCTCCTCTGTTGAGATTTTCATATCCCACTTTAGCATCCAATTTATGTTTGTTACCCAACACAGGAATCCAACCCCATGCGTCACTTCTCAGTTTTTCCATTTGACACAAAAAATTATTCCGTAGACATAAATGCCATACCAAAAATCAAAACCAGTAGAGAAGAACACCAGATAAACAAATGGAACTAAACAAAACAGAGCAGCGCAAAAACAAAAACAAAAGCCTCAAAGAGATTGAACTTATACGAAGATACCACGGATGATGGCGAAAGGTGACTTTGCAACGAAGACCGGACGTCGGCGGTCCTAATCAATGGAAATCAATCGAGCCTGAGCAGCGGAAAATTGGACACCCAATGCATGCAGAAAGTGACCCAGCAGCGGGAAAGGGCCCGCGACGACGAGAACGGCTGGAGGAGGTGGGAAAACTCGAGGGAAGGTTCGGAAAGGGGAGAAAGGGATACGGAAAAGGAAGACGGGCCTGAGGCGAGGGGGAGAGATAGATCTGGGGTCGGGAAAGCGGTGGCCGGCGATAGCTGCCAGGGGAAGCGATGGAAGGGGCTAGGGTTTCTCTCTCATAATTCTAAATCGCCTAAATCGGAAGGGTGTATTGTTAGCTAAATGAAAGGAATTGTACGATGTAATTGAGTTGAACGCTGTAATCGACTTTAATGAAACGCTGTAAAATTTCTTCCGCTCCAGTACAGTGCCATGAACGCTATGGTAGTCTCAATATACAACTCTATTATAGCATTTTTTTAAAAACGCTATAAGATTATGCAATTAAAAGTCATATGTGTTGTAGTGTGTATACTAAATGTCCCACCATCGACTACAGAAGGAAAGCACTCTGTCAACACCCCAATATTTAAGTACACCTCGAAGATCTAATACCCATATGATTTACTCACGGCTACCAATGCCTCTCAACCTATTCCGATATAACCTATCTGATATCCCAATGTCGCAATATATGTGACAACTCACATTTAACGGTAACAAGTACATCTCTACAGTATCATGTCCGAACAAGCAACCATTTCTTTCATAGATTCATTCTGTTAACCCTTTATTTGCTTCCATATCATAGTTGCAAACCAATACCACACGTCACATGCGGATGCTCTTTCGGGCTATTCATGGAGTCCCATCACTCCCCACAAATACCTCTCACACAGATGGAACAAATTCAATCCACCTAATATAGGTCTTAATACCACCAGTCCTTGCTACACTTCATAACTCTAGTATTTATCTCAATCACATAAAATGGATTCATAGGTGAGACTCGTTCATGTAGAAAGTATAAGGGCAACCCCATTGTAAACTACTCGTAACTATAACACTATCAGTTTCTTATATTATCATCCACATATCCACACATCTCACATCAAAGTAAACTCATTCTCAACGATTTGTAGATTTCTACCTTGCCACTCATAAAACCATAGAAGTTACGCAAGAAATGTATCACATATCAAACAAAAGAAAAATGTCACATGTATTCGCGCCTAGCGTTGTTTAACTCAAAAGAGTAATCTACGAGTTTGTTTCTCGTATCGCATGTCACACCTACAACATTTGCCCACCTATATTCCTTATATTAACTAAACCCTCGTTTTGGTGTCAAAGGACTCACACGGAACCCAACAACCACTACAAAGCCTAGTGTACCACTAGCCTCATCAAACCACTCAATTAAGTACTTAGGCAAACCTAAAAACATCCATGTTTCACTCCACGATTCTAAGGAAAAAGGATTACCCAACGTACACGAACATATCTATCTTATTTTGGCTTCCAAACCTTATCGGTTAAGAATTAGGAGATGAGACTACCACCATTGGAAAGTACATTTCCGGTACATGAATTTTGATATAAAATTTGCCCAAAACTGTAACAACCCTGATTTTCGGTCAGTAAAAATTTCGTTAAATATTTGAATTTTATTTGAATTGCTTTTAATTTCTAAAATTTGTCGTAATTAAATTTTAGCCCTTGAAATTTCACTTCTTACCTTTAAGCCCTATTTAGCAAGCCTAGTTAGCTTCTAATCGATTACTTGGAGAAACCGAACTAGGAAGTCACATAGTTACCGTAAATGGACCGTTTTCCCCCTCATTAAACCTTGTGAACCTTTTTAGCCCTAGACTAAGAATTTATTATTCTTTCTCTTTTAATTATTTTGGTTTTATTCTTTTACCCATTGGACAATAATTGTTAGGGAAACTTTTATCCATTGGGTAATAACCAAGACTTTGGCTATAAATAGCAAGCCATTCCATGCCATTCAACTCACACCTTCAAGCTTTGCTCTTCCTTCTCTCTAGAAATCCTTGGTTCTTTCTTTGTTCTTCTTGTTCTTGAGTTCTTCAGGAAACTCATCTAAGGCCGCCACTAAGCCACCACTCGACCACCCTTTCGATCCAAAAGTAGTAGTAGTAGTAGTCAAGACTTAGTTTCAAGAGAAACCTTTCTCTTTCGAAGCTACCGGAAGCATACCGTAGGAAGTTACTCCGCCCAATCCCCGACGTACCTTCCATAGCCGTTACTACCGCCAAGAAGAACGGTAGATTCTCCTTATCTACTACCCCGAGTTATATGTAGTTATCTTTATTTACTTTTTATCTCAAGTATTTGTATTTTGATCTTTAAGATGATTAAGAGTATGCATATATGAATTGCTTGTATTACTTGTGGCGTGATAAAGCATAAGTGATATTCACTTTAAGGGCGTCCGTACATGTGGCGTTATGCTTTTAAGCATAAGTGATATTCACTCCAAGGGCGTCCGAACATGTGGCGTTATACTTTAAGCGTTGATTTCCATATGTTTAGTAACATAGAGTTGGATGATCTTGCTTGTTTTGTTTCAAGAATTACAATGAGTGGTTTGTGTTTACTTTGTAAAAGTCCTACCACGGAGTCGATGCATGAAAACGAGACACTAAAATCGAGAAAGGTAGAAACAGGACACCTAGGGTGTGTTTGAAAAGGATGAAATGTTTTGGAAACCGCAATGTGGCCGGACTTGCCCATTGTGTGAGGTGTGTGTGTGTGTTGTAATGGGAATCTGGAGCGGAGGAACCATTGTGAGAGTGTGTGCGTTCCCATGGGAACCCGGAGCAGCGGAACCATGGTGAGGTATGGCTTGGTTATCCATGGAGAGGAGCCAACGCAATTGTGTGCCAATGGGAACCCGGAGCGGCGGAACCATTGTGCGGATACTTGGGAACCCGGAGCGGCGGAACCGAGGTTGGGAGTGTGGCTTGGTTATCCGCGGTACGGAGCCAATGCAAATGATTTTGAAAGGTTGATTTGTAAGTGGAAAATGGTAACACGGTCTACGATGAGTCGCATAGGAGAAACAAAGAGAATCATGGACACCAACGATAGTTGAATATCGAATGTGAATGTGTCATTGTTACTGTCTGTTGTATATGATCCATTGTTGTAAGTTATGGGTTAGCGGGTATGGGATTATTCTGCTGAGCTTTCGTAGCTCATGGTGTTACCTTTGGTGACCCTGACATATTATATCGGTGGCGATGCTGGTATAATGTGTCAGACTTTGTAGATGAACAGGGTAAGCTGTACACCTTGGAGGCGTTCGGAGCCGAGGAGCTGGCTAGGATGGAGAAGCAAGAGGAGCTATAGTTAGGAACCCTAGTTTCCCTTTCTTTTGTAATGAAAGTACTCTTGTGAGAGTAATGATGTAATAAAGAGCTAGACTCTATTTTGAAGTTTCAATAAAAATTGTCCTTTTAACGTACCCAAAATTGGGGGCGTGACAAAAACGGAGTTCGGATGAAAAAGTTATGCCCGTTCAAAATTTTGCCAAAATGCTGAATTTTTCATTCCCTACCGGTAGGACACTTTTTCCTACCGGTAGGAGACCACAATTTCACAAAAATGACATTACTGGACGGCTTTTCTACCGGTAGGGCCAAACTCCTACCGGTAGGACTTGGGTTTTCAGTGCACGATTTTTAGACTCCACCAGAACATTTCTAACAACAAAAACGACGATCTAAGACACGATTCAAACACCAAATCAACTCATAAACATATAATAGAAGTGAGAAATCCCTACCTCATGGGTTTTGAGCAAAACCCGACCATTTGACCGAGTCAACTGAGCTCCAATGAGGTTCGATTGTGAATTTTCTTAGATATTCGGAGAGCCCGTGCTTCGTATAGCAACTTTAATTCTTGAACTTCGTTCGGAATCACGCTCTAAGATGAAGATATCGAAGAGAGAAGAGAGGGAGAGTTTTTCGAATGGAGAAGAGGAGAGAGAGACAGCCGAGACCCGAAAGTGAGAAAGGGGGGGAATGAGAGAAATTATTCTCCTGGGGAAAGTTAATGGCATGGGACATAATCCCATGCTTCCACCCCACACACACACACGTGTACCTCTGGCACAATTATCCTTATTATTCGTATTATTCTCGACGGGCCGTACGTTTACAAAAGAAAAAATATGACCTCAAAAATATGGGTCTCAACACAAAATGTCCAAATAATTTTTCGTTTTGGCTTGTAATTAGTTAGTATCTACCTATGTTCATGCTTTGAGCAATGGGATACATGGATTGGTCTTTTCTTTTCTTTTTTAACAGATTGACGCTTAATGGAGTATCGTGCAGTTCTACTTTTGGTTATTGACTATGAAGATCAAAGTTGGATTTTGGTTGTGGACGTGCAAATGTTTTTAGTTTATCCATTTGTCGAGGTTGAACTAGAATTTTGCAATCTAGGTGTTTTGATACATTTTGTTATTGAGCTTGGATTTTTTTTTCCCCCCTCGTGGTTGGACGTGTCGTTATTTTTTATTTTATGAATTTGGATACAAGTTGTTTTCTAAGTATTCGGTGGACACCTCTATTTATGGAAGTTTGGATTTATTTCTAGGAATTTTATTTTTTATTAAATACATTATGTTACAATTTTGTGGATGTAATGAAAGTGGAGAAAAAATAAAATTTACAGGGAATGAATGGAGAAAAAATTTGTAGAAAATTATGGGATTTGACCAATTGGTACTGACAATAGGTATATTCCCCGACTACCTAAATGGTCGCCAATAGGGTACTCATTTGATGAATTATACACACATTCCCCGACTAAACATTTAGTCGGCAAATAGATACACATTCTCCGACTAAACAATTAGTCGGTAAATAGGTATCCAAATTCCCCGACTAAACAATTAGTCTTTAGTCGGCAAAAAGTCCAAATCTTTACTGACCAAATACAAATGGCGACTAAGTATTGGGTCGGGATATGTTAGTCGGTAAAGGTAGCCGATTAAACTTGTTTTAGTCGGCAAAAACCTTTGCCGACTCTCTTTCATCGACAAATTTGGCGACTAATTTTTTTAGTCGGGAAAACGCAACTAAATAGGCGACATTTGCCGACTAAACCATTAGTCGGAAATTGGGTTTTTTCTTGTAGTGTAGTTTTGTGCAAATACAAACTATTCTAATATTGTTAACACTTTGAGGTGATGCGGATTAAACGCAGACTCTAGTGTGGAAAAGAAAAGAGAAAATAAAAAGAATTACCTGAATTGTTTGTATCGCATGATTAATTTTATCGCACAATTAATTGTTGTTAGCCTGTTAGCTTATCTCGTGAAAATGTTGGACTGCTTGATATGTGGTTGTACTGATAGAATGGACAAATAGGTTTTCGGGGTGGTATATTATTAGAGGATCATGTAGACGTTGATAAGTAAAGGATAAATGGGATAGTGATTAAGTCATGGCTTTAAGATGGGGTGCTAACAGGGGCCCAAGTTGTTTGAGAAACATAACCCTAGGTAGGGCACAGTATTGATTCGCTGCAAGAACAGGTTTGGTTCATTTCTTGTGTGGTTGCGTCGACTGTAGATCCGAGTAAATAATTTGGTAGCTATCAGCGGGACACAACAAGGAGCTATCTGAATCACACTGGGTTGCCTTACGCTAGAGGTTGAGGGTAGGAACGGATCTGTGGATAAGATCCGAGATTTCACTTAGGTTAAAGAATAGTAATGAAATAATGGATTGTTCTCTTTTGATGTTTTTTGAATGCATTTCAATTATATATCTTATTGCTTGTAAGTTATGGGTTTCGGGTAGGTTTTGGCTACTGAGCGTCATTACTCACGGTACTATGTTGCCCTGGTAACTCGAACAGGGGCTTAAGTTGTTTGAGAAACGTAACCCTAGGTAGGGCACAGTAGTGATTGGCTGCGAGAACAGGTTTGGTTCCTTCCTTGTGTGCTTGCGTCGACTGTAGATCTGAGTAAATAATTTGGTAGCTATCAGCGGGACACAACAAGGAGCTATCTGAATCACACTGGGTTGCCTTACGCTAGAGGTTGAGGGTAGGAACGGATCTGTGGATAAGATCCGAGATTTCACTTAGGTTAAAGAATAGTAATGAAATAATGGATTTTTCTCTTTTGATATTATTCTGAATGCATTTCAATTGTACATCTTATTGCTTGTAAGTTATGGGTTTCGGATAGTTTTTGGTTGCTGAGCTTCATCACTCACGGTACTATGTTACCCTGGTAACTCGAACGCTAGATACTGAAGACAGAGCAGGAGGGCCGTAGGCAAAGAATGATTTGATGTCGACCGAAGAAGATATTATCGAACTCTGGTTACACTCTTAGTTGCTTTGTAATTTCAATTAATTATTTTAATATTGTACAGTAAGAGAATTTGACAAATTACTTTAAGGTTAGTATGTTGTAATTTGATTGGAATTGACAAGACTTTTGAAATTTTAAATGTTTCGAAATGGAAAACTAAATGGAAATCTCTTTTCAAATTTTTTTTAATGTCTCTGAATTTTCGGGGCATTACATAATATTTATGCAGCTTTTTATCAATAATATTCAGACTTTGTCTCTTTCACTTGTGGACTCGAGTTTATCATTCATTTGATTAGTATGCAACTAATCTCTTTGTTAATTCCGTTGCGTTAGTGAGGAAGGCATGGGCATGGTTGGAATAAAAAAATGCAAATAATTGTGCAAGACTAGCTAATTGAAGACCGAACCAAAAAAATGGGGCCTATCTCTAAAAACCCCTTTTAATTGTCTCTTGATCTATTCTAACCGGATAAAAAATTAGTTATATCTTCAAATCGATAATGAATGTTACATTAAATATAGATTTTGTTTGATTCGATTGATTTTACCATACAATATTTTCAAAATCACATAAAATATTATAAATAAAAAAATAGTATAATCTATTGAAAAAGTGACACGAACTTCACAAAGGATTATTAAATTGGGATGAAGGGAGTATATGTTATCATAAAAGGTAACCAGATTTGCAATTGTTCTCGCAATTGCCAGAGTTGATGGATCTACATATAAGAATAAACTAAGATTAGTTAAATTAAAATTGTGATTGAGATAGGAAATATAATCAGTATAGCAAATTTACTGAATCTTCAACATTGTTGGAGTCCTCTTATAATGGCCCGATTTTCGAAAACGTTAATTAAATTTTTTTAAAATAGATTAATGTCAAAAAAATTAAAATTAAAATTAAAATAAACAATAGAGTTATACAGCAGAAGTCTTTGATCATTAAAATTTACGTGGACATAATTAGGTCTTACATATTCTGAAACAAAATAGAGTTTGACAATTGTGCAAAGCACTTTTGGAATTGAAATTACAATACTAAAAATAAATAGAGCTTCATCTAGTAATTCACCCATGGTTCTACGAACTCCCCTTCTTGGATCGGGAGGTCTTCGACGGGGAACTATTCCTCTGGTTGAACGTATTGCTCTTCCTCGGTACCTAGCGTATAAACGCCGTGAGTCAACACTCAGTAGATAAATCCATATCCTACCAACCCCATACTTTACAACTAGACATTTACAATAGTTGATATCAAAAAGTTGCAAAAAAGTAACACATCATCTTTTTCTTACTATCCATTAAGTGAAATTTATGATCTTCTCCACAAGATCTTTTCCTCCCATATCCACTAACTATGACCGTGTCATGGGACAATCCCTCCCTTGCTTGTCTTCGGGGTCGTAAATGAGTACACCTAAATTATGTACTTAGCATGAATTCATTTAAGACCATAGCAAAGGGCATGATTACCCTTTGGAACTTTCCATGGTGTACCATAAGTTAGGGTCGCCACTGCCAGTAATTTATTTTAATCAACGGGTATCTGTGATCTTAATGTGGGGAGATTAATAAGTATTTTATAACATGGAGCTCGAAATATAATTGAGATAAGGACGAGAGTGCAATTACAATTCTATAGTGGGGTGAATTGTAATTTGTGTGATGAAAAATAGAATCCTGGTGGGATTAAAATTTCTTATTTACATAAGGAGCCAAGATTTATTTCCCCTTAGGTCCCTGCCCTAGCCCTATAAATATACCGCTTCGTTCTCTAGGTCGATGACACAGTTTTGAGAGATCAAAAAAGTGTACTGTGAGAGAGAACAAACAATCACGTAGGGTTTCGACAAACGGGTATGTGATTTAAGGTATAAGGGAATATGGCAGAAGATCGTAAGCTACGGTCAAGCAGTATTCGTGGTTTATAGCAAGGAGTGCTATAACAAGTTCAACTAGCGTTCCTGTCGCAGGGAGTTGAGGTAGAACCCTAAATCCACTTTATAGGGTTTTACAATTTTTGTTATCTAATCTGTATGCGTCATTACAGAGTCTTGGGGATTCGGTTTCACAACAGTGGTATCAGAGCAGGCTGTAATCACACGTATGGATTAAACAGGCCATGTTGCCCATAGGTTATATAGGGTAGAACGTAGAACTGTGCTAACCTTTGTTTTGCAGCGTTCTTACCCAACGATTATGTAACGCCCCTAATTTTAGGTACGTTAATGAAATAAATTTATTAC
>BPLS01000626.1:241864-314994 GCA_019656275.1 Rhododendron kiyosumense
GAATAATAAAAATAACTTTTTATTCATTTAAATTCAGAGTTATTACAGATTATGGTCACGTGATTTTTTGTTGAATTTGTGTGATTGGATCCCACGATAATTTTTTCATGGTTATTGTTATTTATTAGGTACCACGATTATTTTTTGTGGTTGTAATAATTAACATAGCATGTGTTATTTATTAGGTGCCACGATTATTATTTATGGTTGTAATAATTAACGTAACATGTGAAATCCAATGGAGGCATAAGATCGATGTATGTATATTTTTTCAATTGTAATAGCATTCAACAGTTATTCAGAGATCGAAAAATGGTAGATACAGAAGATACAAGTTATTTGGCTCGCACCAATTTTTTTTCCAGATTCATAGGGTCTGATTGCAGGACTATTTCGACCCAGTAAACGTTGGAATTAGAAAATCTGTTCTTCACGGAAGTTGTAGATAATTGAATTTTCAATCCAACCCAATTTGAATTACTTCAATCGAAGGTCAGATGAGGAAGATATGGCTAAAATACAGAAGGCTGTGCAGTTTACGTGGGAATGTATTAAATCCGGATTTTTCCTGTTTAAACATGGTTGGATTTTGGTTTTCTTGATTGATTCAAAGTATCTAAGTCTTCCACACAAGTATAGCTGAAGGATTTCATGTTAGAAAGGATTGCTTAATGATTTCAAGTTTGGAATGACTCCTTATTGCTTAAGTATTTCAAATTTGGAAGGATTTCTTGTTGCTCAAGGATTACATCTTTGACCATAATAGCTGGATTCTTTTATCTTGTGTTTCCTTATTATTTTTGTTTTCATATTGTTTGCATATGTGATAGTTTACCATATTGAGACAACATGGTAATATTTGGCGTTTGACCTAGATCACGTTTTTTTGCAAACTCGAAAATTTGATAACCCTCACAAATTTTTTAAATAACTAAGTAGGAGAGGGAATTTATTTTGGAAAAATCCCATGGTCTCCATTCCTAGTCTGTATAGATGATATAATTAATTTTGTGTGTTGGTTTCAGAACCTTCCTCCCTATCGGACAAAATTAATTGTGTCATCATTGGTACAAACTTCCCAAAGGGATAACTCTAAGCTAATTGTTGTGTGGATCACTTCTCCATCTGAGGTGGTTCATAACAGAACAATAGTTCTAAAAGCTAAGTAACGGAATACACTTAGCTATAAATAATAATATCCTCTCTATCTGAGTCACTGTTATTATTTATAGGACCAAAGGAATATTGGCTATTTAATTTTGCTTGGCATGGTCTACTGTCTAGATAGTAAAATTAAAAGGTTGTACCTATCTACACGAATGATGAAGAGTAGATGACTTTCCCATCGAGGCATGCTCTTCACAGTGTGTAGGGTTGCCAATATTTTTCTTTTAACATGTGGTTGAGGGAACCAATATTAAAATGAAATTCAAGTTTTTATTGCCCTTCATAATTCTTGTTATAATTGTTGTTATGTGATTCTCAGATTCAAAAATGGGTTTTTTTTCAATCCACTTGTCATTATTCTCAAAGAAAATAAACTTATTGGATTGAATTATATTGACTGAAAAGAAACTTAGATGTTGTGTTAACTGCTGAGGGGCACAAATTTTGTGTTGTCTGAGGAGTGCCCTCTTAGACCTGATGAGAATGCCACATAATTAATAGGAAGCAAAACATTATAAAACTTGGTAAGTATCACCCATGTTGAAGGGACCCCGAATAGGGATCATGTTCTGAAGATGATAGCTCTTCTTAATGAACTAGAGATCCTTGGAGCTAAAATTGATGGGGAAACCCAGATCGATTTCGTTCTTAACTCACTGCAGTCTGAGAGTTTTAAGTAATTTCGCTTGAACTACTATATGAGCAAAATGCATTTATCTTTGGCGAAACTTCTTAAGAAACTCTAAGAAGCTGAGGGTCTTTTGGTTGTGAAGAAACCACCATCAGTGTTAGTGGTAGAGAATGTTTCTACTTTTAAATTGAAAGGCAAGAAGAAGCAGAACAAATCTCAGAAAAAATGTTGTGGAGGCAGTTCATGTCCCTCAAAGTAGAGTGAAAAGGCCTGCGGGCAAGTGTTTTCACTGCAAGCAGAAAGAACACTGGAAGTAGGAATGTCCATTCTATGGCAATAAAGTGAACAATCGGGATGAATCTTTTTCACTGGTTGTTGAATCATGTTTAGTGGTGTTATCTACCAGTACCTGGTGTGTAGATACGGGAGCCACTAATCATATTTGCAATTTGTTGCATGGATTCCAGGAAACCGGAAGACTCGGTGATGGAGAGATTTATCTACACATGGGTAATGCTACAAGAGTGGCTACAGTTGTAGTAGGAAATGTTATTTTAAATTTTAGTAATTATAGGAGTTTAATTTTGAGAGATCATCTTTATGTTATCACACTTAGAAGAAACTTGGTTTCAGTTTTTAAGTTGATTAAAGATGAATATTTCGTTTAGTAACTTTGTGGTTATTAAGTTAAATAAACGTTTTATCTATTCTGGTTCATTAGTGGATAATCTCTACTTTATTAATCATATATTTCCTACAGTGCAACTGCATGAATTGAATAACACTAATAATATGCCATGTAAGAGAAATGAGCCTTCTAAATTGAACCAAACGTCTCATTGGCACTTACACCTAGATCATATTAATCTTAATAGGATTTCTAGATTGGTCAGGGATGAACCTTTCGATTCATTGGAAGTTGAGGAACTTCTAGTCTATGAATCCTATTTAGAAGGTAAGATGACCAAGAGGCTTTTCTATCAGCAAAAGGTTATAGAGACAAAGAGCTGTTGAAATTGGTTCATTCTAATTAGTGTGGACCCTTGAATGTCCAAGCAAGAGGTGGTTTTGAGTATTTCATCACTTTGATTGATAATCACTCAATGTTTGGATACATTTATTTGATGCACCGTAAGTCCGAATGCTTTGAGAAATTTAGGGAGTATAAGGCGAAAACGGTGAAGCGTCTAGGTAAATGTCTTAAGACACTGCGATCTGATCGTGGTGGCGAATACCTCTTGGGAGAGTTTAGGGAGTACTTGTTAGCTGAAGGGATTACATCCCAATTATCAGCACCAGGTATCCACATCAAAATGGTTTAGCAGAAAGAAGGAATATGACTCTTATAGATATGGTGAGATCAATGATGAGTTTTTTAGATTTATCAATTTTGTTTTGGGTACATGCACTAGGAACAGCAGTGTACATTCTTAACTTGGTACCATCTAAGTCAATACCATCTACACCCACAGAACTGTGGACTGGGCGCAAACCTAGTCTGCAGCATGTTCGGGTTTGGGGTAGTCTAGCACATTTACTGAATGGGAATGCAGATAAATTTGAATTAAGGACATAAGTTTGTCTGTTTGTGGGGTACCATAGGGGAACGAAATGTGGATTATTTTATAGTCCTAAGAATCATAAGGTCATTGTTAGCACCAATGCTCGATACTTAGTGAAGGACTTTGTAATAGACCACAAGCCCAGAAGCAAGATTGTTTTAGAGATATTGAGAGAAGAAGGACCGACAAAGACTTCTTCAACGCCAATAGAACAGGAGGTTACACTCAAGAAAGAGTTGTTGACACACCAGTACCTCATCGTAGTGGGAGGGTTGTTGTCCCACCCAATCGGTATACATTCTTGGGAGAATCTTATGATATGCTCCCTGAAGAACAACATGCTAAACCCTGCAACTACAATGAGGAACTAGAAGATAAAGATGCAGAATTTTGACAAAAGGCTATGAAATCTGCATTCCTTAATGGAAATCTAGATGAACACATCCACATAATGGAATCAGATGGATTCATAGCAAAGGATCAAGAGCACGTGTTGTGCAAGCTAAAAGAGTCTACTCCTGGACTAAAGCAAGCATCTAGATCTTGGAATATCCATTTTGACCAAGCAATCACGTTTTCTTGGTTTTGATTAATGTCCAAATGAGTCATGTGTGTATGAGAAGCGCAACGGAAAAGTTGTGGTATTCCTGGTACTATATGTAGATGATATTTTGCTAATTGAAAACAACGTGGGAATGTTGTCTTCGGTAAAGGTGTGACTATCTAGCCTGTTCGATATGAAGGACTTGAGAGAAGCCGGTCACATTTTTGGGATTAAGCTTATGTGGGATCGCAAGTATAGGATGTTGGGCTTAACATAAGCTACTTATATCGATGAGATCCTTGTTCGTTTTAGCATGAAAGATTCCAAAAAAGGGTTCCTCCCTTTTTAGACATGGAATCAATCTATCCAAGGATCAGTGTCCTAAAACACCTGAGGATATGGAGAAAATGAAGGCAGTTCCTTATGTGTAACATCCTTTTACCTTTGAGGTGCTTAAAGTTATATTTAATAACTCAAAGGGCTAAGGAGTGAATTTTTTTTTCCTAGAGTTGTGCATGTCTGCCGTGTGTTGTTTGTGAGGTGTGTGTGTGTGTGTTTCATTAAAAAAAAAAAGAGAGAAGAAAACCCATTAGGGAGGTTTTGTTCAACGTTAGAGAGAGAGAGAGAGAGAGAGAGAGAGAGAGAGAGAGCAATAGTGGAGAAGAAGAAGAAGAAAGAAGGAGAGAAAGGAGGAATTAGGGTTGGTTGAATTGAAGCTTAATTAGGTAAATTCCATCTCTTTTAAGTGCTGAATTTCATGTTCTCCATGCTAGGTCTCATGTTCTATATCTTATATGCACTGAATTGAATCCATGGGAGAGGGATTTTGAGGTTGGAGTTGAGTTTTATTCCAGAAAATTCGTGCTTCATGTGAATATGCATAACTATGTTGAGCAAAGTTGAATCTGTCCTGTTTTTGACGAATTTTTATCATCTACACGCTGATCATGTGATTTTCTGGTACTTTTACTGTAGATGCCTCTGTGTGTCTAGTTTATGCT
Organism: Rhododendron kiyosumense; assembly: GCA_019656275.1. Taxonomy (NCBI): domain Eukaryota; kingdom Viridiplantae; phylum Streptophyta; class Magnoliopsida; order Ericales; family Ericaceae; genus Rhododendron; species Rhododendron kiyosumense. The sequence goes on from BPLS01000626.1 coordinate 246,770, forward strand.
GTAAAAATTTCAGAATTTTCTGAGAAGTATGGAAAAAGATAAAAATCATAAACCGAGCTTCTGTCAAATTCGCGTCTGGGCAGACAGCATAGACACGTGTTGGAAAAACGGGCATAACTCCTAGCTCGGGTATCGGTTCTACGCACTGTTTCTTGATTCTGAAACGAGACTTACATACCTTTCTGAATATGTAAGATGCGTGCCTTAGTTCCTTCTAGGAAAAATCAGTTTTTGTCCCAAAGTTGATGGTTGGGTAATTTTGGAATTCTGGGCAGCTTTTGGAGCTGTGGTTTTCATCAATTTTATCATAGTTGAGTGTGTTACTGACTATGGGTGCTGATGAGTCTTAAACATTGATCAATTGGTGATGTTTTGGTGTTGGAATTATTGGAAAAGATTGAGTGTGTGATTTTTAATGAGCATTCGATCGCAGACTGTTCTGCTGAAACTGTTTATGGAACATGCTGGAACTGTTTTGGAAGTTGAAAAATATGGAGTATAGGTGTTGTAATTGTGTATTGGTAGCTGGAGTTGTCATATTACTGTAAACATGTTTTAAAGTACAGCGATTGGTGTTTATAATTGCAGAAAATAAGAGTTGGACACTGAATTTGACTAAATTAGTTGTTGTATTGTATTGTTGAACTGAGGCAAGATATTGTTAATGCATTTGTCAAGCCTTTCAAGTATTTCTATACTAAAATATTTGGCTTGTGGATAGGTGACGAGTCGGTAAGTCAAGGAGCACCGAAAACATAAGAAAAACATAAGTTGTACTTTCTTTTGGAGTACGAGGTGAGTGTTTGATTCATAGATATTGTTCTATATTGAATTGAACTGTTGGCTTAGTGTCCAGTGATTGGCTTTATGCCTTAAGTTATTGGCTTTGTGCCTGATGATTGGCTTTGTGCCTAAAGGCTTCAATTATTGGCTGTGTGCCCGGTGTTGCTTTTAATTGCTTGGTTTGCTGTTTGACAAGTTGAGATTATCTTTCAGTTGTACCTTTAATATGGAATTGCATCCATGTTTCATAACACTCCCGGATTCCATTTTGGAATCCAGTTTTACAGGCATTGTAGATATCCACTGTTGATCATCGTGTGGTTGTACCCTCGCTTAGGGTAGCAAGTCGGGAATTCTGGGCTAGTTTTGGTGAAATTTTGTAGATAGGGATGTAGTTGCAGCCTATGTTTTTATTTGGTTCATTGTGTAGTTTAACGTTTTCTTAAGACTTCCGTTGTGTTTGTGAGAACGATATGCTTTGCGTTGTCAATAAAATGATCTTGATTAACTAAATTGCTAGAACTTGAGCTATAGGAATGGGTTGGTGGTTAATGTTGCACCCTCACGTCAGTTTGGGCTCATTTGAGTGCTGGCCCGGGGTGGGGTGTGACAGCTTGGTATCAGAGCCTAGGCTTATCTAGATTTTGAGAGTCGTTGAGCGAGTGGCGATCTAGCAGTGGATTTAGGAGTCAATTATATTTTGTTGAGTAGTTTAGTGTTGGTTTACCTAACAGGATAAAGATAGTATATGTTGTTGTTGTTGTTGTTAAATTGAATTGCAATAGGTAAGGAAAATGGAAGAAGAAGCCTCTTCCCATCCCAATCAAGCTGATGCGACTACTGGGATAGAAGTTTAGGTGGGGGCTAGAGATATAGATAGACTTTTGGCGGCTTTAGCACAGTATGTTGAACGATAAGCTGCACCTCTGGTTAATCAGAATCCGGTTAATCATAATGTTGGATTACTAGAGATGTAACGACCCTGATTTTTTGTCGTTAAAAAATTTCGTTAAATATTTGAATTTTATTTTAATTTCCTTGTGGTTTGTCAAAATTGAGTTTTTGCCCTTAAACTTTTGTTTCTTGCACTTTAGCCCATTTAGCAAGCTTAGTTAGCTTCTAACCGGCTAGTTGGAGTAACTAAGCTAGGAAGCTACCTAGTTACTTTTTCCTAAACGCAAAATGACCGTTTTGCCCCTCGTGAACCCTTTGAACCTTTTGAACCCTAGACTAAGAATTTATTATTCTTTTTCTTTTAATCAAATTAGTTTTATTCTTTGTCCATTGGACAATAAAAGTTAGAAAAACTATTATCCATTGGATAATAGAACCCCATTTGTTTATATTAAATGTATACTTGGTTAAAGTACTAAGAATATTAAAAAGTAACTTTTTGATTACTTTACAGTACCTTTTTGGATTATTTTAATATTTAATCTCCCTAGCAACTATTATCCATTGGATAATAAAAGTTAGGGTGGTTATTATCCATTGGGTAAAAGAGTTAGCCTTCCAACCAAGTCATGGGTTATTAATTTAGTCTTTTCTTTTAACCCCATGTGTCAAGTACCCATTATTTTAAAATAAAGGTACTTAGTACCAAGATTTTCTAAAGTACCCTTATTTATGTTATGTTAGGGTTTTGATTTTCCTAGATACATAAGTACTTATGTATATATTAATTTAGTACTTGGTTGTTTATTTATTTGGCTAAGTACCATGTGCTAATTGCTTAGTTTATTGGGAAAAATCTTAGTCTTTCAACTCCTTTGATCTCTTGGTACAAAAGTAGCTTTACTTTATTTGTTTTCTTGCACATGGTTGTGTGTGTATGTACTAGAGAGAGAGAGAACCGAGAGAGAGAGAGGAGAGAGAGGCCGGAGAGAGAGAGAGAGAGAGAGAGAGAGAGAGAGAGAGAGAGAGAGGAAGGAAGGAAGAAGGAGAGTTGGTTGTACTTCCATAATCTTCCATTATTCTTCCAAATCCTTGGTTGTTACTCTTCCTAGCCAAGACTAACCTCCAATGTACTTCCTTGATTTGTTTAACACAAAATCTTGTACAACTTATTCTTTCTTGCCCACCAAATCTCCCAAAGATCAAATCCAAAGGACCAATATAGCCATGCAAGCCTAAGGTTAGGCCTTGATCTTTCTAGTTGGCATGACAAGTGTCAAAAGTTGAGGTAGAGAGAGAGGGGGGGGGGCCGGCCTTGAGGGAGAGGGAGAGGGAGAGGGAGAGGGGGGGCCGGCCTTGAGGGAGAGGGAGAGGGCATGCCTTGGCCTATAAATAGAGCCATTCTCTTGCCATTTGAACACACACCTTCTCATTTGCTCTTCCTTCTCTCTAGAAACTATTCCTGGCAGCCTACTGCCCTTCGGAAATCCTCATTTTTCTCCTGCTTAGATTAGTTTTTAGAACCAAATTCCTTCGGAAAAGTTGTAGAGCACTTTGAGACCTTGAAGTTAGACCCAAGAACCACCCCAATCGGTTAAGAAATGACAAAGTTATTGTCATCCAAAGTTCAGTGAAAATCTCGGATTTTCATTTCCAGACAGCTTACTGTCACTTCCTTTTTCACCGTTTTTCTCCTACTTAAAGTAGTTTCTAGGATTAACTTCCTTCACGAAAGTTGTAGAGAATTTCTAGAGCTTCGTTTTTGACTCAAGAACGACTCTATTCGACCAAAGATTGACCGAGTTACTGCCATCCGAAGTTCGGTCCAGATTCGCGAGAAATTCCAACTTGCTTATTCGGCCCCGACTAGTTTCGGATCAAGGTAGGATACTCTCACCCTATCCCTATGTATATGTAAGATCTCGTTATCTTTCATTTCAAAGTAAGTTATCTTTATTTACTTTCCATATCAAGTATTTGATCTTTACGACGGTTATGAGCATGCATAGATTGCTTGAGTTACTTGTGATATATTATAGAGTTGGATGACCTTGTTAGAATGTTTCATACTTATTTTATCCTACCACGGAGTCTTTGCATGTAACGAGACACGAGAACCGAGAAAGTAGAAACATGGCACCTAGGGTGTGGTTTATGAAAGGTTAAGTTTTTCCGAGGATGGAAATATTTTCGAAACTACATAATGACCATTTCAAGGGTATTACGTGAGTAGTGTGTGTTCCAATGGGAAACCGGAGCAGCGGAACCATTGTGAGGGTGTGTGCCAATGGGAACCCGGAGCGGCGGAACCATTGTGCGTTCCCATGGGAACCCGGAGCAACGGAACCATGGTGAGGTATGGCTTGGTTATCCGTGGAGAGGAGCCAATGCAATGTGTGCCAATGGGAACCCGGTGCGGCGGAACCATTGTGAGGATACTCGGGAACCCGGAACGGCGGAACCGAGGTTGGGTGTGTATGGCTTGGTTATCCGCGGTACAGAGCCAATGCTAAAGATTTTGAAAGGCTTGGTTATCCGCGATACGGAGCCAATGCTAATGATTTTAAAAAGATTGTTTTGTAAGTGAAAATGATTGACACGGTCTACGATGAGTCGCGTAGGAGAAATCGGGAAATCTTGGACACCAACGATAGACGATTAACGATGTGTGATTGTTAGTGTTGTTGTAATTGTTTACCGTCGTAAGGTTGGTAGGTAAGAATTTCCTATTGAGCGTTGTAGCTCACGGTGTTGCCTTTTTGGTGACCCTGACATATTATATCGGTGGCGATGCTGGTATAATGTGTCAGGCCTTGTAGATGATCAAAATGAACAGTTCATTTGGAGGCATTCGGAGCTGAGGAGTTGGCTAGGATGAAGAAGCAAGAGGAGCTGTAGTTAGGAAGCCTTAGTTTCCCTTCCTTTTGTAATAAAAGTACTCCTGTGGGGGTTATGTTGTAATAAAGAGCTAGATTCTATTTTGAAATTTCAATAAAATTGTCTTCTTTAACGTGCCCTAATTTTGGGGGCGTTACAAGAGAAATTCAAGAAGCTTTATCCAACGGAGTTTGAGGGTACTTTTAAACCTCAAGAGGCAGAGGATTGGTTGAAAATAGTTGAGAGGGTTCTAACAGCTATGGGAGTTACTGATGAACAGAAGGTGACCTTAGCAACCTTCACTTTGAAAGGGCAAGCGTTAATATGGTGGGAGGGAAGTCAGAGGTTGCTCTCAGCCCCATTTCCAGATGTTCAGCCACCAGTGCCACAAGTAATTACATGGGCGAGGTTTGTGAAGGCTTTTAATGATCGTTACTGTCCTAAGACGTATCGTTTCCAGCAGGAAGCAAATTTTATTAATCTTAAACAGAGAAGTATGTCGGTAGCCGAATATGAAGCCAAGTTTAATGCTCTTTCAGCCTATGCCACAGATATGGTGGATACTGAAAAAAAGAAGGGTAGACGGTTCAGAGGTGGACTGGATGAAAATGTTCAAACTATAATGACCCCTTATAAGGAAAAAAACTATGCAGATTTGATTGAAACAACGAAGAAGGTTGGCAAGGATGTTGAAGAAATGTTTAGCAGACAAGAACAATCAAAAAAGAGTAAAATCGAGGTGAGGCAAGCTAGCCGGGGGGGAAAATCAGGCGGGTTTTATAGAGGTGGAAGAGGATTTCAACATTTGAAAGGTCAAAGTCAGAGTAAACAACAAGGCAGTCAAAGCTATGAGGCAAGTATGCCAAGTTTTGGCAAAGGGAGTAGTTCAAGTGGACGTGGGACTCCTTTTCAATGTTATCGGTGTGGGTCGCCCGATCATCGCATGAGAGATTGTCCAGAATCGGGCAAAGGGTTTAAATGTTTTAGATGTGGAGAAATGGGGCATATTGCAACTCATTGCAAGAAACTGCAAGCTTCAGGTGCATCTTCCAGTGGCAGTGTTCCAGCTGGCCGTGGAACGAATTTTGGGGGGTTTGTTGGCCGAGGTGGTGGAGCGAGTGGGCCTACAGCACCGGGGAGAGTGTTCGCCATGACACGGCAAAATGTTCAGGCAACTCCGAATGTGGTGACAAGTACTTTAATGGTTTGTGGTGTTAATGAACAAATTTTAATTGATTCTGGTTATATGCATTCTTTTGTGTCGAACTTGTTTAGTGTGCATTTAAATAAGCATTATGTGTTATTAGACACTGCTTTGGCGATATCTACTCCCGTTGGAGAAGTGGTGATAGTTGGGGTATCTTTCCCCAAGTGTGTGGTGAATGTGTGTGGTAGAAATCTAGAAGTTGATTCGATTCCTTTAGTAATATCTGATTTTGATGTTATTCTAGGAATGGATTTCTTAGTCACACATCATGCATCTTTAGATTGCTTTAATAAAGAAGTTGTCTTTAAAATACTGGGTGAGTCAGAAATTAAATTTTGTGGCGATAGCAGACTTCTGTAATTGGTATGTTATCTGCTCTTAAACCTATGAGTATGTTGACGAAGGGATGTCAGGGGTATTTGGCCTATGTTGTTGATATTGAGAAGAAACCGTTAGAGTTATCGGATATACCGAATGTGAGGGAGTTTCCGGATGTCTTTCCAGATGAATTACCGGGAATTGTGCTTGATAGGGAGGTGGAATTTACTATTGAAGTGATACTGGGAACGAATCCTATTTCTATTCCACCTTATCGAATTGTGTCGGCTGAGTTGCTAGAATTAAAAATTCAATTGAAAGATTTAGTTGATAAAGGTCTTATTCAATCGAGTATCTCACCGTGGGGTGCACCAGTTTTATTTGTGAAGAAGAAAGATGGTACTATGCGTATGTGTATTGATTACAGGTAGCTGAATAAGGTGACGATACGGAATAAGTATCCGTTGCCTAGAATTGATGATTTGTTTGACTAGTTGCAGGGAGCGACCATCTTTTCAAAAATTGATTTGAGATCGGGATACCATCAGGTTAAGGTGAAGGATAGTGATGTCTCCAAAACGGCTTTTCGAACGAGGTATGGCCATTATGAGTTTCTTGTTATGCCTTTTGGAGTGACTAATGCTCCAGCGGTATTTATGGATCTTATGAATAGGGTGTTTGAGCCGTATTTGGATTTGTTTGTCATTGTGTTTATTGATGATATTCTGATCTATTCTCAAACTAAGGAAGATCATGAGCAACATTTGAGAATTGTATTGCAGACTTTACGAGATAAACAATTGTATGGTAAATTGAGCAAATACAAATTTTGGCTTGAAAGTGTTGCATTTCTGGGTCATATGATCTCTAGAGATGGCATTTGTGTGGATCCAAAGAAGGCGGAGGCAATAGTGAATTGGGAAAGGCCGACTAATGTTTTTGAAATTCGAAGTTTCCTTGGTTTAGTAGGATATTATCGGAGATTTATTCAGGATTTTTCTTCTATTGCCTTGCCTATGACGAAATTGACTAGGAAAGATGTAAATTTTGTGTGGACTAATGAATGTGAAGACAGTTTTCAGGAATTGAAGACTCAGTTGATATCTGCACCGGTATTGACTATTCCGATGGGTATTGAGGACATGGTGATTTACACTGATGCTTCTCATCAAGGTTTGGGTTGTGTTCTTATGCAACAAGGTAAGGTTATTGCTTTTGCTTGAAGGCAGTTGAAAAATCATGAACATAATTACCCTATGCACAATTTGGAGCTAGCGGATGTCATATTTGCACCAAAGTTGTGGAGGCATTATCTGTATGGAGTGACTTGTGAAATCTATTCTGATCATCAAAGTCTTAAGTATTTGTTTACGCAAAAGGAGTTGAATTTAAGGCAGAGAAGGTGGATGGAACTAATTAAAAATTATGATTGCACTATTCATTATCATCCAGAGAAAGCGAATGTGGTTGCTGATGCTTTGGGTCGGAAGACAGCAGCGAGAATGGCTTATATCCAATGTTCGAGGGTTGTATATTTTACTGAGTTGAAACAAATGGGTATGGAATTTTCTTTGAATAGTAATGATGTTTTGTTGGCGCGGTTCAGTGTTCGACCTTTATTTGTGGACCGTATTCGGGATGGACAACGTGATGATCCACATATGGAAGAAATCAGGAAGATGGTAGTTAAAGGTAAGACTTTTGAATTCAATATTCGAGCTGATGGTATGCTCTTATACGGACATAGAATGTGTGTTCCAAATGATGCAGCTCTAAAAAGAGAAATCTTGGAGGAGGCACATAGTTCAGCTTATGCTACGCATCCAGGAAGTACAAAGTTATATCGTGACTTGAGGGAGTTTTATTGGTGGGTTGGCATAAAAAGAGAGATTCTAGAATTTGTGGCTAGTTGCTTGACATGTCAGCGAGTGAAAGTTGAACATCAAAGACAGGTGGGTCTGTTGCAGAATCTTCCTATACCGGAGTGGAAATGGGAACATGTAACAATGGATTTTGTGACAGGGCTGCCCCATTCTAAGGGAGGTTATGATTCGATTTGGGTTATTGTGGATCGATTGACGAAAACGGCTCATTTCCTACTTGTCAAGACCACGTACTCTACAGATAAGTATGCTCAGATATATGTCAGTGGGATTGTTAGATTGCATGGAGCACCTTTATCTATTGTTAGTGACAGAGATCCGAAGTTTAATTCTAGATTTTGGGTGAGTTTGCAACGAGCTATGGGTACTTCACTGAAATTTAGTACAGCTTTCCATCCTCAAACTGATGGGCAATCTGAACGGACCATTCAGACTTTGGAGGATATGACTGTTGATCACGTGTGGTTGTACCCTCGCTTAGGGTAACAAGTCAGGAATGCTAGGCTAGTTTTTGTGAAATTTTGTAGATAGGGATGTAGTTGCAGCCTATGTTTTTATTTGGTTCATTGTATAGTTTAACGTTTTCTTAAGACTTCCGTTGTGTTTGTAAGAACAATATGTTTTGCATTAGCAATAAAATGACCTTGATTAACTTAATTGCTAAAACTTGAGCTCTAGGAATGGGTTGGTGGTTGATGTTGCACCCTCACATTGGTTTGGGCTCATTTGAATGCTGGCCCGGGGTGGGGTGTGACAGCTTGGTATCAGAGCCTAGGCTTATCTAGATTTTGAGAGTCGTTGAGCGAGTGGCGATCTAGCAGTCGATTTAGGAGTCAATTATATTTTGTCGAGTAGTTTAGTGTTTGTTTACCTAACAAGATAAAGATAGTAAGGAAAATGGAATTGCAACAGGTAAGGAAAATGGAAGAAGAAGCCTCTTCCCATCCCAATCAAGCTGATCCAGCTGCTGGGACAGGAGTTCAGGTGGGGGCTAGAGATATAGATAGACTTTTGGCGGCTTTAGCACAGTATGCTGAACGACAAGCTGCACCTCCGGTTTATCAGAATCCGGTTAATCATAATGTTGGATTACTAGAGAAATTCAAGAAGCTTTATCCAACAGAGTTTGAGGGTACTTTTAAACCTCAAGAGGCAGAGGATTGGCTGAAAACAGTTGAAAGGGTTCTAACAGTTATGGGAGTTACTGATGAACAGAAGGTGACCTTAGCAACCTTCACTTTGAAAGGGCAAGCATTAATATGGTGGGAGGGAAGTCAGAGGTTGCTCTTAGCCCCATTACCAGATGTTCAGCCACCAGTGCCACAAGTAATTACATGGGCGAGGTTTGTGAAGGCTTTTAATGATCGTTACTGTCCTAAGACGTATCGTTTCCAGCAGGAAGCAGATTTTATTAATCTTAAACAGAGGAGTATGTCGGTAGTCGAATATGAAGCCAAGTTTAATGCTCTTTCAGCCTATGCCACGGATATGGTGGATATTGAAGAAAAGAAGGGTAGACGGTTCGGAGGTGGACTGGAGGAAAATGTTCAAACCAGAATGACCCCTTATAAGGAAAAAGACTATGTAGATTTGATTGAAACAACGAAGAAGGTTGGCAGGGATGTTGAAGAAATGTTTAGCAGACGAGAACAATCAAAAAAGAGTAAAATCGAGGCAAGGCAGGCTAGCCGGGGGGGAAAATTAGGCGGGTTTTATAGAGGTGGAAGAGGATTTCAACATTTGAAAGGTCAAAGTCAGAGTAAACAATAAGGCAGTCAAAGCTATGAGGCAAGTAAGCCAAGTTTTGGCAAAGGGAGTAGTTCAAGTGGACGTGGGACTCCTTTTCAATGTTATCGGTGTGGGTCGCCCGATCATCGCATGAGAGATTGTCCGGAATCGGGGAAAGGGTTTAAATGTTTTAGATGTGGAGAAATGGGGCATATTGCAACTCATTGCACGAAACCGCAAGCTTTAGGTGCATCTTCTAGTGGCAGTGTTCCAGCTGGCCGTGGAACGAATTTTGGTGGGTCTATTGGCCGGGGTGGTGGAGCGGGTGGACCTACAGCACCGGGGAGAGTGTTCGCCATGGCACGGCAAAATGTTCAAGCAACTCCGAATGTGGTGACAGGTACTTTAATGGTTTTTGGTGTTAATGCACAAATTTTAATTGATCCTGGTTCTACGCATTCTTTTGTGTCGAACTTGTTTAGTGTGCATTTAAATAAGCATTATGTGTTATTAGACACTGCTTTGGCGATATCTACTCCCGTTGGAGAAATGGTGATAGTTGGGTTATCTTTCCCCAAGTGTATTGTGAATGTGTGTAGTAGAAATCTAGAAGTTGATTTGATTCCTTTAGTAACATCTGATTTTGATGTTATTCTAGGAATGTATTTCTTAGCCACACATCATGCATCTTCAAATTGCTTTAATAAAGAAGTTGTCTTTAAAATACCGGGTGAGTCGGAAATTAAATTTTGTGCTGATAGACAGACTTCTGTAATTGGTATGTTATCTGCTCTTAAAGTTATGAGTATGTTGAGGAAGGGATGTCAGGGGTATTTGGCCTATGTTGTTGACACTAAGAAGAAACCGTTAGAGTTATCGAATATACCGATTGTGAGGGAGTTTCCGGATGTCTTTCCAGATGAATTACCGGGAATTGTGCATGATAGGGAGGTGGAATTTACTATTGAAGTGATACCGGGAACGAATCCTATTTCTATTCCACTTTATCGAATGGCACCGGCTGAGTTGCTAGAATTAAAAATTCAATTGAAAGATTTACTTGATAAAGGTCTTATTCAATCGAGTATCTCACCGTGGGGTGCACTAGTTTTATTTGTGAAGAAGAAAGATGGTACTATGCGTATGTGTATTGATTACAGGCAGCTAAATAAGGTGACGATACAGAATACGTATCTATTGCCTAGAATTGATGATTTGTTTGACCAGTTGTAGGGAGCGACCATCTTTTCAAAAATTGATTTGAGATCGGGATACCATCAGGTTAAGGTGAAGGATAGAGATGTCTCCAAAATGGCTTTTCGAACGAGGTATGGCCATTATGAGTTTCTTGTTATGCCTTTTGGAGTGACTAATGCTCCAGCGGTATTTATGGATCTTATGAATAGGGTGTTTGAGCCATATTTGGATTTGTTCGTCATTGTGTTTATTGAAGATATTCTGATCTATTCTCAAACTAAGGAAGATCATGAGCAACATTTTAGAATTGTATTACAGACTTTACGAGATAAGCAATTGTATGGTAAATTGAGCAAATGCGAATTTTGGCTTGAAAGTGTTGCATTTCTGGGTCATATGATCTCTAGAGATGGCATTTGTGTGGATCCAAAGAAGGTGGAGGCAATAGTGAATTGGGAAAGGCCGACTATTGTTTTTGAAATTTGAAGTTTCCTTGGTTTAGCAGGATATTATCGGAGATTTATTCAGGGTTTTTCTTCTATTACCTTGCCTATGACTAAATTGACTAGGAAAGATGAAAAGCTTGTGTGGACTAATGAATGTGAAGACAGTTTTCAGGAATTGAAGACTCGGTTGGTATCTACACCGGTATTGACTATTTCGATGGGTATTGAGGACATGGTGATTTACACTAATGCTTCTCATCAAGGTTTGGGTTGTGTTCTTATGCAACGAGGTAAGGTCATTGCTTTTGCTTCGAGGCAGTTGAAAAATCATGAACATAATTACCCTACGCACGATTTGGAGCTAGCGGCTGTCGTATTTGCACTAAGTTGTGGTGGCATTACCTGTATGGAGTGACTTGTGAAATCTATTCTAATCATCAAAGTCTTAAGTATTTATTTATGCAAAAGGAGTTGAATTTAAGGCAGAGAAGGTGGATGGAACTAATTAAAGATTATGATTAGACTATTCATTATCATCCAGAGAAAGTGAATGTGGTTGCTGATGCCTTGAGTCAGAAGACAGTAGCGAGAATGGCTTATATCCAATGTTCGAGGGTTGTAAATTTTACTAAGCTGAAACAAATGGGTTTGGAATTCTCTCTTTGAATAGTAATGATGTTTTGTTGGCGCGGTTCAGTGTTCGACCTTTATTTGCGGACCGTATTCGGGATGGACAACGTGATGATCCACATATGGAAGAAATCAGGAAGAAGGTAGTTAAAGGTAAGACTTTTGAATTCAATATTCGAGCTGATGGTATGCTCTTGTATGGACATAGAATGTGTGTTCTATATGATGCAACTCTAAAAAGAGAAATCTTGGAGGAGGGACATAGTTCAGCTTTTGCTTTGCAGGAAGTACAAAGTTATATTGTGACTTGAGGGAGTTTTATTGGTGGGTTGGCATAAAAAGAGAGATTGCAGAATTTGTGGCTAGTTGCTTGACATGTCTGCGAGTGAAAGTTGAACATCAAAGACCGATGGGTCTGTTGCAGAATCTTCGTATATCGGAGTGGAAATGGGAACATGTAACAATGGATTTTGTGACCGGGCTGCCGCGTTCTAAGGGAGGTTATGATTCGATTTGGGTTATTGTGGATCGATTGACAAAAACGGCTTATTTCCTACCTGTCGAGACCACGTACTCTACAAATAAGTATGCTCAGATATATGTCAGTGGGATTGTTAGATTGCATGGAGCACCTTTGTCTATTGTTAGTGACAGAGATCCAAAGTTTACTTCTAGATTTTGGGTGAGTTTGCAACGAGCTATGGGTACTTCATTGAATTTTAGTACAGCTTTCCATCCTCAAATTGATGGGCAATCTGAATGGACCATTCAAACTTTGGAGGATATGCTAAGGGCGTGTGTTCTTGATTTTAAGGGCAACTGGGATGAATATTTGCCATTGATTGAGTTTGCCTACAATAATAGTTATCACAGCAGCATTGGCATGCCACCGTATGAGGCTTTATATGGCAGGAGGTGTAGGACACCAATTTGTTGGAATGATGTTGGCGAGAGACAGGTGTTGGCTCGACAACTAGAGCAACTAGGCGAGGATCGGAAGCTAGGTCCTGAAATGGTTAAACAAACCATTGATGGAGTTTAAATTATAAGGGAGCGTTTAAAAATTGCGCAAGATCGTCAAAAGAGCTATGCTGACAAACGAAGAAGAGATTTGAAATTTGAGGTGGGTGATCGTGTGTTCATTCGTGTATCAACTTGGAAAGGGGTTATTCGTTTTAAAGGGATGAAGAAATTGGCACCGAGGTACATTGGGCCATATGAGATTACCGAAAGAGTAGGGGCAACAGGTGTAGACACCCTATTCTGGACTATCCGGATCAGCTCGTTTTACGGTCTTTTGTTACCCTAATGATGATAAAAGATCGAAAACACTCCAAGGTCGATGGAAGGTCTTGATCTTTGAGCTTTGGATATTCCCCTTTTGAACCCTTTCACAACCCATTTCGATTCCTTCAAACCCTTCGAGCCAAATGGCCCCAGCAAATCCTACCTGCATATGCCAGTGTTCTCTTGCCGTGCGCCAGGAAGCTGCCACGTGTCGGACATCGACCGTTGACTCAGTTTGACTGGCGCACGCAGGTATACCTATGGCACACGCAGGTCAAAGCCAGTTAAATCACTGCTTTTCTGTCACGTGCTCGAGACTTTGTAATCGTCCCAGTACAGTGCCCAGCCTCCCTGATCATTGCTTTCTGTAGAGAACGTCCCCCTCTCTCTCCTACACAACCCATCACCTAGTCCCATGCATTAAATGCATGGGACTCCTCCCTCTAACTCAACCAAGCCCCTAACCCAACTAATCTCAGTCCATTCTTGTGCTATAAATGCCCCCCTTGCATTCATTTGCAAGGGGTTAACCACATTAAGAAGTTTAACCCATCTTCTCTCGTCTTTCTCCCTCTATCTCTCTTCCTCCATTGAAAGAGAAAGAAAGGGAAGCCTACCTCCATACACTCCATTGTCATCTTCCTACCGTACCACGTCCATCTTCAAAAGTTCAAACCATTCTTCCATCTCCAAACAAAGGTATACAACCTTTGTATTTCTTTCTGTTTTCAACCGCTGAGGGGGACCAAAAAGGTCCAGGCTAGTAACCAATACTAGTCCTAGCCTTAAACTGGTTAAATAAAACAATCGTGCAAGGCAAACTGTGGCGCACGCAAGCATATTCAAGACGTACGCCAGTATGGCGGTACATGCACTACTGGCGTGGGGATCATGGCTTATCTATCCTCTGTCTGTATTTCACGTTCATCACCTCCTTTGCATGCTAAGAATCAGTTTATCGCTTTCTGTATTCTAGAACTGTCAGCTGTAATTTGACGTGACACCATGACCAAAGTGGCGTAAGCAGCACTGTGCCGGAGCCTTGACGGTGTAAGTGATTAGCACTTTTAACCTGGATGGTGTAAGCATCACGGCATTCTCTCCGTTGTTCCTAATTTCTATTTGAAACTTCAACTGGGTTTAGACAAGAGACTTAAACAGTCTTGATTTCCCAAAGTCTTGTTGACCCGAGGATTTTGAAAATCGAAAACGCACAACATCGGGATGCACGACTCTTCATCGGTCCACGGCAGCATCCTAACAGCCACGAGACGGACTCGGGACTAACCTAAAAGCCGCCCTAGCATGCTCCTACGCAAAACGGAATGTATGTATGTACAGGCATGCGATAAGGAAAGCAGCAACACATAGACAGTTTATGGAGGTTAGATGCAAGTAATCCTACCCTGCAGGTTCCTGTCTTAGGTTGAAAGGTTCTAGTGCTTTGTACGCATGTAGAGGCTGGTTTTGGTTTAAAGGGGTTCCTCTGACTAGAGCTGCGGTATACCTTCCACTGCAACGCGTGTAGCAAAGCAATGGTCGAACGGTATTACGACTCATCATCGTCCAAGATTGTTGGGCGTTCGAGGACCCCGGGCTCCAATAAACTATGCCGGTTACCCAAAACACCTCAACGGGGCTAGCCAACATCGATGCAAATGGAGAACGCCAAAGAATGAGAGAGAAACGCAAGATTTTGGAAATGCCTTTTGAAGCTTGGCTCACTTTCATTAATCAATACTTGGAGAAAACTACAGAAGCGAACAATAGTAAAAGCCCCAGTTCGAAATGGTCGGATGCTGAGATCCTGTTACGTTACCACTCCGTTCTTCAGTAGCGCGAAGCGTACTGTTTTGACAAGCTTTTGAAAATTGTACGTTCATGTATTAATCGCCAAATACTAATCAATGCAATTGTCCCCAGCAGAGTCGCCACTGTGGGCACACGCCCCAAAATTTTCAATTTTGTTCTTAAAAATCGGGCGCGGCCCTCTTTGAAAAGCGCGGCAAAACGCTTCGATTCAGAGTCGCCACTCGGGTTTTAGCGGTGAAACACCCAAGGAACCGAACTCGAAAACGTTTTTGCTATGTTTGTTTGATTTGAAATATTTTGTTTGATTTGAAGAGGTGCAGACTGGTCTGTCGTCACCTTCGATATCTGAGGTTCGGGAGCCAGGTCACGAGAGGAGAAGGGTTTTATGGCACCCCTGTCGCCCAATCCGGGGATCGGTCTCTACTCAGGCATTTTGTAAAATGTTTGCACTTCTCTCTCATTGATCATTTTTGGCCAGTTAGGGTAGGGGAACAGTTAACGGGAATTAAAACTGTAACAGCTTGCAGTAGTTTATGCGACAAAATGTTTAGGGATGATGATTTGCTTGCATTAAGAACATAGATTGAAAACAAGCACTGAGAGCAGTTTCAATGAGATGGTGTACGCTGTTTTTCATGTGCGTGAGCAGGCAACACACTGGCATGCAGTGGCCGAGCCTCTGCATGCCACCATGGCCTGCGTACGCCACCCAAAAACTGGCGTACACTACCCTTTTTCATTCACAGTCTTTGCTTTCAACCCTCTGGGCTCTGGAGCAACGAAAACAAACAAGAAACCCCATAAACAGAGTGGGGGGGAATAATAAGAGGCCAGGATTGAACTATGATGCAAGGGCCAGGCACTGAACCTTAGCCTACGTGCCGTACGCCACTCTTGAGAGTCCGTGCGCCAGGTTTGCCTTTTGTCCGGTGTTTGGCTTTACATCATCTGGGCTCTGGAACATGACCAAAAGTAACCCAGGGGCCCTCTAAAGCAAGAAAGAAACAGTTATTTAACTACACCGAGTTGTTCCAACCTCCAAAATTGAAACTTCGAGGAAAGGAGCAGTCAAGGGCTTAGGCTGTTTTTGACATCTCTTAGTGTCAATCGATTCAAATAAGGATACACTGTCGAAAAGAAATCCGAGGATTCTACGGCAACGTCCGAATGTCATAAGACAAACTCGTTTCTAGAGTCTAAGAGGACACTGATGACGATGACGTGCGCATTGCATTTCTTCAAATTATTTCAAAGCTTGTTTCAGGAACGCCACTGAGTTCTCATTTTGCTGCCAAAAGCTTTAGGCCATCACCCTCATCAATCATCAATCCAAAATGGAAGCACAAGCAGAGCTGGCTGAGCTGAAAAGGGCTGTAGAGGAGCTAGGTTACAAAATGGACAAACAAATAATCATGGTCCAGGGACTGGTTGACCTCTTTATCACCATAGCCCCGCAGCCGGGTATGAGTCTACTCAAGGAATCCTCTCAAGCCTGCCACACTCCTGCGGTCGGAACCAAGCAATGCTCAAAGGACATGTTCAAAGACCTGGCTGAGTTTCATGAAGTCAGGACTTTCCTGAAGGAGAATGTTGGATCCTTTTTCAAAGCCCATGCTGAAAGGGAGGATATGTACAACAAAGAAAAAAATCCGAAAGGCAAAAGAATGCATCCTGCTCCTCAATTCAGTCGTCGGAACCCACCAAGGACCTTCTCCCACTTCTCCACACCTTTGTCCTCAGTTATGAGAAGCTCCTCCAAGCTGGTTTCCTCAAGCCACTCCTTCCAACTCCTTCACCTCGAACACTCCCGACATCTTACAGCCCAAATGCCTATTGTGCCTACCATCAAATGCCTGGCCATTCCACCAATGCCTGCTACCGCCTCTGACATGCCGTTCAAGATCTCATCGATAATGGCACCATTCCAGCTCCACTCCCATCAAAGCCCAAAGTCATTTCCAAGCTCATGCCTCAACACGGTTCCAACCCACGTGTTAGCCAGCTATCCATCAGCTCCACTCAAATCAACCCACGCTCCACCTTATTCAACCCAAGCCTCTACATTGTCCCAGAAGATCAATCTAAACCAATCATCTCAACCCGTCTGAACCCGAGGTTAACCTGATGGCCATAGGTGCAGTCGAGGTCCCCATTGCCGACACCTGGATTGACAGTGATTAGGAGCCTGCAAAGGAGGAATTCAAGAGGAAGCTTAATCAATCAAAGGAAAATGGACTGGCTGAGATCCTTCAATCATGAGAATTTGGGGCGGTTGTTCAAGGAGTTCTCTCGAGCGGATCTGGCCGAAGAAGCTGAGGAAGCCGAAGCGCTGTTTGCTTGGGCCTGACATCCTCTAGCTCCTACCTCTCTGTGAGGAAGTCAAGGGTAACTCTAAATATTGCATTGTCAAATCGCATCTACTTTGCATTGACACTTTTGAGTCTGAGCCTAACACAGTGTCTGTCAAGTCATCTAAGTCTAGCTCTGAGTCGGAGTTTGTGCCTCTTGGCCCTCCATGTCGTAGCTTCTATTCTCAATTCGAGTCGTTTTGCTGTACTTGGCAACCCCGAGGGTTTTATGATATGCATTATCCTGCTTCTAAGTACTTTGCTGGTTTTTTGATAAACTGTGTCGATCCTAACGACGAAGGGATAGATTTCGATGGGAATCTCCCCAAGGAAATGTGTTCCCTCGTCGAAAGGGAAGACGAAAGGCATGCTCAGCCTCTAAAAGAAGAAGTAATTTCTAATAACCTTGAAAGATGAGACAAACCCTCGGAAGCTTCAAATTGTTTCAGCGCTGTCTCCAGAAGAGCATTGCGCCCGTTCAGACTTGTTCAAAGAATTTAACAACATCTTAACATGGTCTCACAAAGACACGCCTGGCATTGATCATGAGATAAAGGAGCATTGAATCCCCTGCTACCGGATACCAAGCTAGAAAGCAGAAGCTCAGAAGGCTCCAGGCCTTATACCATGTGCAAAATAGTAACAACAAAATTCCATCAAACACACATTAAAAAGGTGCAAAAAGTGGCCTGGAGCGAGGCATTTCAAACCGAAGCAGTCAGGACCCTTTCACTGTCAAAGTCATTTCGTCTGGGGCTCCAGCCAAAGCTCATCGACCTTAACGGCAACGAATTCAACACTGTGGTCAACATGGATCGATTCAAGTGCTACTTTTCCTTGAGAGAAGCTCGTTGGGTCGAAAACCACAAGGGTGGGCGATTCCAAGCAAAAGTTAGAGCAGTCTGCTAGATCGAAAACCTAAGGAGGCGGTCTAGGCAAAAATAAATTGGCAAAAAGTCGAAAAGCTCGCTAGATTGAAGACCCAAGTGGGCGGTACTAGGCAAAAGTTAAAGCGTAAAAGGGGGAGGTAAAATACACGAGTGACCCTTGGCCCGAACTACGTTTTGACCTGATTCTCCAAAAGGGGATACGTAGGCAGTCTCTCTCTTCGAGACTCGGTCATAATCTATCAACTGGATCTCAAGTTTTGGCTTTGGTGCACCACGTTGGCCGCCTGACCTATGTTTTGACAAATCCTTCCTTGAAGTTCGGTCGTAATTTGTCAGTTGGATCCAAGGCTTTGGTACGTCGCCATAGTCAAGAAGAAGACAAGTTTCATTTGTGCAGAAGGGGGAAAACCTTTCGTCTTTCAATTTTATTTCAACCTACTTCTTCAATTTCAAAGCTGAGCAAAAGCCTTAAAATATCTGAAGCATCAAAAACAGAACGAAATGCTTGTGAAGCCCAACGGGCTCACAATTTATTCTAAGTCAGCGGAGTCTAGTGTAAGCAGCCGCAGCGGACTTGTAGTTATACGCGCTAGTTTGAGGTTCACGCGCATTTATTCAAAGTGATGTGCATTAGTCTCAAGTCTGCGCACACTTCTTCAATTCGGGCAGCATTCATAAGCAGTCAGCTACTGTCATCGATTCATCAAATTAAAAGTACCTCGAATGTCATTCAAGGGGCTTTTGCCAAGTTTTCTATACCATGCAAGTCATGCGAACCTAATGTGACTGCATGGGGGTGTCGGTTTCAGTCCGGGACTATATGAGTCTTCCCTTTGCATCTTTTTGTCCATCTTTGCGACATTTTTTCGAGTGTTTTAATCTGTTTCCCATTATGGGGCTTTCTTCTCAATTTTGTTTCGTACAGGTCATTGTACATCTATTTGACCTTACGTAAGCATCAGTTTCACCTGTCTACGGGATAATTGAATTTTGGCTCATTAATGCCTAAAATTTCATTTTTCCGCGAATCTAAGAGTCCGCGTCGCATCCTGGGGCTCTTTCTCCCTTTTTCGTTCGAGCTAGGCAAGTCTGCACCTATATGTGTGTCCATGTGTCGACTCAGCTGATTTGTCAATGCAAATTAGATATTAGTGGTGGGTTTATGCGCTCTTTCTCAAAGGACAGTCAATAAACTGAAAAATGCAATCTTTAAATTGCTACCCTAGCTTCTATCTTCTATCCAAGTAGTAGAATCGCGTCAACAGCAAGAGTATGTCAGCTCAAGGCAAAGCAAATCATATCTATGGGGCACATCTATCCAGCATCAAGGAAGGGGCACAGAGGCCCAATACCGTTACTATGTCAACTAAGGCACACCAGCCCGCTCAATGCCCCTCTATTTTAGCACACAAGCCCGAAACTCAAAAGCAGAAGGCAATGAAGTAAGGAGACTCAGTGGTAGTCCTCAGGCATCATCGTCCTCTTAGGAGCCGCCCTTAGCTTTTGTCTGCATTTTCAATTTATACATATCATTGCATATTGTATATCAACTATTGAAAACAGGAAAAGTCTATCAAGGTGCTAAAGCATGCCTGTCGAGTATCGAAAGCAGCAAGTAATCAAGATTTTGGGGGTTCACACCTGGGATCTAGTCACTCCTGGAATTGGGGCCGGAGCTGCTACTTTGAGATAGTACAATTTTAAGGAGGGGTGCCACATGTCGTTCTCCCTATCCATTTCTCCATGGCAAATGTCAAGCACACAGCCTTACTGTCCCACTCCACTAGCACTTGGAGCACATTTTGGTGATCATAATACAATTCAAAGTAGCAACAACTCGTGCAACTCAAAATCCAAGTTCACGGACGACGTGTTCATCCCGAAGAATGATCTTCCAGTCCTGTCCAATTCAACGATGATCAGCCAGGTCGTCCTTCTCAATCCTTCAAATCAATTCAAATCAACGATGGTCTACCCGTCCTTCCAATCAATGTCAAATCAACGACGGTCTACCCGTCCTTCCAATCAATTAATTCAATGACGGTCTACCCGTCCTTCCAATCAATTCATTCAACGGCGATTAGGATATCGTCCGCTTTAATCCATCAACGGCGATCAGCCATATCGTCCGTTTCCAAACCTTCACGGCATTCAGAATATCGCCCACCATTCAACTCAACGGCCGCCCATCCAATCAATCACCACAACGGCGGTCCGCCCGTCCAAACAGTCTATAACAACCGTCCGCCTATCCTGATCCACATCTATCTACAGTAAGGGCAGCTTCCAACAGTCTTATTGCTCTGTCTCGGATGGTCTTTGATAAGGAGATTGGCTCTGGTTCCCAACAGATGGAATTTAACCTACCTGACACGACCTACCAGTGGCTGTTGAAGTTTCTTTAGGCCGAAGAAGGTTCGATCCCCAAGGGTAATGATTTGTCTGCAACTGATTAATCCCCAGGAGAGTCCGCCTTGGCATTTAATGATGGTTTGCCCATCCCCGTTTCCCAACAAAGTTCAAACCCTCTTTCAACCAAATCAACGATGGTTTAACGAGTCATCCCCCAATGACGACCCACCGTCTCAAATCAACGATGGTTTAACGAGTCATCCCCCAACGATGACCCACCGTCTCAAATCAACGATGGTTTAACGAGTCATTCCTTAACGATGACGCACCGTCTCAAATCAATGATGGTTTAACGAGTCATCCCTCAATGATGACCCACCATCTCAAGTCAACGATGGTTCAACGAGTCGTCCTCAGTGATGACCCACCGTCTCAAATCAATGATGGTTTAACGAGTCGTCTTTAACGATGACCCACCATCTCAAATCAACGATGGTTCGACAATCAGAATATTCTTCAATAGGTCTGTCCATCTGCAACTGATTATTCCCCAGAAGAGTCTGCCGCGTCCTGCCCTGAACAGATACATTTCCTTCAATCTTGCTTCAAATGCATCTTCCAGCAGCCTTATTGCTTTGTCTCAGATGGTCTTTGATAAGTGTAGGGGTTCGGATTATCAGGACCTAGATAACGCGTAAGGCTGGTCTCCTTCCTGCTCCGTCACCAGACCTGCAATAAGTCACTAAGGCTGAGATTGCCCAGTGACCCTCTGACGATCAAGTTAGACGTAAGGAGAGAGAATTAGGTCTAGGGTTTTTGGGAAGAATGGCATACCTCTTACAGTGAACATCCCTTCATATTTATAGACCTAGGTTTACTTGGCCTTCAAGCCAACGCATGAGGCATACACTCGGGTAATAGCCGCGGGTGACGTCACACGTGACAGGGGAAGCAAAACGGTTACGGAGCACATGGCCTGATCCAAATGATTACTACTACTGCAGGATTAACGTGGGACACACCCGTTGTAACCGCCTTACTCTGACGCCATGGATAACACTGCGCCCTGAAGCGCATACTCGGGCATGATATCGAACTAAAGACCGGAGGCGATCAGTACTCTTCGGCTTTACAGCCAGTCCTGCGGAGATGCTGGCTCGTATATACGGCTCGGTTACCAACATGATAACCGAGGCCACCACAATAGACCCTCAAGTCCCGGGAGCCTCACATTTCTGCTTCAGGGTCTTGATTCCTTCTCGAGCCAACATGCCTTGAGCCTTCGTGAAAGGGGGTTACCGAAGGGTGAAGATACCTCGGTAGCCTCCATTGCAGCTGTTTCTGACAGAGGAATCCACGTGTCGATGCCGCCGAGGTGATAGAAGGCGAAAGCTGCCTCGGCACGTGCCGTGTCAGTTGATTGGTACGAAGCGTTACCTCGGGGACATGTGTCATTAGGCCAGTGGCTTGGCCATACGACGCCCTCGCCTCGGTGCAGAACCCCATAAAAATGGCCATTCGATGAGGACACGTGTCACAGATCGGGAGAGTCGGTGCACGACGCTTCGTTTCCCGCGCAACGCTTTGTCCACCCTGGTATAAATAATGGAGAGAGAGAGAGAAGACGACCACTTTCCCTCCTGCCCTGAAGTTAAACCGTCGCCGCTGTCTGCTTCCACCATTCAACCACGATTTTGAACGCTTTTGGACGCAGGTTATCGCGCGGATTTGAGGTACGTTGTTCTTCTTGCTTTGATCATCTTTTTCGCCTTTTTTCGTTGTTCCTAGCATGTTTTTAGAGTTGAACCACCGCTCGCCGCCTCTGGTTCGCAGCGGCGCTGGGAATTTCCAGTGCTGCTCATATTGTGACCGAGGCACAAATTCTTCCCGAGGCCTAAATTCTTCCCGAGGCCAATCTCCATCCCGAGACTTTAGGATTTGGGTCCGTACAAGAAAAAGGGGGGACCTCCCGAAGAGGGTACCCTGAACTTAACCGAGGCCAATAAGTTCCGAGGAGTAATGACCATTCTGTCCCGAGCGCTTAGGTCTTCTTGCTTTTCCCTGAGCACATAGCTAACGGGTTTTTGCACATCTTTCTCTATTAGGTAGGGGCAAATGGTCATTGAGCTCTCCTCGGGCAGTTCCAGTAGCTCAGTCCCTTTCGCTGACCTTGAAGAAATATTTGCAGAGATACAGTCCAACGCCTTCTACCAAATCCCTATTGACTCGATCGAGCCCCACGACCCTTTGACAGCCCCACAGCAGAAGACAACCTTTGACCCGAGGATGACAGAGGCGTCGAGCACTTCAGACCAAGGGCCGGGACCGTTCGCCGATGCCCCAGAAGAGGTTCAGGGACGAAGGAGGCCAATGAGGCCATGTCCCTATCGAAACCAATATTTCGACGGTACGTCGGCCGCTTACGCGGAGTTCAAACGGGTTTACAGCGTGCCTCACGACATCGAGGTCCGATTGCTGCCCAATAATGACCCTAGGGATCTGCCTCACCGAGAAGGGGCATTGATCTTCCCACTGATGGCTATAACCGAGGGAGGGATCAGGTTTCCCCTCCATCAGTTCATCCGAAGGGTCCTCCGAACCCTGAACCTCACCTCCTCCCAACTCACAGTAAACTCGTATAGGATAATTATGAGCGTCATAGAACTGAGGAGGCAATACAACCTGACCTTCGGGCTGGAAGAACTCTTTGGGGTTTACCTGCTTGGGCTCAACCGCGAGCATCAACGATACTACTTGTCCTGCCGCTCTGGCTACGACACATTCTTGATCGACCACCTGCCCGACTCTGAGGAGTGGGCCGGTCTTTATGTGTCAGTCACCGGGAACTTCATGTTCGGTCCCGGGGAAAGAGCAGACACAACCACCACGGTTCAATTTGAAAACGGAGCCCCTGGTCAGTTAACCTTTTCCTTCGATACATTTCTTCAATACGTAGCTATGTTTTGCCTGTTGTATTGATTTGCCTTTGTTTGGTGTTCCACTTTTGCAGCTGAGGGCGTCGTTGCGGGGCTTCGGGAAAGAGCTGTTCGGTCTTGAATCACAGCTGCCTTCGCGATCCCACTTACAAACCGGTACGCTCCCGACCTGCTTGGTTACGTCGCCTCCTACACCAGCTTCCTGAAGAAGAAACCGAGGCAGCAAGGTGTGTCAAGGGCGGGCAGAAGACGAGGCAGAGGCAGGAGGAAAGGAGAAGGAAGGGGGAGAGGAGCAACCGGGTCCGAAGACACCGAGGGGAGCAGCTCTGGGCCTCAGGGCATGATTCGACAAGAGCTTGACCGGGACACACCGGAGAAAACCGGGCTCAGCGACGATATGAGTGGTCGCGGAAGGGAGGTCCTCAACCTTCGGCGTCAAAGGCCAGCTGGTCGAGGCACAGGCGGCCCGACAGGCACTCCAGGGGTTGGGACGTCGAGTGTCACCCCCGCATCCCCGGAGGAGCGCCCGGAGAAGAGGGCTCGGCAAGAGCAAGCTGAAGAGACCCAAGCAAGGGACAAAGATCCCATTGTCATTGGGGAGGAAGACGAGGAGGGTATCGACGGCGCGGCAATCGACTCTGAAGTTCGGACTATAGCCAGGGAGGTGCCATGGGCCCCAGAGGTTCGCCATTACTCCGGGCGCCTGATCACCCATGTTGACAGCGCCGCCAGCAATATCAGAACGGCGTTCGGGTTGCTGCACTCCTGCGTCCTTCCCCGAGATGCCAAAACTATCCGTGGGAGGACCGAGGACCTCACCGGGGAGATTGCGCAGGCACTGTTGGCGGTAAGTCACTTTTTACATCCGTTTGTTGCATTTGAGCAAGGTTCTGCGCTTATTTTACTCTTTCCTATTGATAGGTTGGGGCTCGGGCTTTGGTAATAAATGACCGAAGCAAAGCCCGGGAGCTAGAAATGGAGGAGCTGAAGCGGGCCCTCGCTGAGAGAAAGGAAGACCTAAAAGCAACTCAAGCATCTTGTGAGCTTTACCAGGCCGACTTCCAAAGGAGCCAAACAGAGCGCGTGCTTGCTGAGGGCCGATATGCCAAGGCCGAGGAAGACGCGGAAACTCTGCGGGTGACCCGAGCCCGGGAGGTCGAAGCGGCGAGGGATAGAGGCTATGGCGAAGGCTGGGATGCAGCTGGCGTGGAATATAAAAGGCAGGTTCGGGAGATCGAGGGGGAGCTTCACAGGGATCGATTCATGGACGGGCTGCGCTTCGGACATAGAGCTCTTCTAAGCAAACTCGACCTCCCAGATGATTCCAAACTGCGAGCCTTGCCCCAGCCGCCACCCGAGGAGCTTGTGCTGCCCGAAGAGGAAGAGGAGCTACAAGGCCTTGAGAGTCAGGCTGATACCAACGCCACTGCTCCAACCGAGGGTGTGTAGTACGGTTGTAACTTTTGTTTTGATTTTGTTTGGACGGCTCCGACTTGTTGGAGTTTCGTCATTTCAAAGTTGTAATAGTTGTGAAGGACTGGCGCCGAAAAGTTGGGCAAGCCAAATCCTCGGTAGGGTTTTAACTTTGAATGGTGTATTAACTTTTGGTTTCCGTTGTGAGTGAATGTCTCTCTCTTATGAACTGTTATGCTTGCTTTTATTATTGCTATGTTGTATCGATGCCCCTACTTCGATTGTGCTTCTGAAGTGAACTTGTACCGAAGAGTTTTCGGAAGCACGATCCAAAGCAAATTTGTGCTCAAGAGAAGTGGTCGAAAACCGAAGCCCCAATATTGAGCAAGAAGGATCAGGGAGAGACAGGTGACCTGGTCAGAAGCAAGGGAGTAGCAAGTTGAAGTTTGCCATGGCCCTGCGTCGGACTAGGGCAGCCGTAAGCATTGCCAACGTGAATGGTCGTAGTGAGACAAAAGCTCGCAAGACGGAGGTACCACTAGGGGACTTGAGCTGCGTCGCGAAGGGATAAGACCGCGGCCATAGGTGCGGGACGCAGCGAGCCCGAGCGGTGAGAGACTTTAGTGGGTCGGTATAAGGGGCTCGATGGGAAGCCAAGTGTCCTTAATGCGAGTGACCAAAAGTCCAAACAACCGAAGAGGCCGGGTCGACTTAGTGGGAATTTTGTCCAAGGGTATCACCTTTAAGAGGACAAAATCCCTGAAGTCTGTGTAAAATGGTCCAGTGAAGAGGAACCGAGTGTAAGTAATTGAAACAGCATAAACAGAGAACATAAGTAAGACGCAGGAAAAGAGAGATTTTCATTCAAACTTAATGGGATGCTGCCATTACATAAGCACACTGCCTTTGACATTAAATACAAGTGAATAGTGGACTGGGAGTCGGTAACAGAGCGCTAGCCATAGAACTTTTTAAGGTTGTTAGCGTTCCACGTCTTAGCGATGGGTGAGCCATTCAATTTTTCCAACTTGTAATTCCCTGAACCGAGATGTTTAATGACTCGATAGGGGCCCTCCCAGTTGGGCATTAACTTCCTCTTCTTGGACTTCTCCACAACCTTTTTCCAGACGAGATCAACCGGCTTGAAAGAATGGAGACGGACGCTGCGGTTGTAACCCTTGGCAACTTCCTGTTGGTACGAAGCTAGCTTTATCCTTGCATTTTCGCGCTCCTCTTCGGCTAAGTCAAGGTCTGCAGTAATGTTGTCATTGTTGACCGATTCATCAAAGTTCTCAGTGTGGATGGTGGGGAGACCGACTTGGATAGGGATGACAGCTTCCATTCCGAATGCCAAGGAGAAAGGAGTGCGACCGGTGGATCGCCGAGGTGTGGTGCGGTAGCCCCAAAGCACCCTGGGTAGCTCCTCGGCCCATTTGCCCCGGCGAGATTCAAGTTGGCGCTTGATTCCGGATGAGATTGCCTTGTTTGCTGCTTCGGCCTGCCTGTTGCCCTGGAGGTAAGCCGGAGTGGAAGTGTCCCACTTGATACCGTATTCATCCAATAGGGCTCGGTACTTTTGCCCTGTGAACTGCTTCCCATTGTCTGTGATGATGGCGAATGGTACGCCGAAGCAGGAGATAATGTTTCGCCATACGAAGCAGATGACGTCTGTTTCTTCAATGGTGATCAGGGGCTCGGCCTCGACCCATTTCGAAAAATACTCGGTTGCAGTTAAGAGGAACTTGAATCCACCCGGGGCGACTGGAAGCTTACCGACGATATCCATGCCCCATTGGGAGAAGGGCCAAGGGCTGAGGTCCCGCGCCGGTTGATGGATAATAGAGGCAAACATTTGACATTTTTTGCATCGCTTGACGAACTCTTCAGAGTCCTTTTTCATTGTCGGCCACCAATACCCCTGAGAGATGGCTCAGTGGGCGAGGGACCGACCACCGGAGTGACAACCGCTGTCGCCGGCATGAAGCTCTTCGATGATGCCCGGGTCCTGATGTGGGTGTGCAACCAATAAGTATGGTCCGATAAATGATCTTCGGTAAAGCTTGCCATTGGGATTGAGCCAGAAGAGAGCGGCCTTGTTTCGAAGTCGGTGAATGTCTTTCTTGTCGGTTGGGAGGATGTCATCGCGCAGGTAACCAAAGATTTCGTCCATCCAACTTGGGCCGAGGTCTATGTTGAGGACCTCGTGGCTCAAGACTTCAAGCTCGAAACTGGGCTTATCAATAGCGTTGAAGGAGATAGATCGATGTTCCGAGGAGGAGCAAGCCGAAGCGAGCCCTGCGAGTGCATCGGCGTGGGCGTTCTGTTATTGAGTAAATCTTAGCCTTTTAGTCTATTTTGATCTTTCGTACAAAAGTACCTATTACTTTATTATTCTTGTACATTGTATGCATATATATATATATATATGTGTGTGTGTGTGTGTGTGTGAGAGAGAGAGAGAGAGAGCGAGAGAGAGGAGAGAGAGGCCGTGAGAGAGAGAGAGGGAGAGAGAGAGCCGAATGGGAGAAGAGAGAGGGAGAGAGATTTGGTTGGTACTTGGCTTGGATCTTCCAAGGTACTTCAAAATCCATGGGATTTTACTCTTCCAACCAAAGATCTTAACTCCATTGTACTCCATGTACATCTTTCAATTGTTTAAACCTAAGAATCTTGTACCAATCTCATCTCCACCACAAAATTGTTCAAGATCAAATCCTTGGTACAACCCTAGCCATGCAACCCTAGGATTCTACCTTGATCTTCCATAAAAGGTTGGATTTGATTGAATTAAAAATTGGGGAATGGAGGAGAGAGAGTGGGCCAGCCAAGGAGGGAGAGGGGGAGCCTTTGCATATAAATAGGAAGCCATTCCAAAGCCTTGAACTCACACCTCAAGCATTGCTCTTCCTTCTCTCTAAAAATTTCTAGTGTTCCTTGTTCAAAGTTCAAGAATTTTCTTTGTTCTTGAGTGTTCTTAAGCAAAACCACCAAACCACTTCCAAATACCACCCATAGATCTATAAAGTAGCTTAGTTAAGGTTAGGAAGTTGTTTCTAGGAAAAGAAGTACGACTCTTTTCCTTTCGAAGCAAACCGGAGGTCGTTACGCCGCCGATTTCAAAACCGACGACCGATCACCGTAGCCGACCACCGTCTAGAAGAACGGTAGTTCAATCTTACTAACTTGTTTAAAGTTGTTTAAATCTTTACTATTTTAAACCTCTACTTACTTTATGAATCGTATAAATCGTATGAAGTTACTTTGATCATAGATAAGGTTATCTTTTGAATGCATGGTTTATATTCGCTTATGAAAAGTCAAGCATGCTATGTAGCTTAGAGTTGGATGATCTTGTTGTACTATTTCAAGGCTTGATTTGAATGCATGTTTGTATGCAAAGTCTTACACCGCGGAGTCTTGTATGAAAACGAGACACAAAAATCGAGAAAGGTAGAAATATGGTACCTAGGGTGTGTTTAACAAGAAAGTTGTGTTTTTCCGGTTGGAAATATTTTCGAAACAACGTAATGAACATTTCAAGGTTATTACGTGAGTAGTATGTGGCCCAATGGGAAACCGGAGCGGCGGAACCATTGTGAGGGTGTGTGCGTTCCCATGGGAACCCGGAGCGGCGGAACCATGGTGAGGTATGGCTTAGTATTCCGCGGAGAGGAGCCAATGCAAATTGTGTGCCAATGGGATCCCGGAGCGGTGGAACCATTGTGCGGATACTCGGGAACCCGGAGCGGCGGAACCGAGGTTGGGTGTGTAGCTTGGTTATCCGCGGTACGGAGCCAATGCAAATGATTTTGAAAGGTTGATTTGTAAAGTGGAAAATGGTGACACAGTCTACGATGAGTCGCGTAGGAGAAACACTGGAATTTGGACACCAACGATAGTTGAATATCGATTGTGAAAGTGTTAGTGTTATTGCCTTTTGATGACTGCTTATATACTTATCATGCGGAAAGCGATGCTAGTAAGTAGGATTTTACTATTGAGGCTCCGTAGCTCATGGTGTTGCCCTTTTAATGACCCTAGCATATTATATGGGTGGCGACGCAGGTATAATATGTCAGACTTGATAGACGAATAGGGCGAACTCTTCACCTTGGAGGCATTTGGAGCCAAAGAACTCGCTAGATTGGAGGAACAAGAGGAGCCGTAGAAGAGGAACCTTAGTTCCCTTTTGTTATCCTATTTTGTATTTCAAAAGCTCTTACAAGAGTTATGATGTAATAATGAGCAGTGACTCTCTTTATTTTCTGTAATAAAATATCCCTTTAACGTACCCTAATTTTGGGGGCGTTACAATCCCGGCTCCTATGCCTCGGCTATTAGAGGCGCCATCGACGTACATCTTCTAGATATCACCGTGGAAGAGCTTCCATGCAGAGCTTGGGGTTGCCTGGTGGGACGCTTCGGGGCGTGGGGGCGAGGTTGAAACAAGAACATCCACTGGAGTGAGTTCGGCGATAAAGTCGGCGAGGACCTGGGCTTTGATAGCTGTCCGAGGTTGGAAGTGGATTTCGAAGTTCGCAAGCTCGACAGCCCACTGCGATATTCTGTTAGATAGATTGGCCTTCCAGAGGAGAGACTTAAGGGGGTATTCGGTCAGGACAATGATACAATGTGATTGGAAGTAGGGAGCAAGCTTGCGAGAAGCAGAGACGAGAGCGAGCACAAGTTTTACCAAGGGGAGGTAACGTGTCTCGATAGGAGTCATGGTCTTACTAGAGTAGTAGATGGGCTAATGCTCCCTTCCTTCTTGGCGGATGATTACCGATCTTATAGCATGCAGAGAGACAGCTAGGTAGAGGAACAGATCTTCCTGGTCCCAAGGGGTGACAAGAAGCGGGGCCTCGGAGATAAGTTTTCAGCTGCTGGAGGGCCCAGTCACAATCCTTTGTCCAGGCGAAGCTGCGCCGACTTCCTTTCAAAAGTGCAAAGAATGGATGACATTTATCCGAAGATCGACATATAAAACGATTTAAGGCGGCAGCCATGCCGGTTAATCGCTGAACGTCTCTTTTGTTGTGGGGGGCGGAGAGTTGCTCGATGTCGCGTATTTGGGCCGGGTCGGCCTCGATACCGCGTCTGGAAATGAAGTGGCCGAGGAACTTCCCAGAGCTGACACCGAATACACATTTCTCCGCGTTGAGGCGGAGTTTATGCTTTTTGAGGATTTCAAATACTTCGGCAAGGTGGGCTAGGTGATCGCTTGCACGCATGCTCTTGATCACCATATCGTCGATGTAAGCCAGCATCGTGTCTCCCAATAGGCGCTTGAACATCTTGGTTATCATTCGCTGGAAAGTGGCGCCGGCATTCTTTAAACCGAAGGGCATGACAAGATACTCAAAGATACTGTGGGGGGTGATGAAGGTCGTGTTCTCAACGTCCCCTTCGCTCTTGGCAATCTGATGATAACCTCGGTAGGCGTCCAAAAAGCTTAGTCGCTCGTGGCCGGCTGTGGTGTCAACGTGTTGATCAATCCGAGGGAGGGGAAAGAAATCCTTTGGGCAAGCGTCGTTGAGATTAGAGTAGTCAACGCAAACCCGCCATTTGCCGTTCTTCTTCTTCACGACTACAGTATTGGCCAACCATTTGGGGTATTAAACTTCGCGGATTGCCCCTACGTTTAGGAGTCGGTTGACCTCTTCGATAACAGCCTCAGAGTGAACAGGTGAGGACCGTCGTGCCTTTTGTACGACCGGGTGTTTGGCTCGGTCAATGTTAAGTTCGTGGTAAATGAAAGACGGACCGACCCCGGGCATCTCATATGGGGTCCAAGCGAACACTTCGATGTTCCGATGGAGAAAGGCTATCGTCTCGTTCCGATCAGTATCACTAAGTGAGGAACTGACAAGGAAGAAATGGGAACCGTCTTCGGTTATCGGGATGGTGGTTACGTCTTCTACGGTCTTGTCGTCGGCGGCTCTGCCGACGTCCTCCAAAACTAGGGCTTCGGGGACTTCGATAAGGTTAACTCGGGAGGTCTGTTTGCTACTTCGGACGGCGTTGACATAGCACTTCTTAGCCGCAGTTTGATCTCCATACAATTCTTCTTGGCGCCCGTTGTGGCCGATGAAACGGACCACCTGGTGATAGGTAGAGGCAATCGCCCGAAGCTTATGCAACCAAGTGCGCCCGACAATCACGTTGTAAAGGCTAGAGACGTCGACCACCACAAATTCCATGTCAAGAGTTTCCGAGCCGGCACAAATTGGAAGGGTGACTGTGCCGATGGGCCAGACTGGTGCACCATTGAAGCCGATAAGAGGAACTTCGGAGGGGCGGAGATCGGTGTTGGGAATCTTCAGATCCTTGAACAGAGAGTAATACATGACTTCGGCCGAGCTGCCTTGGTCCACGAGGACGCGTCGGACGTTGAAAGTCCCGATTCGTAATGTGACGACGAGGGCATCATTGTGCGGAAGCTGGACGCGGTCGAGATCTTTCTCGGTGAATGTTATCGTCCACTTAGAGCCGTCATCGGTCCTCGGGCGCTTTGGTTCGGGACCGACCAGCATGACCTGCTTGGAGGAAGAGGCCGCATTCAGCTCGTCTCTGAGGAGGCGAGCGGCTTCGGAGTTTAGGGGACCGTGAATAACATGGATCGTCTGGACTGCTTCCTCGGTGTTTGTTTTGGTACATTGTGCCCGGGCCATTGTCTTCTCGTGGTCGATGAAGTTGCCGAGGTGGCCACTCGCAACAAGCTGCTCCAAGTAAGCCTTAAAGGGCTTGCATGCGGTGGTGAAGTGGCCCTGCTCGTTGTGATAACTGCATTGAACGATGGGATTCTTAATTTTCCCATTTTCAGTGCCGAGCTTTTGATTTGGGAAGGAAAAGAAGGGTTGATCCTTCACTTGGTCGATGATTCGGTAGATAGGAATGGTGAAGATGATTTTCTTGGCGTTGAAATCATTTGGCTTCGGTCCTCGCCTCTGCGACTGCTTGATATTGTTGACCTGTTTCTTCGGCGATGGGACAGGTGCGGGAACCGGTGTGGATACCGAGGTAGTCAGAGGCTTTGAACTCGTAGGCTTCCCAATGCCACTCTCCGCCTTGGATTCGATGAGCTGACACCAACCCTCAATACAAGTCATAAGGTCCTTCATAGAGTTGGGCTTATGGCAGGCGAGGTCGTCGTAGACTTGCTCGTCCTACGAGGTGAGACCTAGCTTGAATCCTCGGGCGGAAATGACGCCATCGCAACCCTCTATCTCATTGAATAGTTCCCAGTAACGGCAGGCGTATTGCCAGAGCGTTTCGTCGTTGCGCTTGCGGAGTGCCAGGAGGGAGTCGATCTCTTTCTCGTGCTTATTGCTTGTTACGAACCGGGCCATGAAGGCATCGCAGAGGGAATCGAACGAGGAAATTGACCGAGCCGGGAGTTGATTGAACTGGGTGAGGCCCAGGTTGCCGAGGCTTGCAGGAAACACCTTGCACAAGAAGGCGTCGTCTGAGGGTTCGTTCCGAAGGAATAACGACATAACGAGCTTGTATTGGACTAGATGGGTGTAGGCCTCGGTCTTACCGTCGTACTTAGCAAACTTGGGTTGGGTGAATCCTTTGGGGGGGGGTGACCGAGTCGATCTCCTTCGTGAAGGGGGAGGTCGTGAGCCGTGTGAGCCGCGCGTCGCGATGATGTCGGATCGAACGGTCGAAACAGTCTGGACGCTCAGTCACTGTGCGCTTTGTTGGGATAAGCTTATCTAGCCTGTCGAATTCCTTCCTCTTCGGTTGGACGCTGACAGACTTCTGGGGGGAACGCTCACGGCAATTCTTTCGGTAGCTATCTCGAGCGGAAGGCTCGAGGCACTCAGTGATCGGGCTTCTGCTATGGACGCCTGCAGCGTGCGAGACGATAGGGCTCTTAGCTCTGGAGTTCTTCAGGCGTTCGCGATACCCCCTTGTTTGAAATTCCACAAGGCCATCATCTCCCCTGGCTGCCCTTTTGAGGCTAGGGATAGACTCTCGGCCTGTTTTGCCCGCTCGGACCGAGTGCGTGGAAGAGGCGGAGACGCTTCCGGCACCGAGCCTCTCGAAGGCCGATGGTCTCCGTCGAGGCTAGATGGGGGAACGGGAACGGTCCCTGCGCGACGTGTCTTTTGCAGCTAGGGCTTCCGCCGCCCTTGGTGGCTCGAGACGATCCTTGACTGAGGGGCGGGATCGGTGCTCCAGCAGGTGAACGACTTCGTTGCTGCGAGGAGGGGTATGGTGACTCTTTCTTCCGCCGCGACTCCCGGAGGAATGAGATGGGGAGATCTAGAGGAGGCGTTTGATTTCCGCCAACTAGTCCCGGACGTGTCTGTCGCGCTTCACCACCGTTGTGAGATCATCGATCTTCTGCTTGAGATGGCGGATGTAGGTGTGGAGCTCGGAAGATGGGCTTGCATCCGGAGTTGAGGCTTCGGCGCCCACTCCGACGGATACATGGGTCTTCCCAAGGGCGATGGTTCCGGCGGAGGCCAGGTCATGGTCCATGAGGGAACCGAGCCCATGAGTGGCACCGTTGTGTTGTGCGTCGTCGACCTCAACCATCTTCGATTCAAGAGCAAGGAATGGATGTTGAAATAAGTGGCTAGATCCCCAGCAGAGTCGCCAATTGTAGGGGTTCGGATTATCAGGACCTAGATAACGCGTAAGGCTGGTCTCCTTCTTGCTCCGTCACCAGACCTGCAATAAGTCACTAGGGCTGAGATTGCCCAGTGACTCTCCGACGATCAAGTTAGACGTAAGGAGAGAGAATTACGTCTAGGGTTTTTGGGAAGAATGGCATGCCTCTTACAGTGAACATCCCTTCATATTTATAGACCTAGGTTTACTTGGCCTTCAAGCCAACGCGTGAGGCTGTAACCGCCTCGAGTGACGTCACACATGACGGGGGAAGCAAAACGGTTACGGAGCACATGGCCTGATCCAAATGATTACTGCTGCTGCAGGATTAACATGGGACACACCCGTTGTAACCGCCTTACTCTGATGCCATGGATAACACTGCGCCCTGAAGTGCATACCCGGGCATGATACCGAACTAAAGACCAGAGGCGATCAGTACTCTTCGGCTTTACAGCCAGTCCTGCGGAGATGCTGGCTCATATATACGGCTCGGTTACCGACATGATAACCGAGGCCACCACAATAAGGAAATTGGCTCTAAATCTCAACAGATGGAATTCAACCTACCTGACACGACCTACCCATGGATGTTGGAGTTTCTTTGTACCGAGGACGGTTTGATCCCCATCAACGGTGGTCTGCCCGTCCAACCTCAAATCAATGACGGTCTGTCCGTCCATTTCAAATCAACGACGATCTATTCGTCCAATTTCAAATCAACGACGATCTGTTCGTCCATTTCAAATCAACGACGATCTGTCCGTCCAATTTCAAATCAACGACGGTCTGTCCATCCAATCAACGACAGTCTGTCCGTCCAATTTCAAATCAACGACGGTCTGTCCGTCCATGTTGTCCTCTTTCCCCCGCAAAATCAATGCTTTTTTGTGGAGGATTATTCCCTAGCGGAATTCGTCTTCTACGGCAGCCCGTGCGGCTCTTCCCGTACAATCAAGCAGCGGTCCGTCCATCTATTATATCCGCAGCAAGCGGCCAACTTTCTCAAATGATCTGTTTGGCTGAGCTCAACCGGTCAGGTTCTTTACAATTCATGTATTCTTCAACCGGTGCGCTCTGTTCTGGATATCCTCGATAGGGTGTCTAGAAAACCTTTGACGTTACTTGTACCCGATCAAACGGTACTCCAAGTGCCGTCAAAGGGGGGCTCCTGTAGACAGCCTATTCTGGACTATACGGATCAGCTCGTTTTACGGTCTTTTGTTACCCCAATGATGATAAAAGGTCAAAAACACTCCAAGGTCGATGGAACGTCTCGATCTTTGAGCTTTGGATATTCCCCTTTTGAACCCTTTCAAAACCCATTTCGATTCCTTCAAACCCTTCGAGCCAAATGGCCCCAGCAAATCCTACCTGCATATGCCAGTGTTCTCTTGCCGTGCGCCAGGAAGCTGCCACGTGTCGGACATCGACCGTTGACTCAGTTTGACTAGCGCACGCAGGTCAAAGCTTGCGACTTTGTCACATGCTTGAGACTTTGTAACCGTCCCAGTACAGTGCCCAGACTCCCTGATCATTGCTTTCTGCAGAGAACGTCCCCCTCTCTCTCCTACACAACCCATCATCTAGTCCTATGCATTAAATGCATGGGACTCATCCCTCTAACTCAACCAAGCCCCTAACCCAACTGATCTCAGTCCACTCTTGTGCTATAAATGCCCCCCTTGCATTCATTTGCAAGGGGTTAACCACATTAAGAAGTCTAACCCATCTTCTCTCCTCTTTCTCCCTCTATCTCTCTTCCTCCATTGAAAGAGAAAGAAAGGGAAGCCTACCTCCATACACTCCATTGTCATCTTCCTACCATACCACGTCCATCTTCAAAAGTTCAAACCATTCTTCCATCTCCAAACAAAGGTATACCACCTTTGTGTTTCTTTTTGTTTTCAACCCCTGAGGGGGACCAGAAAGGTCCAGGCTAGTAACCAATACTAGTCCTGGCCTTAAACTAGTTAAATAAAACAATCGTGCAAGGCAAACTGTGGCGCACGCCAGCATATTCAAGACGTACGCCAGTATGGCGGTACGTGCACTACTGGCGTGGGGATCATGGCTTGTCTGTCCTCTGTCTGTATTTCACGTTCATCACCTCCTTTGCATGCTAAGAATCAGTTTATCGCTTTCTGTATTCTAGAACTGTTAGTTGTAATTTTCAAATAACTGTTTCTTTCTTGCTTTAGAGGGCCCCTGGGTTACTTCTGGTCATGTTCCAGAGCCCAGATGATGTAAAGCCAAACACCGGACAAACGGCAAACCTGGCGTACGGACTCTCAAGAGTGGCGTACGGCACGTAGGCTAAGGTTTAGTGCCTGGCCCTTGCATCATAGTTCAATCTCGGCCTCTTATTATTCCCCCCCACTCTGTTTATGGAGTTTCTTGTCTGTTTTCGTGCCTCCAAGGCATTTCTTACATTTGTATCTATAAATATGATTGCCTTATAAACTGCGTGGTTTGTCCTGGGTGTGCGCTGGTCCATTCCAGAGCCCAGAGGGTTGAAAGCAAAGACTGTGAATGGAAAATGGTAGTGTACGCCAGTTTTTTGGTGGCGTACGCAGGCCATGGTGGCATGCAGAGGCTCGGCCACTGCATGCCAGTGTGTTGCCTGCTCACGCACCTGAAAAACAGCGTACACCATCTCATTGAAACTGCTCTCAATGCTTGTTCTCAATCTATGTTCTTAATGCAAGCAAATCATCATCCCTAAACATTTTGTCGCATAAACTACTGCAAGCTGTTACAGTTTTAATCCCCGTTAACTGTTCTCCCGCCCTAACTGGCCAAAAATGATCAATGAGAGAGAAGTGCAAACATT
The DNA here is from genome assembly GCA_019656275.1 of Rhododendron kiyosumense. Lineage (NCBI taxonomy): Eukaryota > Viridiplantae > Streptophyta > Magnoliopsida > Ericales > Ericaceae > Rhododendron > Rhododendron kiyosumense. The sequence goes on from BPLS01000626.1 coordinate 283,226, forward strand.
TTACAAAATGCCAGAGTAGAGACCGATCCCCGGATTGGGCGAGAGGGGTGCCATAAAACCCTTCCCCTCTCGTAACCTGGCTCCCGAACCTCAGATATCGAAGGTGACGACGGACTAGTCTGCGCCTCTTCAAATCAAACAAAATATTTCAAATCAAACAAACGTAGCAAAAACGTTTTCAAGTTCGGTTCCTTGGGTGTTTCACCGCTAAAACCCGAGTGGCGACTCTAAATCGAAGCGTTTCTCCGCGCTTTTCAAAGAGGGCCGCGCCCGATTTTTAAGAACAAAATTGAAAATTTTTGGGCGTGTGTCCACAACAGGCTATCGATTGGCTTTGCCGACGGAATTGGCACGGTTGCTTGATGTATTCCATGAGGTGCTTAAAGTTATATTTAATAACTTAAAGGGCTAAGGAGTGAATTTTTAATTTCCCTAGAGTTGTGCATGTGTGCCATGTGTTGTTTGTGAGGTGTGTGTGTGTGTGTTTCATTTAAAAAAAAAAAAAGAAGAGAAGAAAACCCATCAGGGAGGTTTTGTTAAACGTTAGAGAGAGAGAGAGAGAGAGAGAGAGAGCAACGGTGGAGAAGAAGAAGAAAGAAGGAGAGAAAGGAGGAATTAGGGTTGGTTGAATTGAAGCTTAGTTAGGTAAATTTCATCTCTTTTAAGTGTTGAATTTCATATTCTTCATGCTAGGTCTCATGTTCTATATCTTATATACACTGAATTGAATCCATGGGAGAGGGGTTTTAAGGTTGGAGTTGAGTTTTATTCCAGAAAATTCGTGCATCATGTGAATATGCATAACTGTATTGAGCAAAGTTGAATATGTCCTGTTTTTAACGAACTTTTATCATCGATACGCCGACCATGTGATTTTTTGGTAATTTTACTGTAGATGCCTCTGTGTGTATAGTTTATGCTGTAAAAATTTCAGAATTTTCTGAGAAGTATGGAAAAAGATAAAAATCATAAACCGAGCTGCTGTCAGATTCGCGTCTGGGCAGACAGCACAGACACGTGTTGGAAAAACGGGCATAACTCCTAGCTCGGGTATCGGTTTTACGCACCATTTCTTGATTTTGAAACTAGACTTACATACCTTTTTGAATATGTAAGATTTGTGCCTTAGTTCCTTCTAGGAAAATTCAATTTTGTCCCAAAGTTTACGGTTGGGTAATTCTGGAATTCTGAGCAGCTTTTGGAGCTGTGGTTTTCATCAATTTATCATAGTTGAGTGTGTTACTGACTATGGGTGCTGATGAGTCTCAAACATTGATCAATTGGTGATGTTTTGGTGTTGGAATTATTAGAAAAGATCGAGTGTGTGATTTTTAATGAGCATTCGATCGCAGACTGTGCTGCTGAAACTGTTTATGGAACATGCTGGAACTGTTTTGAAAGTTGGAAAATATGGAGTATAGGTGCTGTAATTGTGTATTTGTAGCTAAAGTTGTTGTATTACTGTAAACATGTTTTAAAGTACAGCGATAGGTGTTTATAATTGCAAAAAATAAGAATTGGACACCGAATTTGACTAAATTAGATGTTGTATTGTATTGTTGAACTGAGGCAAGATATTGTTAATGCATTTGTCAAGCCTTTCAAGTATTTCTATACTAAAATATTTGGCTTGTGGATAGGTGACGAGTCGGTGAATCAAGGAGCACCGAAAATATAAGTTGTACTTTCTTTTGGAGTACAAGGTGAGTGTTTGATTCATAGCTATTGTTCTATATTGAGTTGAACTGTTGGCTTAGTGTTCGGTGATTGGCTTTATGCCAAAAGGCTTTTTATGCCTTAAGTTATTGGCTTTGTGCCCGGTGATTGGCTTTATGCCAAAAGGCTTATGCCTTCAATTATTGGCTGTGTGCCCAGTGTTGCTTTTAATTGCTTGGTTTGCTATTTGACAAGTTGAGATTATCTTTTAGCTGTACCTTTAACATGGAATTGCATCCATGTTTCATAACACTCCTGGATTCCATTTTGGAATCCAGTTTTGCAGGCATTGTAGATATCAACTGTTGATCATCGTGTGGTTGTGCCCTCGCTTAGGGTAGCAAGTCGAGAAGGCTGGGCTAGTTTTGGCGAAATTTTGTAGATAGGGATGTAGTTGCAGCCTATGTTTTTATTTGGTTCGTTGTATAGTTTAATGTTTTCTTATGACTTCCGCTACGTTTGTAAGAACGATATGTTATGCCTTATCAATAAAATGACCTTGATTAACTTAATTGCTAGAACTTGAGCTATAGGAATGGGTTTGTTGTTGATGTTTCACCCTCACGTCAGTTTGGGCTCATTTGAGTGCTGGCCCAGGGTGGGGTGTGACATTATGTCTCAGCAGTAGGAAGCCTTATGTATGCTATGTTGTGTACTAGACCTAATATTTGCTTTGTCGTTGGCATGGTTAGAAGATTTCAGTCTAAGCTAGGGCAAGAGCGTTGGACTGTAGTGAAACATATTTTCAAGTATCTGAAAAGAGCTAGAGATTATATGTTGGTTTACCAGTCAGATAGTTTGATACCTTATCTGTATACAGACTAAGACTTTGTGTCAGGTAAGGATTCTAGAAGTATACCTCGAGATATGTGTTTACCTAGGAGGTAGAGCAATAAGTTGGAGGAGTATCAAGCAATCGTGCATTGATTGATTCTACCATGGAGGCCAAGTATGTGGTAGCTTCTTAAGCAACCAAAGAGGCCATTTGGCTTAGAAACTTCTTGATGGATCTAGAAGTGATTCCTTTAGTGTAATTAGCTATTACATCTATTGTGACAATAGCGATGGAATTGTTAACTCTAAGGAGCCATTGACTCATAAGAAGGAAAACATGTCGAGTGTAAGTATCACCTGATTCGAGAGATCATTCAGTGATGTGATGTAGCTGTGACCAAGATCACATCGGTAAACAACCTGGCTGATCCTTTCATGAAGAGCTTACCGGCTAAGACTTTTGTTAGTCATATAAAGGGAATGGAAGTGAGATGCATGGTAGCGCGACTTTGAGTTTTAGTGGGAGTTTGTTTGAAAATTATAATGGATTAATATTTGACGGCTATTTATTAATAAGTTTTATCCAGTTTTGATGAGAATCTTTTATGGGCAATGTTTGCATAATATTGTTGTATGTTGTGCATGTGTGTCTTTTATTTTACAAAGTAGATGATCCGGTGTGTAGAGTCGGCTTACACAAAGATCTTGACTACAGAGAACGATCTAGTTCCAACTCATTGTGCTAGTACACTTTGTGTGTATTGAATGAGGCCACATTGAGGTAATTGTCTTTGTACACTACAAGAAAAATCGCTTTTTACAGCGTTTTTGAAAAACGCTATTAAATGGTATAGACAGCGTTATGGTTATTATGGTTATTATAAGACAATTAGAACCTTATGGTTATTATGAATGCTTATGCTCTTAATCCAAAAATAATTATTAGAGGTATATATTTAATGTTGTTGACTTTAATTCATTAAAGAGTGAGATATTTATACGGTCAATAGTATCGGTGAGTTGGGTAGCAACATTATGTATATGACAACTATTAATTATTGATGGAATCCACGTCCCAGTAGGGATTGATGATACCCCCCTGAATAAGCTTATAAGTTTCGATTATGTCAAACCCAGCAGGTGGATATTTGTATCCGACATATCGAATAAGTTAAGCAGATAATCTCAAGGTATAAGATGTTGATTAAGTGAGAGATTGTTAGTAATTTATTTTAATCAACGGGTATCTGTGATCATAATGTGGAGAGATTAATAAGTATTTAATAATATGGAGCTCGAAATATAATTGAGATAAGGATGGAAGTGCATTTACAATTTTGTAGTGGGGTGAATTGTAATTTGTGTGATAAGAAATGGAATCCTAGTGGGATTAAAATTTCTTATTTACACAAGGAGTCCAGATTTATTTCTCCTTAGGTCCCTGCCCTAACCCTATAAATATACCACTTCATTCTCTAGGTCGATGACACGTTTTTTAGAGATCAGAAAAGTGGGATGTGAGTGAGAACAAATAATCACGTAGGGTTTCCACAAATGGGTACGTGATTCAAGGTATAAGGGAATATGGCAGAAGATCGTAAGGTACGGTCGAGCAGTATTTGTGGTTTATAGCAAGGCGTGCTATAACAAGTTCAACCAGCATTCGTGTCGCAGGGAGTTGAGGTAGAACCCTAATTCCGCTTTATAGGGTTTTACAATTTTTGTTGTCTAATCTGTACGTGTCATTACTGGGTCTTGGGGATTCGGTTTCCCAACAGCCACAATACTTAAAACACTAACTATGACCGTATCATGGGACAATCCCCTCTTGCTTGTTCTACAAGGGCACGATTACCCTTAGGAATTCCCATGGCGTATCACAAGTTAGAGCCATCAGAATAACATCACTGGGCCCTACAAGTAACCCATTTCAATATAGGGTCCAACTGGTAACCCTTGCCATAGCCATGGCCCAAATTATAATCCACAGTCTCACAATGCCAACATTTTACCTTTTTTTTTTATTAACTTAGCATCGTCTATGTGAAAGCTACTCGAAACCATCCCGTGATCCTAAGTCCAGTCTAACAAGTACAACAATAATAAATCCATAACAGCTTAATCAAAGTACACATGATATATTTCAATGTGAAAGCAAGCATAGCAATTGATATGTGCGTGTAAATAGAACACGTGATATTTTATGATTGGCCGATGCTTCTTGAATTGTTGTGTTCTATTGACCAAGTATGTTAATTTTATTAATTCCTAAAACTTCAAATGTTTTATCTTACTAAGTAAACTAGAAAATAAGATAATTAAGTTTTCTTATGCTACCAATGCACTATGCTCTAAAATATTATTTTTGTATGAAGAAGCATCATGGTTATTTACCCGACATATTTATAAGATTGATTAGTATAAATGTCAAGTTAAATAAGTTATTATAAAATATTTTGTTTACATTTTTTTTTGTCCTAATCTTGTCATTAAGAAACTAGTAACAATAATCTATTAAGAGAATGTGATATTTTAGTATTAACAAGTGAAACAACTCTTAATGGAACTACAAACATTTAATAATCACATCAAAACAAGTTAATCATGTAACATTCTAAACTGTAAAGTGTAAAAGTAGTGGTCAATGAGACAAAACATAGTTTTAGGGTCGAATCTGGAATCAACGTAAGCACAAGGAGCAAGCTATAATATCAGTACCATTCTTTTAAAAAATTCAACAGTTATGAACAGTGTTCTTTCGAAAAAACAGAGAAAATTTTCAGATTGTGGTGGCCTCGGTTACCATCTTCGGTAACCTGGCCAAGTGGGTTGAACCGATGCCTCATGAGGTATTATCAACCAATTTGGTAAGAGTTGATGGTCCCGGCATACCGTTCGGTGTGGCACTCGACGATAAGCCTTCTGCTCCTGCTTCGGTAATTATCAAATAGCAGGCAGTGTATTTGTTTGGACGCTCCCGAAGGGGCCTAAGAGAAGTTGTTACGCCAGCTGGGGACCACGAGGATTATGTGGCAAATGTAATCATTGGGGTCAGCTCTAACCATGTGCTCCGTAATCGTTCCGTTCCTCTCGTCATAAATGACATCACCCGAGGCAGTTACCCGAGCGTAGTACCCTTCACGCGCTAGCTTGGAGGCCAATAAACTTAGGTCTATAAATACGAAGGGGTACTCACCTGAAGAGGTATGCCATTCTACCCTAATCTTAGACCTAAATCCCTCTCCTGAGATCTGACTTGACGTCGGAGGGTCAGTGGGCTATTCAAGCCCTAGTGACTTGTTGCAGGTCAAGGAGCGGGAAAACGATGCCATGGAGGAAGGAACTTAGCCAGAATGACGGCCAAGGTCCCAACAAATTGAACCCCTACAATTGGCGACTCTCCTGAGGACCTAACCATCCTCTCAGCGTTCATCTCCTTCCATCCAACAAACTCCGTTCATTGTTCAAAATCCAATTATGGTGGAGGTCGAAGAAACCCACCGTAGTGATACCACCCTAAGGCTCGGCCCCTCAAGGATAATAAGCTGGCCTCTGGCTGTAACGGCCCTAATTTTCGGTAAATAAAAATTCCGTTAAGTATTTGAATTTTATTGTAATTATCTTTTATTTTCCTGTAGTTTGTCATAATTACATTTTAGCCCCTTAAAATTCAATTCTTGACTTTAAGCCCTACTTAGCAAGCCTAGTTTGCTTCTAACCGGCTTGTTGGAGAAACCAAACTAGGAAGGCACCTAGTCACTAGATGAACCTTTTGAACCTCTTGAACCTTGTTGCCTTTATCCATTGAACGATAAACGTTAGGGATTTCTTTGTCCATTGGACAATAGAATAAATCTATTTTTCTACCTAAAGTACTTATTTGATTATATTAAAGTACCTATATATATAGTTATATATACTAGCTTATAGTACCATGGTATTACTTTAAAGTACCTTACTCTATTATCCTTTGGTTATTAACCACTAGGGAAACTATTACCCATTGAGTAATAGCACTAATCTTCCAACAAGGTACAAGGCTTTGTTTTTACAATCAAGATTTGGATTTCCCATGTGATTTTATGTATTAAAATATTGGGGTATATCTACACCCTAGATTTGTTTGGTACTAATGTCTTTATAAAAATTAGATTTTTACACATGCTTTCAAGGACAACTTTGGTTATTTTAATATAAAATTTCCTTATTACCTTTGTCCATTGGACAATAAATATTAGGGGATTTATTATCTATTGGGTAATAAGGTTAGTCTTTCAACTAGTACATGGGTTTAATAAACAAGTCATTTTCTAAATCCCCATGTGATGAAGTATTTATTATTTTATTGTTCTTGTACATTGTATGTATGCATATTTATATATAGTGTATTTGAGAGAGGAAGGAGGAAAGAAGGAGATTGGATTGTACCATCTTGATCTTCCATATCCTTTCAAATCCTTGGGTAAGATTCTTCCTAGCCGAGAATATATTCTTCCATTATCCTTCTACATTTGTTTAACACAAAATCTTGTACAAATTATCCTTTCTCTTCCAAAATCTTCCAAGAATCAAATCCTAGCCATGCAAGCCTAGGGTTAGCCTTTGATCTTTCAAAAATTGCTTGACATGTGTCAAAATTTGAGGTAGAGAGAGGGGGGGGGGGCAGCCTTGAAAGAGGAGAGAGAGCCAAAGTTTTGGCTATCAATAGAGCCATTCCCATGCCATTCAACTCACACCTTCACTTCTTGCTCTCACTTCTCTCTAGAAACCATTGTTGTTTTTCCAGGCAACCTACTCTCCCTTCGTAAATCCTCAGTTTTCTCCTGCTTAGGGTAGTTTTTAGAACTAACTTCCTTAGGGAAAGTTGTAGAGCACTTCAAGACCTTCAAGTTAGACCCAAGAACCACCCCAATCGGTGAAGAAATGACAAAGATATTGTCATCCAAAGTTCAGTAAAAATCTCGGATTTCCATTTCTAGACAGCTTACTGTCTCTTCCTTTATCACCATTTTTCTCCTACCTAAAGAAGTTTCTAGAATCAACTTCCTTCACAAAAGTTGTAGAACGCTTCTAGAGCTTCGATTTCAACCCAAGAACGTTCATATTCGGCCAAAGATTGACCGAGTTACTGCCATCCAAAGTTCGGTCCAGATTTGAAAGTTTCACTGCCCGTAGAATTTTCCAACTTGCTTATTCGGCCCCGACTATTTTCGGATCAAGGTAGGATTTTCTTATCTTCCATCCCAAGTAGAAAGTAGGTTATCTTTATTTACTTTCCATCACATGTATTTGTATTTTGATCTTTAAGAAGATTGTGAGCATGCTTATATGAATTGCTTGTATTACTTGTGGCGTGATGAAGCATAAGTGATTTATCACTCCAAAGGCGTCCGAACATGTAGCGTTATGCTTTAAGCGTTGATTTAAGTATGTTGAATGATATTGTTAGATTACAATGAATGATTCATGCTTACTTTTGCCTTGCCACGGAGTCTATGCATGATAACGAGACACGAGAACCGAGAAGTTAGAAACATGACACCTAGGGTGTGGTTAATGAAAAGGCGTGTTTGAAAAGGGTGAAATGTTTTGGAAACCGCAATGTGGCCGGACTTGCCCATTGTGTGTGGGGTGTGTGTGTGTTCCAATGGGAATCCGGAATAGCGGAACCATTGTGAGGTTGTGTGCGTTCCCATGGGAACTCGGACCGGCGGAACCATGGTGAAGTTTGGCTTGGTTATCCGCGGAGAGGAGCCAATGCAAATTGTGTGCGACTGGGAACCCAGCGCGGCGGAACCATCACTACAAGAAAAATGGTCATTCCCGGCATTTTTATTACCGGCATTTTACTTAATGCTGGAAAAGCCATTATTACCGGCATTTCAAGAAATGCCGGAAAAAAATAATTATTACCGACATTTGTTTAAAAAAATGCCGGCAAAAGTCGATTTTTTCTGCCAAAATAATACCGTTAAACTATTACCGGCATTTGTTGAAAAAAATGCCAGGAATACTCTTCGTATAATATAAATATTTTTCTTTGTGCAAGGGGACTCAATATGGTGGCTAGCCTAGATGGTAGTCCCAAGCGCGCGCGAGCCGAAGGTCACGAGTTCGAATCTTAGGGAGGACAATTTCTCCACAAAATTTGCGTGCCACGTGGGCGCCACTCAAGCGCCACGTGGCAGACACGTGGGCGCCCATGTGGCATTTTGTCTTATATGTAATAGTTTTTCCCGGCATTTGTACAAATGCCGCAAATGAGTCCAACTATTCCCGGCATTTATAGAGACCTTTACCGACACTCTCCTAGACGACATATGTAATAAATGCCGGTAATACCTAACAAATGCCGGTAATATTCTTTACAGGCATTTTTTTAACTTTTAGCGGCATTTATAAAATGCCGGGAAAAGCAAAATTTCTTGTAGTGCATTGTGAGGATACTCGAGAGACCGGCGCGGCGAAACCGAGGTTGGGTGTGTAGCTTGGTTATCCGCGGTACGGAGCCAATGCAAATGATTTTAAAAGGTTGATTTGTAAGTGGAAAATGGTGACACAGTCTATGACGAGTCGCGTAGGAGAAACACGAGAAATCTTGGACACCAATGATAGATGATTAACGAATGTGAATGTGTGATTATTAGTATTGTTGTACATGTTTTACCGTTGTAAGGTTGGTGGGTAGGGATTTCCTATTGAGCTTCTGTAGCTCATGGTGTTACATTTGGTGACCCTGGCATATTATATCGGTGGCGACGTTGGTATAATGTGTCAGACTTTGTAGATAAACAGGGTAAGCTGTACACCTTGGAGGCGTTCGGAGCCGAAGAGCTAGCTAGGATGGAAAAGCAAGAGGAGCTGTAGTTAGGAACCCTACATTCCCTCCCTTTTGTATTGAAAGTACTCTTGTGAGAGTAATGATGTAATTAAGAGCTAGACTCTATTTTGAAGTTTCAATAAAATTGTCTATTTAACGTACCCAAAATTCGGGGCGTTACACTGGCGGTGCCAACGCCCTGGGAAAAGCTCACATGTCTGTCGGAGTTGGAGCCGGGACCTAAACACTAGACGGGGGTCCATCCTCTGAAATCCACACCTACATCCACCACCCAGAGCGGAAGATCGACGATCTCACGACGGTCGTAGAGCTGGGACAAGCATGTCCGGGACGAGCTAGCCGAGATCAACCATCTCCTATAGATCTCCCCACCCCACTCCTTTGAGAGCCGAGACAGACGAAGAAGCCATCACAGCCCTCCTCATAGTCATGGAGGCCACCTCACGGAGTTCCAGCCTCGCATCTTGGCCAAGGACCATCTTGAGCCACCAAAAGACAGCGCTCGCACCAAAAAGGAGGGGTGGCACAGGGACTGGACACGATCCCCTTGCCCAAAAAAATTCCAAGGAAAGCCATCTCCATTCGAGAGGTTTGGTCCTGGCAACGTCTCAACCTCTTCCACCCATTCTTTCATAATAGGAAGAGGCAATCGTGAGCCCACCCCCAATTTTACCAAGGTTGCCAAAGGAGATGGCCTCCTAGAGTTCCAAACCAAGGGATATCGCGAGCATTTGTAAGACCAACGTGTAAGGAGCCCAGTCACTTCGCACACCAAAAACGGGTGCGGCAAAAGCTCGGTAACCGAGCGCCTCGAGAACTATCCTTGAGATAGCTATAAGAAGGATCAACACGACCGCTCACCCCAGAAGTCGGCAAGCGTCGGCCCGAAGAGAAAGGAGCATGAAAGGTTGGATCGTCTTATCCCAAAGAAGCGTTCAGCGACCGAGCGTCCAAACGGTCTTGACTGTTCGATCCGACCTCATCGCAATGCTAGACTTGAAAGACTCATGACCCCTCCTTTCACAAGAGAGATCGACTCAGTCACACCCCCCCCAAAGGGATTTACCCAACCCAAATTTGCCAAGCACGATGGTAAGACCGAGGCATACACTCATCTGGTACAATACAAGCTTGTCATGTCTCTGTTCCTCCAGAACGAACCTTCAGATGATGCCTTCTTATGCAAGGTTTTCCCTGCCAGCCTAAAAAACATGGGCCTCACTTGGTTTAACCAGCTCCTTACTCGGCCAATCTCCTCATTTGACTCCCTTTGCGATGCCTTCACGGCTTGTTTCGTCACGAGCAACAAGCACGAGAAGAAAATCGATTCCCTCCTTGCCCTTCATAAACGAAGTGATAAAACACTCTGCCAGTACACCGGTCGCTACTGGGAGTTGTTTAATGAAATAGAAGGATGTGATGGTGTCATCTCGGCCCGAGGATTCAAGCTCGGTCTCACCTCCCAGGACGAGTAGGTCTATGATGACCTCGCCCACCACAAGCCCAGCTCCATGAAAGACCTCATGACTCGTATCGAGGGCTGGTGCCAACTCATTGAATCCAAGGTTGAGAGGGGCATCGGGAAGACCATGAGCTCGAAGATGGCGCTCGCCTCAGCGGCCTCACTGGCTCCTATACCTGTTTCAACCCCTAAAAAACAGGTCAACAACATCAAGCAGTTCCCAAGGAAAAGACCAAAGCCAAGCAACTTTAACGCTGAAAAAATCGTCTTTACCATTCCTATCTACCGGATTATTGATCAAGTGAAGGACCAGCCTTTCTTCTCTTTCCCGAACCAAAAACTCGGCACCGAGAACGGGAAAATCAAGAACCCAATCGTTCGATGTAGTTACCACAATGAGCAAGGTCACTTTACCACTGCCTGCAAAGCCTTTCAAGGCCTACTTGGAGCAGCTTGTCGCAGGAGGCCACCTCGGTAATCTCATCGATCACGAGAAAACAAGGGCTCAGGCACAGCGTGCCGAAAACAATACAGAAGAAAAAGTTCAAACGATCCATGTTATCCACAGCCCTTTGGATTCCGAAGCCGCCCGTATCATTCATACTGAGTTGAATTGACGATCACCTTTACCGAGAAAGACCTCGACCGTGTCCAACTCCCGCATAATGACGCCCTCGTGGTTAAGCTATGCATCGGAGCCTTTAACATCCGGCGCGTCCTCGTGGACCAAGGCAGCTCGGCCGAGGTCATGTACTATTCTCTACTCAAAGATTTGAAGATCCCTAACACTGAGCTCCATCCCTTCGAAGTTCCCCTTATCGGGTTCAACGGAGCCCCAGTATGGCCCCTCGGTATGATAACTCTTCCCGTCCGTGCCGGATCTGTGGTTCTTGACATGGAATTTGTGGTGGTAGATGTTCCTAGCCCTTACAATGCAATTATCAGGTGCACCTGGCTCTATAAGCTGAAGGCAATCACCTCCACTTATCACCAGGTGGTCCGCTTCATCGGTGCTAATGGACGCCAGAAGGACTTGTATGGAGATCAAACCGCGGCCAAAAGGTGTTATGTCAACACGATCCGAAGCAGTAAGCAGACTTCTCGGGTCAACCTCATTAAGGTCCCCGAGGTCCTAGTTTTGGAAGACGTCAGCAGATTAGCTGACGACAAAGCAATAGAAGACCTTGTCACCGTCCCCATAACAGAAGACGGTTCCCGTTTCTTCCTTGTCGGTTCCTCACTTTGTGAGACCGACTAGAGCAAGACGGTTGCCTTCCTCAAGCGCACCATAGAAGTATTCGTGTGGACCCCGTACGAGATGCCCGGGGTTGATCCCTCATTTATCTGCCACGAGTTCAACATTGACCAAGCTAAACGCCCAGTTGTGCAAAGAGCAAGGCGATCCTCCCCGGTCCACTCCGAAGCTGTCATTGAAGAGGTCAACCAGCTCCTAAATGTGAAGGCCATCTGAGAGGTGCAGTACCCCAAATGGTTGCCCAACACCGTCATGGTCAAGAAAAAGAATGGCAAATGGCGGGTCTGTGTCGATTATTCCAATCTCAATGACGCCTGCCCGAAGGACTTCTTCCCCCTTCCTTGGATTAACCAACTCGTTGACGCCACAGCCGGCCATGAACGACTCAGTTTCATGGACGCCGGGGCTACCATCAGATTGCCATGAGCAAAGGAGATGTTGAGAACATGGCCTTCATCACCCCCCACGGAATCTTCAGATATCTCGTTATGCCCTTCGGCCTGAAGAATGCCAGGGCCACTTTTCAACGAATGATAACCAAGATGTTTGAGCATTTACCGGGTGACACCATGATGGCTTACATTGACAACATGGTGGTCAAAATCATGTGCGCCGATGATCACCTAACCCACCTCGCCGAAGCCTTCGAAATACTCAAAAAGCACAAGCTCCGCCTCAATGCTGAGAAGTGTGCCTTCGGTGTCAGCTCTGGAAAGTTTCTTGGCCACCTTGTCTCCCGACGTGGTATTGAAGCCGACCCTGCTCAACTCCTTGCCATTGAGAAATTCTTGGCTCCCCACAACGAAAGGGATATCCAACGTCTAACAGGCATGAACGCCACCCTGAATCGGTTCATCAGTCGCTCCTCTGACAAGTGCCAACCATTCTTCGCCCTCTTGAAGGGCAGCCGACAAAGTTTCAATTAGACATAAGACTATGATTGAGCCCTCCAACAATTGAAAACTTACCTCTTCGAGGCCCCATTACTCATCACGCCTCGGGGCCAAGAAGACTTGTTCTTATACCTAGCTATCTCTCCGCATGCTATAAGCTCAGTGCTCGTCCGACAGGAAGGATGGGAACACCAGCCCATTTACTACTCTAGTAAGATGATGACCCCTGTCGAGACACGTTATCTACCACTAGAAAAGCTTGTTCTTGCTCTCGTCTCAGCATCTAAGAAGCTCGCTCTCCAGTCACACCGCATCATCGTCCTCACCGAGTTCCCTCTTAAGTCTCTCCTCCGGAAGGTGGACCTCTCTAACCGAATCTCTCAATGGGCTGTCGAGCTCGCGAACTATGAGATCAACTTCTAGCCTCAGACAACAATCAAAGCTCAAGTCCTCACCGACTTTATCGCCGAGCTAACTCTGGACAACACTCCCACTTCCGTTCCTACTCTAAGCAACGAGGCAGTACTCTAGACTAACCTTAGTTCAGCCTGGAAACTTTTTCACGGAGATGTTTGGAAGATGTATGTCGATGGCACCTCCAACAGCCGAGGCACAGGTGCAGGTGTCGTCCTCCTCTCCCCTTTCGGCGTCTTGCACGAAAGCTCCCTCTCTATCAATTTCCCAGCCTCTAACAACGAGGCTGGTATGAAGCACTAATTTTTGGGCTCAAGACCGCCAAAGCTCTAGACATCGAAGAACTTGTGGTCTACAATGATTACCAATTAGTGGTCAACCAGCTTTCAAAGGAGTATGAAGCTCAAGACGACCGAATGCGTACTTACCTTAGCTCTGCTATCCAACTCATCAAGAATTTCAAAGCTATTCGCGTCGAACATATCTCCAAGGAACAGAATGCCCATGCCGACGCCTTTACAGGGCTCGCTTCGGCTTGCTCCTCCTCAGGACATCGTAATATTTCCTTCAGTTCCATTGACAAGTCTAGTTTAGAGCTTGGCCCGGGCTCGATGGATGAGATCATTGGTTACCTGCGAGATGACATCCTCTTTATCGACAAGAAGGACACTCATCGACTCCGCAATAAAGCCGCTCTCTTTTGGCTCAATCCGAATGGTAAGCTCTACCGAAGGTCTTTCACCGGCCCGTATCTGCTAGTTGCACACCCCCACCAAGTACCAGGCATCATCGAAGAGCTCCACGCCGGGGATAGCAGTTGTCACTCCGGTGGATGATCCCTTGCTCACCGAGCCATCTCCCAGGGGTACTGGTGGCCAACAATAAAGAAGGATTCTGAAGAGTTCGTCAAGCGTTGTCGGAAGTGCCAGATGTTCGCCCCTATTATCCACTAGCCGGCTCGGGACCTTAGCCCCCTCACCAGCCTTTGGCCCTTCTCCCAATGGGGCATGGATATCATTGGCAAGCTCCCCGTTGCCCCCGGTGGGTTCAAGTTCCTCTTAACTGCAATCGACTATTTCTTGAAATGCGTCGAAGCCCAGCCCATGGTCACTATTGAAGAAATAGACGTCATTCGTTTCATTTGGCGAAATATTATTTCGTGCTTCGGTGTACCATTCGCTATCATTACTGACAACGGAAGCAAGTTTACAGGGTAGAAATACCAAGGCCTGTTGGATGAGTATGGCATCAATTGGGACACATCCACTCCAGCTTACCCCCAGGGCAACGAGCAAGCCGAAGCTGTAAACAAGGTAACTTCATCTGGGCTAAAGCACCAGCTTAAGTCACGCCGAGGCAAATGGGCCGAGGAGCTACCAAGGGTGCTCTGGGGCTATCGTACTACGCCTCGGCGATCCACCGGTCGCACTCTCTTCTCCTTGGCATTTGGAATGGAGGCTGTCATTCCCATTCAAGTCGGGCTTCCAACAATCCACATTGAAAACTTTGATGAGTCGGTCAATAACGACAACATCGCTTCAGACCTCGACTTGGCCGAGGAGGAGCGTGAAAATGCAAGGATCAAGCTCGCATCGTACTAGCAGGAGGTTGCCAAGGACTACAACCATAGCATCGGTCTTCGGTCTTTCAAGCCTGACAACCTTGTCTAGAAGAAAGTGGTGGAAAAGTCCAAGAAAAGGAAACTAATGCCCAATTGCGAGGGCCCTTTCTAAGTCCTTGAGCACCTCGGTTCTAGCAATAACAAATTGGAAAAGCTGGATGGTTCG
Source organism: Rhododendron kiyosumense (assembly GCA_019656275.1). Taxonomy (NCBI): domain Eukaryota; kingdom Viridiplantae; phylum Streptophyta; class Magnoliopsida; order Ericales; family Ericaceae; genus Rhododendron; species Rhododendron kiyosumense. Next base: position 298,368 of record BPLS01000626.1, read on the forward strand.
TCTATCGCCAAATCTTGGAATGCCAACAACTTGAAGAAGTTCTATGGCTAGCTACACCTCGGTTCCCGAGGCCTAGTCCACTTCTTTGTGCTGTGTTTTTCCTCTTTCTTGACGTCTTTGTTTTTAAGACAGCCTGCCCATGTAATGGTAACCGAACAAGTATCAATGAGAATCCATTATCTTTTGCCAGTTCTTGTCCTTATTTTTACTGTTTTTATTTGTCATTCAGTTAATAATCAATCAAACCATTATATCTCAACTTCTGGGATGGCATCTTCCTAGGGTAACTCTCCCTTGGCCAATCCCCACAAAGTCATCTCGGCCTACTCAGTCATTTAAATTTTCAATCGATCGCCTTAAGGATACTCGGTATCTTCCCAAGCCCCTTATTCTGATCCGTCATAAAACCACCCTCTGCTTGGATTTGCTGTGTCTCGGCTCCCTAGCCAAAGCTAGCCCCCCACGGGAGCCCAGCCTATATCCCCTAGCATACCCCTTTTTTAGCTTATGCTGTCACGAGTCTACCCCTCGATTGATCTCCTACTAAGTAACCAAGTCATCATAACTCGAAGCCAGGGCTTGGGAAATTCGAAAATCAATTTTCTCCTACTTGTTTCGGTTTTGCCCTCTTGGTTCCTTGCAAAGCCTACTAGGGGCAGGGGCACCCGCAAACCATCTTTTCCTAAACTAACATCTTTGAGTATGCTTAGAGACTGCTTCGGTTAAACTCGTTTTACAATTCCACAAGTCTCACAGAAACAAGGGGGGCCCAACACCCTAGCAGCAACCACAAATTCATAACAAGCATTTCAAAGATAAACGCAGTACTTGGGAAAAGAAAGCATTCATTTACATGAGAAACAAGGTGAAAATCTGTATCCTACCGAGGACCTGGCTTAGGCCAACTATTTGGCACCAACCCTACTCAACTATTACATAACTTTGGAACGACAAACTCCAAATGTCCGAAGCTGTCCAATAAAAAACAAGCAAATCAAAAATTACAAATGTTTTTGGAAAAAGGAGAGCTAGATCCATCCTATACGTCCTTTGTTGGAGCTGCAACATTGGGACCGGCCTGGTTCTCTAGGGCTTGCAACTCCTCAGGATTCGGCACAGCCTCATCTTCCTCTTTGGGCAGCACAAGCTCCTCAGGAGGTGGCTGGGGCACGGCTCGGAGTTCTGAATCTTCAGGAAGATCAAATTTGCTTAATAGGGCTTCGTGGCTGAAGCGCACTCCGTCCAAGAACTGATCTCTTTATAGCTCAGCCTCGATCTCCTGAACCTGCTTTTTGTATTCCACTCCAGCCGCGTCCCCAACCTTCATCATAACCCTTGTTTCTCACAAACTAAACCTCGCGAGCTCGGGTGACCCTCAGAGTGGTTGCATCCTCTTCGACCTTTGCAGCTGGACCCTCGGCAAGCACCTTCTCCTTATAACACTTTTGGCTTGCCTTCTTCAACTCTTTTATCTCTCGCTCCTGGGCCTTGCTTATGTCATTGATGGCCAGAGCCCGAGCGCCAGCCTACCAACGGGAAATGGAAGAAAACCTGATAAGTACAAACTCCTAACCAAAGGCAATGAACAAAGGACAACAACTCACCATCAGAAGCACTTAAGCTATCTCCCAGGTAAGATCCTCGGTAAGTCCCTTGATAGCTCTGTCGTCCCTGGGGAGAATACAGGATCGCAGCAGCCTGAATGCAGTCCCAATGTTGCTGGTGCACTATCGGCATGATGAATTAGGCATCTGAAGTAGTGGTGAACCTCTGGAGCCCAAGGTACTTCCCTTGCAGAAGCCCGAACATCGGCATTGGTCCCCTCTCTACGGTGTCGTCTCCTTGCTCCTCCTCTTCGATAAGGATCGGCTCTTTATCCTTCCCTCGATCGCCGTCCCCTTCCTCGCGCCAAGCCCTTTTCTGCGGGGACTTTTCTAGTGATACAGAGGTGGCCCTCGAGGTCTCGGCCCCTGGCGAATCGATTGCGACACCGTTGCCTCGGCCCTGCGGCCTCTGGCACCGCAAGTTCAGGACCTCCCTTCCGCGGCCGCTCATTTCGTTGCGTAGTCTCGTCCTCTCTGGGGTTTCCCGGTCGATCTCCTCTCGAATTGTGCCCAAAGGATCGGAATTGCTCCCTTCAGTCTCCGGGGTCCCCACTCCCCCGCTGCCTCTTCCCTCTCCTCTCCCTCTCCCTCTCCCTCTTCCTCTTCCTCATCCTACCCTCGAAACGCCCTGTTGCCTCGATTTCTTCTTCAAGAAGCTGGTATAGGTAGGAACATACCCGAGCAGGTCAAGGGCGTATCGGCTCGTGATTGGGATGGTGTAGGCGGCTATTATCCGAGCCCAGACAGCTCTCTCCCGAAGCTCCTGCACAACACCCTCGGCTACAATAAAAACACCAAAAGAGAAATGTCAGTACATGCAAAATCTTGGCATAATATACAAATTGAGTACCGAGGAAGGAATACTACTGACCAGGAGCTCCGACCTCGAATTGGACTGTGGTAGTGGTATCCACGCTCTCCCCGGGTCCAAACATAATATTCCCGGTGAGCGAGACGTAAATACTTGCCCACTCTTCAGAATTAGGAAGGTGGTCGATAAGAAACGTGTCGTACCCCATTTTGCATGAGAGGTAATACCGATCGCTCTCACGGTTGACTCCCACCAAGTATACGCCAGAGAGCTCTTCGAGCCAGAAGGTCAAGTTGTATTGCCTCCTTAGCTCAATGATGTTGGTGATAATTCGATAAGAATTCACCGTGAGCTCGGAGGAGGTAAGGGTAAGGGTTCGGAGTACCCGTCGGACAAACTGGTGAAAGGGAAATCTAACTCCTCCCTCAGTGATTACCATCAAAGGGAAAATCAGTTCCCCCTACAGATGAGGGAGATCCCTGGGGTTGTTGTTCAGTAGTAACCGAACCTTAGCGTCAGGAGGGATGCAGTAAACTCTTTTGAATTCGGCATAAGCGACCGGGGTCCCATTGAAGTATTGATTCCGATAAGGACAGGGCCTCATCGGTCTCCTACATCCCTGAACCTCCTCCGGGGAATTTGCGAATGGTCCCGGACCTTGGTTCGATGTGCTGGGGGTTTCCATTTCCCAGGGATCAAATGTCGTAACTGCACGAGGAGCCCTGAATGGATCAAGCGGCTGAACATGATCAATTGGGGTTCGGTATAATGCTCGGAGCCGAATCATTTCGCGGATGTCTTCAGGAATGTCAACAGGAGAATTAAAGTTACTAGAATTGTCCGAGGAGAGGTCAATGACCATTCGCCCCTTCCTAGCAAAGAAGAAAGAGTGCAAAAACCCGTTAGCAATATGCCTAGGGAAAAGCAAGAGGATCTAACGCTCAGGACAGAATGGTCATCGCTCCTCGGAGTCTCTAAATCTCGGTCTTTATCAGAGCGCTCCTCCTCGGAGAGAGACCCTATGGTTTGTAACTATTCTTATGGTCTCGGGATAAATATAGGCCTCGGGATAAATATAGGCCTCGGGATGAATATAGGCCTCAGGAAGGATTTAAGCCTCAGGAAGAACATGAACAGCGCTGGAGGAATCCAGCGCCGCCGTGAACCAGGTGACGGCGAACGATTGCTCAGCTGTATTGCATGCTAAAAACAACGAAAAGCTTAGAGAAAACGGTCCAGAAACGAAGATTAATACAAGGAGATCAGCATACCTGGTTTTCGCACAAAGATGCGCTTCCAAAGCACTTGAAATCTCAATCTGAAGTTGGGTTGAATAGGCGGCAGCAGTTCAACGATGACAAAAAGGGAGGATGACTCTTCTCTCTCCTACTTCCTCCTTTTTAAAGGGATGTTTGAGGGGCCCCGTGGGAAACGAAGCATCGTGCACCGAGTCGTTGGATCTTCGACACATGTCCACAACGGACGGTCCGCGTCAAGGGCTCTGTACCGAGGTCAATGCGCCGAATCACCGAACCATTGGAGAGCTAACACGTATCCTCAAAAGGACGTTTCGTGCCAATCAACTGATGCGGCACGTGCCAAGACAGCTATCAACTCCTATTACCTCGGTGATGGCCAACATGTGGCTCTAAGAGCTAGGGCTGGTGGTCTGACAACTACCGACATTGTTCTTCGCTTTGGTAACCTAAGTGTACAAGATTTAAGCATGGCGGTTCATGGGAAAGGTCAACTCCCCAGAGCTAAGAAGTGATGCTCCAGAAAGTTGAGGGGCTATTGTGGTAGCCTCGGTTTCCATCTTCAGTAACCTGGCCAAGTGGGTTGAACCGATGCCTCGTGAGGTATTATCAACCAATTTGGTAAGAGTTGATGGTCCCAGGGTACCGTTCGATTTGGCGCTCGGCGACAAGCCTTCTACTCCTGCTTCGGTAATTATCAAATAGCATGTAGTGTATTTGTTTGGATGCTCCCAAAGGGGCCTAAGAGAAATTGTTACACTAGCTGGGGACCATGAGGATTATGTGGCAAATGTAATCATTGGGGTCAGATCTGGCCATGTGCCCCGTAACCGTTCTGTTCCTCTCGTCATATATGACATCACCCGAGGCGGTTACCCGAGCATAGTACCCTTCACGCACTAGCTTGGAGGCCAAGTAAACCAAGGTCTGTAAATACAAAGGGATACTCACCTAAAGAGGTATGCCATTCTACCCTAATCTTAGACCTAAATCCCTCTCCTGAGATCTGACTTGATTGTCGGAGGGTCACTGGGCTATTCAAGCCCTAGTGACTTGTTTCAGGTCAAGGAGCGGGAAAACGGAGCTACGGAGGAAGGAACCTAGCCTGAACGACGGCCAAGGTCCTAATAAATTGAACCCGTACACAGATCGCTAGGTTTTCGTCTATGGGCCATTTTCTTCCATTCCAACTTGTTAAAATTGTCATTTAGGGTTATATATACTTAAGGAGAGGTAGAATAGAGATTAACCTACCTTGAACTCAATTAGAAATCACAGTGAATGGTTCAGTGGATTTTCGGCCATCGGAGAAGACAACTAGAACGGGAAGCTTCGAAAATGGCTTAGGATGATTGGAGATAGATTCTGAGATGCTTAAGAGTATATTAGCAGATGGGTAGCTTGAATTTGTGTTCAGTTTAGTGTAGGGCCGAAACCCACTCTTACTTTCTCACTCTAAACCTCCATTAATGGAGTGAAGTTTTCTTTCCTTCTTTCTTGTTTCTGGGTGCAGCAGAGGGTGTGTGTGCATGCTGTGATTTTCAGATGGAGAGAGGTATTTATAGAGGAAGTGGAGGTAGAATGAGAGAAAGGTGGTGATGATGGAGGGAGTCGGCTATGGAGGGGAGGTGGCGGCTAGGTGGTGGCAGTAGAAGCTGGATTCAGGGAGAAAATTGGGGAACCATTGGTATTGAGAAATGGCAGGAGGTGGTGGTTCGGCTAGCATGGGGGAGGGTGGAGTAGGGTGATAATGGTGGTAGATTGGTGTTCGGCTAGAAATCCGAGAGAGAGAGAGAGAGAGAGAGAGAGAGAGAGAGAGAGAGAGAGAGAGAGAGTTAGCTTGGAACAAAACAAAAAAAATGGTGTGGATTTGCATGGAAGGTATTAACCCAATGGATAAAGGTGTGTTGTCTAAATGAGAGGGTTTTAAGGAGGAAAAATGGGGATTTGGTTCGACTCCCTTCAGTCGAAATTTTGAAGGCTTGGGAAAGGTTTTATTTGGTCCAGGACAACACACGCACACACTAGAAAAACTAGCGTTCAACCCGTTCTATGCACAGGGCAAAACCTATTCTATGTACGGGCAAAACTAACATGCTCAAGCGAGATTAACATACATGATGTGTTAATCGTGGACATTCTCCATACAATTAACCCGTTCTAGCGTTGTGCCCGTTCAATGCATGGATTAACATACATGGGCGAAAAATAGCCCCAATGCTAGAACGGGTTAATCGTATGGAGATTGTCCACGATTAACACATCATGTATGTTAATCTCGCCTAAGCATGTTAGTTTTGCCAATACATAGAACGGGTTTTGCCCCGTGCATAAAATAGGTTGAACGCTAGTTTATGAAAAAAATATAATGATAGCATGTGAACATTAAACACAATTATTCGTAGCAATCATGCATGAAATGATAAAGCTGATAGATAATGTCTTTGCAACTTAAAAATGTTTTAAGAAACTATTTACAAACTATGTAACTAAAAGCAACTAGTAGATGGGTTTACTAGGGTTGGGATATCCTATTATAAATTTCATTGTACACAATATTTTGGGTGACATCATCTGGCATACCAGGTTTGTTAACAATCAATATCTTCAAGTCTTGTGGAGAGGTGACACGTGACAAAGCTACATACAACTGACCATGAGAGAAACATGAATTTGGAAGATAAAGCCCAACATTCTTCAAAGTCTACCCTTGACTCTTATTTATTGTCATAGAAAATGCCAACTTGATAGGAAATTGTCTTCTTTTCATTGATAGGAAATTGTCTTCTTTTCATTGTGAACGGCGAATGAGTTTAAAAAGGGTGAAGATGGACTATTTCTCCAGCTCTGGAACCTGTAACAACATTGGCTTCAATTACCTGATTTCCCATTTTAACAACAAAAAGGCGAGTGCCATTATATAACCCCAAGGAAAGGTTGATATTTATGAGGAGTATTATCAGTGTGCCAACCTTCAATTTCTAGCAATGGTTTAGGAGTCCAGGGAAGTTCAAAGAATGCAAAAGTTCAAGAGGATGCATGTCTTGATCATTACTTTCATGCTCTGTAGGACTCAACTTATCAGCGCTATTGTAAATTCTTATTTCCCCCAGAAGCATTGAGAGCATAATATTATTGATTTCATCAACATCATCATGCTTAGGGGCTAAAATGGCGTGTTCTTGCAAGTACCCTATATACTGATATTAATTAATGAAATCAGGGTAGGTGCTTTCAATTAACATGTGTAAGCTTCTTTCACCATTTCTTATGAGGACTTTCCGGAATTTGAATCCAATTAAGCTCTCAACCTTCAGAAAATGATGGTTCCTTGTATTTTTCCTTCACCAATTAATGTCACACCCTCGATTTTAAACATAAATCTATAAATCATTTCAATTTAGGATCCTCACATAAACTAGATAATACCTAAAAATGCATTTCCCACCTGCTTAATTACAACAAAGTCCTCAAGTTTTTTGTAATTACAACCTTGGCACCACAGCCCAAATTAACTTCAATACAAGTACAACATGTTTAGAATATTACAAATTTAGTCAAAACATAATTCAAAAGTTAAATTAGTTACAAGCCATCTTTAATCAAAAGTAAGCCATTTACAAAGATGAGTGAGTAACTAAGTTAAGTTAGCTTCCAAAAAGTCTTTGTTTCCAAATACACCATGTCATGCAACCTATTGCCTTGCGTTGGAACTTGAAAAGAAGGATTTTGCTGAGCTACACAAGTCCAGTAGAAAATTCTCTACAAAATCCATATGTAATGAGATGATGAGCATGAATACAACAAATTAAATTAAATGTCAAATCCAAATGAATGTACGTCAACACCCTTTACGAGTATCATAACATTCTCATACACATATACACACACATGCACACGCATACACACACACACACACTTCTTCCACCAAACCTCCACCCCTTGCGAATTTGTATTTCCACCCCTTGCGTCATAATACACTCCACCCCTTACGAAATTGTGTTTCCACCCCTTACGACACAATATACTCCACCCGTTGCGAAATTGTGTTTCCACCCCTTGTGATACAATATACTCCACAATCTCTTCACATCGACAACCACCTTATCATCACAACCAACACCGATACCATAAACTCATTCCACACACGACCAAACACTATCAAATACGTCACACATATCTCAAGAATCACAACATTCAAGTCCACAATACTACTTTCAAAGAATATGCAATCCTCAGGCCATAAAACATTCTATTCGACCATATATAGCAAATAAACACCTAAATCACACATAGTCAACGCAAAACATGTAGAGGAAGAGAGAATTCTCTACCTTGATGGGTTTTGAGCAAAACCCTAGGTCTACCAAGAGTAATAAGCTTGATCCTTCAAAGACAAGCTTCACCCAAGTTTGGATACAAGATCTAGAGCAAATAAAGCCCAAAAATATGAATAACAAGCAAAGATCAACAAATAATCAAAAGGAGAGAGAAAAACGTGATAGAGCTTCGAGGAGTGAGAACAAGAACACAAAACTCACCCTTGGTTCACCAAATGCAAGAATCTTGTGATTTTAAGAAAGAAAATCCTTGGATCTTGGAGATTTTAGGTTGAAATCAAGGGTTTGGGTGAGATTGGAGTTAGGTAGGTAAGAGAGGATGTTTCCAGGTGTGTTTCATGGGTTTGGGAGTGAGAAATGACAAAAGGGGGGTATTTATAGAAGTCCAAAAAGCGTGTTAAAAATTACAGAAAAACGCAGCGGGTACCGATACTGGGTGACTCCCAGTACTGGTACTGGAGCCTTCAAAACGTCAATTTGATCAAGGTCTGGATAGCGGGTACCGATACTGGGCAACAACCAGTACTGGTATTGGCTAGGCAGAAAAGTGAAAATTTTCAACGGACTCCGGAACGAACCCAACTTGATACCAACATCTCCAAACAACATTACAACATCAAAACTTACATTTTACTATTCTCCGAGAGTCCGATACGCAACCGAATACGTATATCCGTTTACCCCCACAAACATACGTACAACTTTAATTCTAAAACTATTCTTTTACGCACCAAATGATTTTTGAAATTAAAATAATTTTATAGGTCTCCACATCCTATCCTCCTTAAAGAAATTTCGTCCCGGAATTTATAATTCAAGCCAAACAATATCATGCATCAAGTACACATGCTCATGTCACAACATATATCACCAAACAATGAATCAACAATCATAGGATTTGAAATTTAAGACTCACATTGATTAATTCGGAAACAAGTGCAGGTACTTCTCTCTAACTTCATCTTCCGTTTCCCACGTCGACTCCTCCTTTCCGAGAGTACTCCAAAGAACTCGCACTAACGGTATGGTCTTACCCCTCAAAACTTGCTCACGCGAGTCTAGGATATGTATCGGCTCCTCCCTATAAGACGCATCGGCTTCCACTCTAGCTCGGACCACTCTAGAACGTGTGACGGATCCGGTTCGTACTTTCGTAACATCGACGTGTGGAACACATCATGAACGCCCGATAGCCTCAGTGGCAATGCCAATCGATATGCCACTTCCTCAATCTTCTCGATAATATCGAACGGCCTGATAAAACGCGGTGAAAGCTTGCCCTTTTTCCCAAAACGAGATAACCCCTAATGCGGTGACACCTTAAGGAATACATGATCCCCTACTTCGAACGATAACGGTCGGCGACGACGATTCGCATAACTCTTTTAACTACTGTGCGCGGTTAATAATCGTTGATGAATTACTTTGACTTGCTCGGTGGTTCTCTTTTGTGCTTCAAGGAGACGTTGACGAAACGCTCTCATGCTCTCGGAGGTTTCTTTGATCAAATCTGGCCCAACCAACGTAGCCTCGCCCAACTCGGTCCAACATACAGGTGATCGACACGATCTCCCATACAAAGCTTAATACGGCACCATCTCGATGCTAGATTGGTAGCTATTGTTGTACGCAAATTCGACTAACGGTAGGTGATCTTCCCAATTACCCCAAAAGTCCATAACGCAAGCTCGAAGCATATCTTCTAGAATTTGGATCGTTCTCTCGGATTGCCCATCCGTTTGAGGATGATACGCGGTGCTAAACAACAAGTTGGTGCCAAGAGCGGCCTGCAGACTCTACCAAAAGCGCGTGGTAAACCTTGTATCTCGATTGCACATGATAGAAACGGGAATCCCATGAAGACGTATAATCTCATGGATGTATAAACGACTAAGCGTATTAATCGAATCTGTAACTTGAATCGGCAAGAAATGCGCTGACTTGGTCAATCGATCGACTATCACCCAAATAGTATCATGCCCCCTTAGCGACCTCGGTAGTCCGATAACGAAATCCATAGTCACATTTTCCCACTTCCATTCGGCCACTGGCAACGGTTGTAACTCCCCGGCAGGTCGTTGATGCTCGGCTTTGACTTGTTGGGACATAAGGCACTTGGACACAAAAATAACGACGTCTCTCTTCATTGCCGGCTACCAGAACTGTCTACGCAAATCATGATACATTTTCATTCCCCCCGGATGGATGGCCAAAGGTGAATGGTGAAATTCTCTCAATATTTCCTCCCGACACAAAATGGGTACGAACAACTTTCTTTGGTATCGCAAACCTTGATCAGCATAAATCATCCACCCCTCTCGAGCCTTTCCGCTAAGAAATTTGGCGCAAAACTCTCTCGCTTCCTCATCATGTTGTTGGGCCTTAATTACTCGAGTTGACATGGTTGATTGAATGGTTAAGTTACATAGGATGACTCCCTCTTGAACTTCCTCAAAATGCAAAGCATAGGCGCCCAATTCGTTTGTCATCTTCTACTCATGAATAGGTAGATTCACAAGGTGTGTTGATTTTCTACTTAATGCATCCGCTGCCACGTTCACCTTTCCTGGGTGATATTGTAACTCAAAGTCATAGTTTTCTAAGTGCTCCATCCATCGGCGTTGTCGCAAATTTAGCTCCTTTTGAGAAAATAAGTACTTTAGACTCTTGTGATCGGAAAGGACTTAGAATCTTTCACCGTAAAGATAATGACACCAACTCTTCAACACAAAGACGATGGCCGCAAGTTCTAAGTCGTGGGTAGGGTAATTCCGCTCATGAGTTTTCAATTGCCGCAATCCGTACGCTACCACTCGCCCCAATTGCATCAATATGCACCCCAATCCCTCTTTCGATGCATCACAATACACAGAGTAACCACTCCCCCGTTTGGGCATAGTTAAAATCGGCGCGATAGTCAATCTTCTCTTCGATTCCTCAAAGGCTTTCTCACACGTATCACTCCAAACGAAACAAGTCCCCTTACGAGTCAACCTGGTCATCGGAGCTGCTAGATGAGAAAAATCAAGGACAAACTGACGGTTGTACCCAGCCAAACCCAAGAAACTACGAATCTCGAATACACTCTTCAGTCGTTGCCAATTCATTACTGACTCTATTTTCCCCGAGTCAATGGACACCCCATCCTTCGATACAACGCGACCCAAAAACTTAACTTCGGACAACCAAAATTCACACTTGCTAAGCTTGGCATACAAACAGTGCTCTCTCAAGAGTTCAAGAATGATGGAAAGGTGGGTTTGATGTTCCTCCTCCGAAGGCAAATAGATAAGGATATTGTCTACGAATACGACCACAAAACGATCAAGATAGGCACGAAAGATGTGGTTCATTAGATCCATGAAAGTTGCCGGTGCGTTCGTCAATCCAAAAGGCATAACAACAAATTCGTAGTGGCCATAACGAGTACAAAAACAGTTTTAGGAATGTCTTCCCTCCGAACCCTCAGTTGATGGTAACCGGACCTCAAGTCAATCTTAGAAAAACAAGTTGCGCCTCGAAGTTGATCAAATAAATCGTCAATTCTAGGCATTGGGTACTTATTCTTAATGGTGACACGGTTCAATTTACGATAATCAATACATAGACGAAGCGACCTATCTTTCTTCTAAGCAAACAATGGCGGTGCTCCCCATGGTGACGTACTTGGACGGATAAACCCCAAATCCTCCAATTCCTGTAATTGAATCTTCAATTCTCTCAGCTCGGCAGGTGCGAAACGATAAGAAGGTACAGAGATAGGAGCAGTGCCAGGAAGTAAATCAATGGTAAACTCAATCTCTCTCTCGAGTGGCAAACCAAGTAACTCCTTCGGAAATACATCCAGAAAATCACAAACAACAAGGGGCAACTCCCCGCGTGCGGACACAACCTCATCTAAGGCCAAGCTCGCTAATAAGGCATACATCAACTCATGCTCCCGAGACCCACACAAATACAACTCTAACGGTTCCTGACGCTCCCCAAAGAACTCAAAACAAGAACCCCTAGGTGGATAGATATGGGCCTGACGCTTGAAGCAATTTATGGTAGCGTGAAATGTAGATAGCCAATCCATGCCCAAAATGAGGTCGAACCCCGACATATTCAACACAATGAAGTCAAAGGTAAAACGGCGATCTGGAATAATGAGCCCACAATCCAGGCAAATACAATCTAACGGTGATCTTCCCCCTATAGGTGTCTCAATGAACAATAAAGGACTAATATTCTCAATTTACAATTCCAAAGCACACGCAAAAGATGCAACGATGAATGAATGTGATGCTTCGGAATCAAATAATACTCTAGCAATGGAGTTAAACAATAGAAATGTACCCCTCACAACCGAAGTCTCCGGGGTCCAAGAAGTAATAGGAGGTGGTGGAGGCGGAATAACGGATGTGATCGTGAAAGCCCTTACCTGAGTCATCTGACCCTGAACATGTCCACCCCGTTGACCTGAACCTTGCGTAGGCATCGAAGAGCTCACTCATTTCTCAACCTGAGATCCCTGAGCTGATGTGGTCTGACAAAAGTGAGGCTGCTGCTACCTTTGAGTACCCTAAAATGATTGCCAACCCGAACTTTAACCACTCCTCAGTTGCTGCACTAAACCTGACTCGCTTCGTGTTCCTTTCCCAAGAGCATAGTTTCTCGCATAATGGTCGTTCGTGCCACAAGTAAAGCACGTACCCAATAGCCGTGGACACTGAGCACGAATGTGCCCCTCTTGGCCACACTCATGATACATGATCGAAGGCCTATTCGAATTTCCTCGAGTCCCAAATGATGAAGAAGATGGAGGCCTAAAGTTTGATGGACCCTCTGAAGCTGAAACTAATCTCGCTACCTCTTCCTACCTTGACTGCCAAAACTCCCTAAAGAAGAGCTCATAGCCCCTACTGGTTACCTTGGTTCCCAAGCCTTCGGATTTCGTGGTGCCTCATTCGGTGTCTCGATGCTCCTCGCACACTCTACAACCTCGGTTTACTTCCCCTTGCGTTGTGCCACAACAAACTTCTTCACAATGTCATGCAAACCCCTTTTGAACCGCCTACATTTCCTTTCTTCAGTTGCCACTAATTTCAGCGCAAAACGGGATAAAGATTGGAACTTTAGAGCATATTCCGACACGGTCATATCCCCTTGTTCTAACTTCTTGAACTCCTCCCTCAATTGGTCACGACTAGTCTCCGAAAAATATTGCTCCTCGAAGAGCACTTCGAACTCGGCCTAAGTTAAGTTCTCCGCATCCGGCTCTTTCGCTTGAGCCGCGATCCTTGCCGCTCTCCTCGCATCTTTTCTCGATTCCAAAACCGATTCCCACCAATCATTTGCTTCCCCGGTTAGTTGAATGGCCACAATGTTGACTCGCAAGTCATCCTCCGTAATCCCAAGAGCCCTAAAAAGCTTTAGAATTTGAGCTAGCCAATGATTGGCTACATCTCAAATTTATGGTAATATGTCTTACTACTCATTAATTCTAGCCTTCAATTTGATGTTGGATAGAAAACTATGCAATTTCCTATTTAAACCTCATCACACAGCATACATAAGTTCTGAAGGAATTTAAGCAATTCAAGCATCACAAGAACAAGCTGAAAGTGTACTTCTAATCTCATGAAGAAGTCGAAACCAAATTTAGAATTTAGGAATAAGAGATTGTTCGAAAATAAGGACCTGTGAAAACCTCTAATGCAATATTCTAAACTTGTTTATTGATCTCAAGGCTACAAGCACCAAATGTAAAACCACCAAACTAGACAATTCCAGTTCCATATTTGGTGGCCTCGGTTACCATCCTCGGTAACCGGGCTAGGTGAATTGAACCGGTGACTCGTGGGGTGTTGTCATCGAGTTTTGTAGCGTTTGATGGTCCTGGCGTGTCGTTCGATTTCCAGCTAGGTCGCGGACCTTCGGTACACGCTTCGGAGATTATTAACAACACGCAGCATATATGTTTGGATGCTCCCATTACCGACTTGGAGAGTTTTGTTACTCCGGCTGGGGACCGCGAGAATTATGTGGCAGATGTGATCATTGGGGCCAGAATTGGCCATGTGCTCCGTAACCGCCCTACTCCTCTCGTCATTTATGACGTCACCCAAGGCGGTTACCCGAGCGTACCCTTCACGTGCTAGCTTGGAGGCCAAGTAAACCTAGGTTTATAAATACAAAGGGATACTCACCTGAAGAGGTATGCGATTCGACCCTAACCCTAGACCTAATTTCCTCCCCTGAGATCCAACTTGATCGTCGGAGGGTCACTAGGCTATAAAAAGCCCTAGTGACTTGTTGCAGGTCAAGGACCAGAAGAGCGGAGCTACGGAGGAAGAATCCTAGCCTGAACGGCAGTCAAGGTCCCAATAAATCGAACCCCTACACCATATCTGCTCAGCATGAAACTCAATGTTGCTAAAATCGTAAGTAGTTGCAGTCATCATATAATTTGATTGACTAAACAACCAACTCCATCCCTCCTACGCCATATTACTAATTCCTCTTAATCACTTTAGAGACCAAGGCTTGTATATAACCAATTCTTCTTCTTGTTTTTTTTTTTTTTTTTGCAAATACAAATACAAATACCTTACTAGAAAAGATACCAGAATTCTTTAAGTGATCCAGAAAAGATACTATATGCCATTTGATATTTGAAATAGGGTGTATGATAAGCTCAAATATACATGTCTACTTTGAATGTAGCTTCGCTTAGTTTATAAAACCAGGCACACACAATGCTTCAAATTCAAGAGTATCACTACCAGCATACATACTACTCCCAAATGAAAGCCTTTCAAACCAAAAGTGGTCTACATTTTCCTTAATACCCAAATCTGGGCCAACTACAAAATGCATACTATTGATGTGCACTTGAGATTGTCTTAGGTCTTAATTTCCATGGGTTGCAACAAATTATATAAAAAAAATAACCGTGAAAACTTTGGAGCATCAAGTAATACTACACAAAATCCTTTAATAGAAGTAATGAACCCATATGGTAGATGCATGATATACATGTGAGGTACGCTTTTATTTAGTCAAACTACTAGATAAAGCCCCATAAGCATACCTCAAACAACTATTTTCAGCATATACATGAGATAGAGATTTGACAACACTTGGATATTGTGAAAAATTTTAACCGAATTTAAATCGCATACCACCCAAGTATTTTCTACACTGTACTAGAGTTGAAACATGAAGTAATCTAGATTTGGAAGGCCCAAATGACAAATATGTTCAAAGACTTGGTTCAACATGAAGGCCACCTTCCACAAAATAATAAATTTTACATTCTGCAAAGACCAAGGATCGCCTTACACCAACGAAGTAGAAAAGTCTAGGGAAGGCATTTAAAGTAACAAAGTGAGTTTCACAAACTCAAACATTTCAAAATTGAAAGTACAAACTTTCAACCATATGTTATGTCTTTCTTTTCTTGGAAGCAATCAAAGGGTGATCTACACAAAACTACATAATAAGCATGAGACCTAAGAATCTTACAAAAAAAAAAATTCTCAAGCAAATGGAAAGGAGACAATTAGATTCCATCTCAAAAGACAAATCACCTCAAAGAAAAATCTAGCCCATCCAAACTTGATCTAATCTAACAAGTTCCATTCTTAAAACCGCTAATATATTTTTTTTTTGAACTTAGCATGCCTGACAACTTGTGTGAACCTTTATATTTTCTTCAAGGAAAGAAGGTATTCCATACATCAAAATAAATGAGAGGTATCATCAGCAGTTTCAATTGTCCCCATGTCATCACTTATAACAGTAAGCTAAACCACCAACATTCTATCTTCAATGATAATTCTGGTTACATTCGCACTTCACACAAGAAGATCAGACACACACTAAAAGTTTAAAGTTCACGACTTTCCTTAAAGTCTTCCAACTCAAGTTCTTCAATTGGTGTCTATACGGGTTAGTCATACAAAACAACTCTACCTCTAAACCAAAAATTCATTTCACATCAAACTGAGTACATTCCACAAAAACACTCTAAACCCGTATTTCTTTCATAAAAACAACAAACTTAAGAAGTAATATACATCATAAATGTTGTCCAAGTAAAATTAACTCCTAAATCTCTACCAGTCAAACATAAAACACAAAAGGCAACCAAGGTACTCTGACCATAACAGATAAAAAGAATATTTCATCCTTATAGTTCAAACTCCCAAGTCAACAAGCAGATTTTTTTAATTTTTTTAATTTTTTGAATCTTCATCTTTCGAAACTATAGATCTATGGAAAAGCGCCTCATAAATGAAAACAACTCTACGACTCATGTTTCTTCGCTTTTTCAACACAAATTGTATATTTGTACCTTTTGCCCACTACAACTCCTTCATTTGACCCCTAAAATTGTAATATGGTCGCCACCCGCTTCCTCCAATTAATTGGATCAATTAAGCACAACCAGTTTGTCATCTATCCAACATTCTGGTAGGAGTTATCAAATCCACACTAAGCCTCACTGCTCCACACACTACATAGTTGGCGCACATCAATTCCCCAATTTTTGAATGTTATCATTCCATAACGGGTCATGCTAATAAATCCAACCCCTGAAGATCATAAACAACAACCACACCCCCCCCC